>OY992536.1:298485214-298994440 GCA_963921195.1 Pegoplata infirma | reverse complement strand
ATGATAGAGGGTATATATAAGTTTGTCATTCCGTTTGTAACTCATCGAAATATCAGTCTAGGACCCCATAATATATATGGGGCATTTCATATCAAATCGGATACTTTGAATTTTTTTTTTTTAGATTTTCCCAATTTGTTTACAGTTTTTAGTACCCTTTAAAAACTCCTTCGTGGTAAATTTTCAGATTTTTTTGATGACCCGTTCAAAAGATATCGATTTTTTAAAAATTTGTAGTTTGATCCTTTACTCAAACTTCTTTTACTCATAACGACTTCAATAATAACACAGGGCAACACATTTTTTTTGCCCGGGTTCTGGTAGCTAGTTTTAGATAATTGGGGTTCACTCATCTCAAATCTGGCAACCGCTTTTTTGGGTCAGCTCTAGTTTTCGAGATATAGCCTAAGGAAACTTTGAAAATAGGCTATTTTTGGCATATTTGTGAGTCCATATTTGACAATACTGGTCTTGCATCAAAAAAGTGAAAAACAATTTTGGATATGTCGGATATGCTAATTCCAAAAATGCTATTACTTTTTTTGAGTCATTTTTAGTTTTTGAGATATCGCTAAAATAAAAATTTAAAATTGTCATTTAGGTCCTTCTTAAATTTTTTTCGCTGATCATCATTTTGCTACACAGAGAAAAATAAATTTCCAACTGAATTTTTCAGTTGTATCAACACAAAATTCGGTTGCTCCTACTTCATTGCGATGTGGCAAACAAATTTTGTAGTTGTTTCAATTAAAAGACTGTTGTATTAACAATATTTAGTTGTAACTGTCGATATTCAGTTGTTACAACCTAAATACAAATGCATCAATCGAATTTTCGTTGCAACAACTGATTTTCAGTTGGAAATTAGCAAATTTGTTTTCTGTGTGTACAGTTTAAGGACACAATTTTGACTTAATAATGCACGCGTATTTCAAAAATGCTTTCAGTTTTATCGATTCAGTTGTATTTGTTTACTGAACAATTTTATCTTTTTATCAGCATTCGCTTAGCAACTTCTGACATTTGCAAACGGTTTGTGAACTGATTCTGACTTTACCAAGACCCGTTTTTTTAGAACTGCTGTTAACTTTTTCGAGTCAGCTCTATTTTATGAGAATTGTCACAACAAAGTATTGCACCATATGCACCAACAATTTTTCGAATTTTTCTTCGGTTATAACTCGAAAACTAAATCTGTCTGAAAAAAGTTATTACCAGCTCTGGAATCCTCGCATCAAATATAGTTAAGTTCGTGTTTTAAACTGAGGCTCTAAAATTAGTGTTGGAAATTATAGCCAAACAAAGTTGGTAAAAATCACACCGATGGAAAAAATTGGAAAACTGATTCGGAATCAGCTCACTAAGGTCTATATAAAACAGCTGTCAAAGGTCAGGCAAATTGAAAAAGGTCAACTTTTGTCACCCTGTGTAATCCAAAATGTGTGTGTTCTTTTTGATTTTTTTGAAATTTATTTGTATAAAACTTCTACCGATTCTAAAAATTTTTTGCAAAGTAGGATCGTGGGATAACGATGTTTTAAAATTTCTTTGAAAAGTTTTATTGTAATTTTCCAATCTTAAAAGCATTTCTACTGCCCCAATGGTGCGTCATAGCCCAGTCGGCAAAAAAAATCACACCTGACATACAGCTGACTCTCCCTTTATAAAATTGCTGACATCTTTATACAATTTTTCAAAATGTCATCAATGACATGTCAGCAGTTGGTCAGCGGTTGTTTAAACGAATTGTTAGTGGCCACCGATGCTGGTGGACACTGCTGACCAACTGCTGACATGTCGTTGATGACATTTTGAAAAATTGTATGAAGATGTCAGCGATTTCATAAAGGGAGAGTCAGCAGTATGTCAGGTGTGCTTTTATTTTGCTAACTGGGAGAGGGGTCATTAGCAAGACCGACCCCCATTAATTTCTTGTAAATTAGTTTTTTATCTCCACTCCCTAAGTGGGCTTCCATTCAAAATTACATTTTTATAAAATTTTCTAAAACTGTAATTAGTATGGGCGTAGGTATGTTTTAAAAAAAATTTTGGAGGGTAAAAATAAATGGGGGTCGTTCTCACTTGTGACCTCTCTCGTACGCACCATGGGACCGGTTGCGTATGAGTAACATTTATGCAAATATTTAATACTCATTCGCCATGTTAAAACAAGAAAATACAAGCAAATTAAAAAAATGGAAATGAAATTTAATATTAAAATGCGATTTTCTAGAAAAAAAAAACAAAAAAAAAATTGTTTTTAAAAATAAGTGGCAGGACTTTTGATAAATTTACTTTTTTGAAAAATGGAAAATTTTAGAACAGGTTCTGAAAATTTTCCAAAAAAAAAATAAAAATTTAGTCGATAGCCCATACAGAACAATACAAGACTGTAGATTTTTGAGAAAACTATACAAGAATGTAAAGTTATGAGATTTTGGTGCATTCCGTTTTAAGTTGATAAATATTTAAACAAGGTAACTCGACACAAATTTTACCATTTTTCCAATATTTGACCACGCCTCCTAAGCCCAGTTTTTGAAAAATTTAAAAACCAAAATTTAAAAACCAAAAACTCTAATTTCTTAGTTCCTTATAGGGATATTCATACAACCTATTCAGAAATTCACGGGATACATGTTTATCTGTAGCGGGACATTTGGTGTGGAATGCCTCATATATGATTGTGGCAATCATACTATGATCATCATTTATTATAAAATTGAAATTTGTTTATCATGCTACGATCAGCGAAGATACTAATATGATCGTTACAATCATGTTTTTAATTTATAAATCATACTTCACCTACAAAAAAATTTTACCAATTAACGACTTTCTTAGTATTTATGAACAAATTCATAAAAATTTAAAAACTTTTTCTTAATACTAATTAACTCTTTCATCGTTTTTATAAATAAATCGTAATATTTGGAATTTAAGAAATCTTTAACATTTTTCCTGAATACTATGAAAAAGTTAAAAAAATTTATGAAAAATTTCATAAATTTTTATGTTTTTGTTCATAAATACTAGGGTATTCAATTAATCCGGTTTCTTTTTTAATCGGTTAATCGAGCAAATAATTAATCGAAGTACAGATTTAATAGGTTATTAATCGGTTAAATTTAAATTATTCGATTAACCGAATAAAATAAATTTTATATTAAAATTGAAGATTAAACACCGAATTTTTTGTAATTTTATGTATTTTATTACTTAAAATGCCCTCTAAAATGTTAATCTAAATAAAAATTTTTAAGTACAGTGAAACCTCATGTAAAAAAACCTCATGCTAAATAAAAATCTGAGATATCTCACGAACGGATTTCATAAACGGATGTCATTCAACGGTTTGAGTGTGAAAAAATATTTTAAAAAACTATATTTGGTGGCATTGCTTTAAAATTATTAACGAATGAGCTCTATCAAAACTTTTTGTTTTCTTATTGAAAAATATTTAGAGCCGAAATGCAATAGTTTCTTCAATCGATATCTCCGTGATGAAAAAAGATATCTGAAAGATTTCAAAAACATTCTGAAGACAAAAATTATTATTTTCATATGTTCTGAAAAGTTTTGCGGTTAAAAAATACCGGTTTAACAGGTTTCCGAACAAAGCGAAAATTTAAATTTTTAGCAGTATAGTAAATCAAAAACTATAAATATCAAGAATTTAATAAGATAGATCAATTCTTAAGACAGATTCGGTTTGAGTGCATAAAAATCTATATCTACAAATTAATAGCGGCGCCAATGTATAACAACTTTGGGCAGGGTTACCAGAGCCATTTTTTAAACCGAAATATCCTTTTAGTACCTCCATATATTTGTTTGAGGATTTTTTAAACATTACTAAGGTTATACTACAATACTGTATTCCCAGAAAGTTTGGTAATTTCTTTGGGGCCTGAACGTTTTTTAGCAGGACCGTGATTGGAATTAAAACAGAACAAGTAGAAAAGTTAAATTCGACTTTGCCGAATCTATGAATACCCTCCACAATGCATTTTTTTAAAGGGTAGTACATTTTTTAACGTGAAAAAATTAACAATTTTGTTTAGAAATATTTTATTTTGAGTAAAAAACTCTTTTTTTGTAATTAAAAAAAAAAAAAAAAGAAAAATTACTAATTTTTTTTTTGAGTGTAAAATTTTTTTCGAGTATAATGTTTTTTTTACTGTAAAAATATTTCTGAGTGAATGCACGTACAGTGCCGGTCAAAAAAATAGCACCAATGACAAAATCTCTATTGATCCAATTAAAACAAAATATTATGTGTGTATTCGTTCAAAGTAAATATGTAATACTCTTATACTAAGTATATAACCCTTAAATGTTTTTACTTTTTCCAAAAATTGTGGACGGTTCTTTTTTAATGATCGATATTTTAAAAAAACTCTGAATCAGTGCAGTCAATAAAATAGCACTGAATGACAAAATTTCATTAAAAAAATTAATATTGTTTTAAATATTAAAATAAAAGTGTTAAATACTAAAGGAAGATAGTTTTTATTTATAAAAAAAATTAATTCATTACAAAATTTGATGTTTATTTTCATAAAAATAGGACGTGGAAAGCATTACACTCCTCAAAAACGTGCTTTTGTAAAAAATATGCTTTCTGAACATAAACCATACTCTGAAACAGGAAAATTGGTTGGATGCGATTATAATATGATTAAAAATTCAACAAAATTAACTTTAGAGCTTGAAAAACTTAGTCACAAGCGATGTTTGTCACTATAAGTGGTTAGGTGTTTGTAAAGACAATGGAAAAAGGCCCCTTTTACGGCAGCTCTAGAGCTAAAAAAGGACAGCAAATGCCGAAAATGTTCGTCGAAGATTACAAAACAACAACATTAACGATTTTAGATTCGGAAAAGTGCGCCCACTCTCACTTAAGCATGGTGCAAGTCGCTTGAAGTTTGCTAACAGTAACTCAGAATGACCAGCTTAAAAGTGGAACAATGTTCTATGGACAAATAAATCCATTGTTGTTTTATTTGGAGACATGGGATCACATACCTATGTCAGAAGACCCTATAACGCGAAATTCAATCCAAAATTCGAAATAAAAATAACTTAAAATGGTGCTTATGGTGTGGGGGATATTTTCCTACTGTGGAGTGGGGTTCATATATTGGACCATGGCTCACATATTGGACTGGGACAATCGTGGATATACACTTAACGTTTATATCCTCCAGAAAGTAATGTTACCATAAGTTTCTGAGTAAATTCCGCTAATTTAGGTCTTTTAGCATGTCAATTACCCAAAGCATGACGGGAAATTGGCAAAAAATTGGTTCTGGAAAATAAAGTGAACGTGATGGAATGGCCTGGTCAGTCCCCAGATCTAGATCAAATCGATAGTTAATGGACAGATATAGAGAAGGGAGTGTCTCGAATACAACCAACTTGTAATGAAACCCTTTGGGTGGCTGTTCAGCAAATCTGGAACTCAATTTCGAATTAAACAGCCCAAAATCTCGTGAATTCGGTACAATAACGTTGTACAGAGGTAATTGTCAACAATGAGCACTCGACAATTTTTTTTTTAATATTTAAAGATATCACAACAATACTGAATTCATAATCCATTCGTTTTTCAAATTTAAGAATTTAATTTTAATACAAAAAGTACAGTGGTGCTATTTTTTTGACTGAGTATTTTTGAAGTTTTTTTAAAAACTCTGAAAATTTTTAATAAAATAAAAAACCAAATTAGCCTTTTCTTATGTAATATTGTTTCACACTCTTGTAAGTAACTAATGACACGTATTCAGTGACATAAGTTTAAATTGTTAAAAAAAAAAACAACAAAGAAAATTTTGTTTTATCCTGGTGCTATTTTTTTGACCGCAGCTGTACGTATGTACACAAAATATTGTCATTTTTGTAAAAAAAACTAATTTTTTTTTGTGTAAATTTTTTTTTGAGTGTAAAATTTTTTTTAAGTGTAAAATTTTTTTTGGGTGTAAAATTTTTTTCGAGTGTAATTTTTAAGTTACCAATGCTTTTAAAACTAAACAAGTTTAAAAAGCATTGCTTTAAAATTAAGCAAGTTTAAAAAGCATTGTTTAGTAACCACCAATGCTTTTAAAACTTGTTAAAACACGTGGCATTTTAAATGAAACTAATCTGAAATTTAGGGTTTTGCTTATAACTTTTGAACCACTGGACCGATTGCGCTGAAATTTAATACCAAACAGACCCGGGGAACGGCAAAGATATATGCCAAGCTTGAGTAGTCTCATTATTGTCTTTCGAAAGTTATCGTATTTTTTATCTCGTAAATTCGCGAAACACCCTTGCCGAAATTTACTCTTTTGCTCATAACTTTTGAACCACTGGACCGATTTGGCTGGATTGCAATACCAACCTGACCAGGTAAATGACAAACATATATGCCAAACTTCAGTAGCCTCCTCTGTAAAGTCTTTCAAAAGTTAGCGTGTTTTCTACGGACGGACAGACAGACAGACGGACGGACATCGCTAGATCGTCTTAAAATCGATCGAGGATCATAAATATATATACTTTATGGGGTCCTAGACCAATATTTCGAGGTGTTACAAACGGAATGACAAACTTATATATACCCTTTATCACTAAAGTGGAGGGTATAAAAATAATTTCAGAACTTTTTATGGTTTTGTTCATAAATTCTATGAATTTCGTTCATTGTCTTTTTTTTTTTGTGTATATTGCTGCTATGGTTTCTCTTCGTGATGATAGAGAATTTACTTTAAGAAAGATTTTTAAGCTCGAGGTCACATTTCCTTATTAGTCATTACAATGATATTGTTAAAGTAACAATTTTTTTATATGTTTCAAAAAATGTTTGGTAATTTTTACAAGAATAAGAAGACAAGTGTTTTGATCAGTGTCAAAATATCATTGTCAAGACTCTTTAGCAAAAAGTCAAGTACCAAATACCAAAACACAGAGAGTCAATTTCAAATATCCATTTCTATCACTAATTTATTTTTATGTAGGGTACTAATGTACAATCATATGTTACTACAAATAATATTAAATTAAACATTCAACAATAAATAAAATAATAAAAAAAAACTACTTACCGAATTTATGGTAGCCATGATGAAAGCTGATTCTGAAGTACAACTACAATATTATTGATGATGATGGTTGGTGGTGGTGGTAGTGGTGGAGATGATGGTATATTGTTTTTGTTGTTGGTGGAGCCTATTTAAGATGTTGATTGATTTTTTTTGTTTTTTTGGACGATCTTTTTTTTCTTAATTTTTTTTTTAATGATGATAATGATAATAAAAATTATATTATGAATAACTTTTTCAAAATTTTTTGTTTACTATTGGTTGATTTTTGAGTTTGATTACTTGATGATCGTGGTGATATTTTTTTTGAATTGGTGGTTGTGGTGGTAGTAGTGGTTGTGGTTTTGGTTTTGGTGGTGGTAGTGGCTGAGAGGACTGACAACAACATAAATCAAAAAATCTGCAAATTAATAATAAAAAGAAATAAATAAATTATAAATTAAATTAAATCAAATTTTTAAAATAACAATAAATTAAAAGCATATAAAAACTAAAAACATAAAAACTATTTGTTATGTATACAACAATATTTTGATTGGAATTTTTTTTAGTTTCTTTTTTTCGAAATTTATTTCCTCATTTAAATATTTTTCGAATTGAAAAATCAACAAAATTAAAATAAAAACATTCATACTCATTCATACATTTAGAAATTTATACGAGTATGAAAATATATATATTTTTAGTATCGAATAAAAATAAATCGAAAACAATTTATGTTGATGATGAAACTTAAAAACATATGCTAAACTTGATTTATTTATACAATTTATGATTTTTTTTTTTTATGTGTTTTAAATTATGCCTACAAAATTGTTAAGATATCAAACAAATATTGTACTTTGATTTTAATAATTTTTTTTTTAATTTTTTTCTGTGAGGTTCATTAGTCCAATAGTGGGTAGTGGGCGAGATTTTAATAAAAATTGAAACAATTAGTGACGCTTTAAGACAAACAAACACAAAAAAAATGCTAATTTAGTTGACGTTTTAAAACTGTTTGTTAATATACCTATACAATACATAGGAAAAAAAAATGATAATATATGCACAAACTCATATTTACAATTAGCAACAAAAGTCATAAAGAATAATTTTAAAAGAAATAAATTAGACAGTGATATATAACACCGTACAACAAAAATTAAATTCTTTTTTACCCTTTCACTGCAGAGTATTTTTAAGCTTTTTCTGGTGATGAATGGAGACTTTAATTTTCCGACAATCGGGAGTCCTAGTTGGTAATCCTGAATTGTTAATACTGAATCCATGTTCACATTAAAAATTAAAAAACCGATTTGTATAACGTTTGACCATTTATTGAATTTTAGACGACCAAATCAAATTATTTAAAAAAACTATTAAGGCTGGATTTCTCAATGCTAAGTTATAAAATAATACTCCGTTAATTTTAACTTTTTCATAGAAATTTTGACATAAGGCTCCGTTAAATCCACAGTTAGCAGGTAACTGGACATTGAGTAATCCGCCTTAAATCGATTTTAGGATGCTTGTTATACCCTCCACTCTAGTGCTAGAGGGTATATGAGGCATTCCACACCAAATGTCCAGCGAAAAAACCGTAAGCTTCTGAATAGGTTGTACGGATAGCCCTATATGAAACTTAGAAAATTGCGTTTTTGGTTTTCCCATTTTTCAAAAACTGGGCTTAGGAGGCGTTGTCAAATATTGGAAAAATGGTAAAATTTGTGGCGAGTTGCCTTGATTAAATATTTATAACATTAAAACGGAATGCACCATAATCTCAAAAATTTACATTCTTATATAGTTTTATATGGGCTATCGATTAATTTTTTTTAATTTTCAGAACCCGTTCTGAAATTTTCCATTTTTTAAAAAACTCAGTTTATCAAAAATCCGGCCACTTTTTCTTTTTTTAAATTTTTTTTTAAAGTTTAGATGTTTGTCCATCACAGGCGCGGATCCAGGAATTCCATTTGGGGGGGGGGAGATTTTTTTTTTTACCAAAAAATTTCAAAAGTTGCTTGGAAGCGTGGGGGGGGGGGTTGTTTGTAACTTTTTGTTAATATTTTTAATATTAAGGGCGGATTACTCAATGAAAAGTTAGCTGTTAACTGCCGATTTAACGGAGCCGTATGTCAAAATTTGTATGAAAAAGTTAAATTTAACGGCGAGTTATTTTTAACGGATCATTGAGTAATCCAGCCTAAGTAATAAATTGAAAAGCAAAACATTTTTTTGTAATGCGGATCCAGCTTTTCGATTTTTGTGAAATTTTTTTAAGATTTACTTCATTAATAAGACCGTTAATAGCACAGTGCCAACACCCAAAATCGGAATGGGATGAAACCAAAAGCAAATGAAAGTTGACATATTCCATAACAAACCCCTCAAGGCTTTTTTTCTAGTTCAGAGCTAGATTTTGTTTTACACGCATTTGAAGTTAGTGCACTTTTATTATAATTACAATAATAAATGCTTGAAAACTGTATTAGTGGCGAATGATTAATATTGTAATTGCCTTTTAATAACAATCATACGCAACGGTGTCCAGTGATTTATATTAATAATTGCCTTTAAATAACAATCATACGCAACGGTGTACATGGTTTATTTTAATAATTTGGCTATTCAGTAAATAGGTACTGGACCGATTGCAGCAAAATTCATACCAGTCATAGCTGAAGTAATTTTGAGCTTAAGTTTGGAAACTGGACCCTACATGTCCAATAAGGGCACCACCAGGGGTCTTTATAGTTGGACACGTTTAGTACACAAAAACTTTAAATGCTTTAAAATCACAAACTTTAAATGCGTGTAAAATAAAATCTAGCTCTGACCTAGAAAAAAGGCCTTGAGGGTTTTGTTATGGAAAGTTCGATTTTGTATCACTGTGTAGTCAAATAAAAAAGTTGTTTTATTCTCAGGTCGAATTTTCTATAGAAAATATCTCAGATTCAACATTTTTCGCATAGAAAATCTCTCAGAATTTTAAACTTTATTTATTAGAAATTATCTGAAATTCTGAAACATTCTTTCTATAAAACTTTTTTCCAAATTCTATAATATACTTTTCTTATAAATAATCCCTGAAATAATTCTTATATTTTTTGTATACAAAAATTCTCAGATCCTGAAACATATTTCGTAAGTAAAATTTTTTAGAAAATTTTACGAAGAAATTTTGATACACTTTCCCAAAAATAAAATCTTAAAAATAATAGTATTTTTCTATAGAAAAATTTTACGGTTTTAATGTCAATTAATGATTTCCAATGCAATTTCTTAGGTTCTTAAAAATTTTTTAAATAGAAAAATTATTATTGTTGGACACAATTTCAAAAGAAAAATTTCCATATTCAGAGACACATTTCCTATAGAAAAATTCTCGGAATCTTCCAACAGAAAAATGTTCAGATTCTGAGAGAAAAGTTCTAAAATAAATATTTTTCCTATAAGAAAATTAGAGATTTTGATTAACTTTTCCTATAGAAAAATTCACAGATTCTTTAAAATTGTTAAAACAAAGAGATTCTCATGTTCTTAAAAATTTTTCCATAAAAAAATTCTAAGATTCGGAAATATATTTCCGCATAGCAAATTAAGATTCTGGTACGTTTTTCCTGTAGAAATATTATCCGATTATGAGAAATTTATTTGTAGAAAAATTCTTGTCAGATTCTGAAACATTTGTTCTAAAAAAAATTCCCAGTTGCTGAGGAATTTTTTACATAGACATTTTGCATAAAATTTGAGATTATTTTTTAATAAAAAAATTCTACCATTCAGAGTTAAATAAATAAGTATCACGGTATTTTCTAAAGATAAAGTCTTGAATTCTGAGATATTTTTCTAAAAAAAATTATTTGAGATAATACTTTTTTCTTAGAAAATGATAAGAAATATCATTCGGCTAGAAAATGTCCACGACTCTATTGACATTTAAGTTTCTCATATAAAATTTCATAAGTTCTGAAAGATTTTATCCTAAATAAAACATTTAAAAATCAATAACTTTGGACAATTATAAGAAAGAAACGATCATAACAAACCCGAAATGTTCCTTTTTCACGGCAATTTAAAATGTCTGATATAATAAAAATGAGTGAAAACTTTTTTAACAATTTCCCTATAATTGCAAGCATTGCCATTTTTTTTATATGGGGTTTGAACAGAGTACTATGCTTAAGGATGTAAAAAATTTCTTAGGATAGAGGGTCTGTGTGCTGACGTCAATCATCAGCACACATGTAACTCTCCTCTGTTTTTTTTAACATCCTGAATATTTTTGTATACTTTTTGCCTTTATCTTCCTTTTTTCCTTTTCCCTTTTCTATCCCTTTCTTTCTTTTTTTCTTTTTTTTTTTCTTTCTTTTTTATACCCTCCACTCTAGTGATAGAGGGTATATATAAGTTTGTCATTCCGTTTGTAACACCTCGAAATATTGGTCTAGGACCCCATAAAGTATATATATTTATGATCCTCGATCGATTTTAAGTCGATCTAGCGATGTCCGGCCGTCCGTCCGTCCGTCCGTCCGTCTGTCTGTCTGTCTGTCCGTCCGTAGAAAACACGCTAACTTTTGAAAGACTTTACAGAGGCTACTGAAGTTTGGCATATATGTTTGTCATTTACCTGGTCAGGTTGGTATTGCAATCCAGCCAAATCGGTCCAGTGGTTCAAAAGTTATGAGCAAAAGAGTAAATTTCGGCAAGGTAGTTTCCCGAATTTACGAGATAAAAAACACGATAACTTCCGAAAGACAATAATGATACTACTGAAGCTTGGCACGTATCTTTGCCGTTCCACGGGTCTGTTTGGTATTAAATTTCAGCTCAATCGGTCCAGTGGTTCAAAAGTTATAAGCAAAACCCTGAATTTCAGATTAGTTTCATCTAAAATGCCACGTGTTTTAACAAGTTTTAAAAGCATTGGTGGTAACTGAACAATGCTTTTCAAACTTGTTTAATTTTAAAGCAATGCTTTTTAAACTGGTTTAGTTTTAAAAGCATTGGTAACTTAAAAATTACACTAGAAAAAAATTTTACACTCAAAAAAAATTTTACACTCAAAAAAAATTTTACACTGGAAAAAAATTTACACAAAAAAATTTAGTTTTTTTTTTACAAAAATGACAATATTTTGTGTACATACGTACGTGTATTCACTAACAAATATTTTTACAGTAAAAAAAACATTTCACTCGAAAAAAATTTTACACTCAAAAAAAAAAAATTTGTAATTTTTCTTTAAAAAAAAAAAAATACAAAAAAAGAGTTTTTTACTCAAAATAAAATATTTCTAATCAAAATTGTTAATTTTTTCACGTTAAAAAATGTATTGTGGAGGGTATTCATAGATTCGGCAAAGTCGAATTTAACTTTTATACTTGTTTTTAAATCATTTTGGGGGGAGAAATCCCATTCTCCCCCCCCCCCCCCCCCCTGGATCCGCGCCTGTCCATCAACACAAAAAAAATCAGACATTCGTTTTTTCGAGAAAATCGCATTTGAATTTTAAATTTCATAACAATTTAGTAATTTACTTGTATTTTCTTGTTTTAACAGAGCGTATGAGTTATATTTATGCAATTAATAATACTCATTCGCAACGTTAAAACAAGAAAATACACGCAAATTACATAATTGTTATGAAATTTAAAATTGAAATGCGATTTTCTCGAAAAAAACGAAACACGCGTGTCTGAATTCTTTTGTGTGGATGGACAAACATCTAAACTTCAAAAAAAAATTAAAAAAAAAGAAAAAAAAAGTGGCCGGATTTTTGATAAATTAAATTTTTTAAAAAATGGAAAATTTCAGAACGGGTTTTGAAAATTTTCAAAAAAAAAAAAAAATAATCGATAGCCCATACAAAACTATATAAGAATGTAAATTTTTGAGATTGTGATGCATTCCGTTTTAATGTGATAAATATTTAATCAATGCAATTCGCCACAATTTTGACCATTTTTCCAATATTTGACCACGCCTCCTAAGCCCAGTTTTTGAAAATTAGAAAAACCAAAAACGCAATTTTCTTAGTTCCATATAGAGCTATCCAAACAACCTATTTGGAAATTTACAGGACACGTGTTTTTCTGTAGCGGGACATTTGGTGTGGAATGCCTCATATATAAGTTTGTCATTCCGTTTGTAACACCTCGAAATATTGGTCTAGGACCCCATAAAATATATATATTCATGATCCTCGATCGATTTTAAGACGATTTAGCGATGTCCGTCTCTCCGTCTGTCTGTTGAAAACACGCTAACTTTTGAAAGACTTTACGGAGGCTCCTGAAATTTGGCATATATGTTAGGTATTTACCTGGTCAGGTTGGTATTGTAACCCATTGAAATCGGTCTAGTGGTTCTAAGGATATGAGCAAAAGACTGAATTTCGGCAAGGGTTTTTCGTGAATTTACGAGATAAAAAACACGCTAAATTTCGAAAAGTAATTCTGAGGATGCTGAAGCGTGTCATTTTTATTTGTCGTTCCCCTGTCCTGGTTTGTGTTGAATTTCAGCCAAATCGGTTTAGTGGTTCAAAAGTTATTATGAAAACCGTGAATTTCAGATTAGTTTCACCTTAAATTCACGTCATTGCCTCAACATACGGTGCGTATCATTAACATATGAAATAACTAATAATTCTTGTATAGGAAGAATGAAAACTAGTGAGAGTATTTAATTCGGCTGTACCGAATCTTGTATACCATCCAACAGGTAAAAATTTTATCAAATTTTATACAATTTTATCTTCTAATCCCCTGGCTCCAATTGCAGGACTTCGAACTTCTTTTGACATAAAATTTTTTTATTTGCTGAATGGAAAAAACAGTTTTAATTAAAAATATTAATAAGCAATATTTTTATACCCTCCACTCTAGTGATAGAGGGTATATATAAGTTTGTCATTCCGTTTGTAACACCTCGAAATATTGGTCTAAGACCCCATAAAGTGTATATATTCATGATTCTCTATCGATTTTAAGACGATCTAGCGATGTCCGTCTGTCTGTCTGTTAAAAACACGCCAACTGAAGTTTGGCATATATGTTGGGCATTTACCTGGTCAGGTTGGTATTGCAATCCAGCGAAATCGCTCCAGTGCACGGTGGTCAATTCCGGCCAAAAATCAATAACTTCTTTATTTCTGCATGTAAACAGCTCAAATTTAATATTCGAATTAAGAATAACATATCTGATACTTTGCCCAAATATTGGACCCACAAATACAGTGGTTGGCCAAATAATCATGGACGTCCCAAATGTATCAAACATGTCTGCATATAAACAGCAATAATTTAATATCCGAATTAAGAATAATATATCTGATCTCTTTTCAAAACGTTGGACATATAAATATAGTGGTTGGCCAACTAAGCATGGACGTGTCAAATGTATCAAACTAATTAAGGTGGGGGTTGAAACTAAAAGAAACTGCCATAGTGTTAGCAATTTTTTAAAAAATTATATACGCAATACTTTTTAATTCTGTTTTTTTATTTGAAATATTAATAATCGTAATATTTTTAAAAGTTTAAAAGACAAAGAATTGCCAGGGTTTCCAGTTAATTGTGGAATGCTATTTTTTAAAGGACAAAAATGGCCGCAGTTGTACAGCAAAAACAACTAAACCGATTTTGATACATTTTTTTTTTTTTTGGATTTGTGGATTATTTAATTTTCTAATACTTATCGTGACAATTTTTAAAATTTGACCTAATTAATATTTGAATGAAATAAGAAATTGAAGTTTTTCTATTTTTTGAGTTTACGTTAGCATATCTTCAACCAAAATCAAATTTTTTTCCAAAAAAATGGCCACGTTAAGTGCTTGAAAATTTAATTATCTACAAATCAAAAAAAAAATATCATCAAAATCGGTTTAGTAGTTTTTGCTGTAAAAATGCAGCCAATTTTTCCCTTAAAAAAAACACACGATTAACTGGCAACCCTGAAAATTCTCGTTGACCAAATTTTGTGCTATGCAATTTTTCAAAATGCTAAAATTTTCTTTCTTTTAAATGAAAAAACAGAATTAAATAATACTACTATTACGTATTTATTTTTTTAGCTGTTTAAAAATTGTTAACATTATGGGTGTTTTTTAGTTCCAACCCCCCTTAAACCACATTTTTTTTATTTCGTCTTTTTTTAAGTTTTTTTTAATCTATGGGTTTTAAGTTAGTATCTATTCACATTCCCTATTTTGGTGGAGTTTTTAGGTTTAAAAAAGTCCACCATTTGTAAAAAATGAGTCCACTAAAAATGCTCTGGTTTAAAGAATCGGTAAAAGTAGGGGCTGAAATTTAAAATACTTACTTTTAATAGTTAAAAGTACAAACTGCTTTTTATAGCTAACCTCTAATAGCCTCTAATTGATTTTTATGGTCTTTCAAAATTTATTATTTTTAGAGTTTTTTTGTAATTTTTATTTAATTTTCATACACATCACTTTGAGACAAAAACGCACACAAAATCAGCAAAAACCACATGGAATGATTATCTACTATAGGAATTAAAAATCCATGTCCGAACTTACAAAAATAATGTGAAGAAAAATGCATAGCCAACTTTTATTGAAAACTAAAATATACATTTTAAAAAAAGCTGAAATGAGAAGCAAAAAATACTCAACTTTGCATCACTATGGACAATAATATAGTGTTACAAGGCCCAAAAAAAGATTTAAATTGTATGTTTTGAAGTATTAGCTATAATATAGCATCAAAAGTTCATCAAGATTTAATAAAAAAATAAAATGATTTTTGGCCGGAATTGACCACCGTGCAGTGGTTCAAAAGTTATAAGCGAAAGACTGAATTTCGACAAGGGTTTTTCATGAATTTACGAGATAAAACACACGGTAACTTTCGAACGAAAATTCTGAGAGTTTCAAGTGTGGCAAATATATATCTGTCCCGGTTCGCTTCAAATCTCAGCCAAATCGGTCTAGTGGTTCAAAAGTTATAAGCAAAACCCTGAATTTCAGATTGGTTTTACCTAAAATTCACGTGTTGATAAATCCGAGTTTTAAAAAAAACGGGCTTTAAGAACAATTATAAGCCACAAAATTACTTTACAGAGTATTTTTGTCACTCAGAAATATTTTTACACTAAAAAAAAATTTACACTCGAAAAAAATCTTACACTCAAAAAAAAAAAAATTGTAAATTACTTTTTTTTTACAAAAATGACAAAAAAAGTTTTTTACTCAAAATAAAATATTTCTAATCAAAATTGTTAATTTTTTTTTTTTATTTAAAAAATGTACTATCCTTTAAAAAGGGCATTATGGAGGGTATTCATAGATTCGGCCAAGTCGAATTTAACTTTTATACTTGTTTAATTTTGATTTGAAAGATAAATTATTGTAATATTTTTAAAATTTAATAACACAGAAATTCTAGAATTCTAAAATTATTGGATAAGACTTACAAAAAATGTTTTTTTTCTGAGCACTCTATTGTTGACCTTAGGTATTAGCTGACACTTCAAACCTAAAGTATATCAAACATCTCCCTAGTGCCTTTAATTTATTTTCTCTGTGTATACATGAATGATAAATTAACATTTAAATAATTTTTAAAATAAATAGACACTAAAGTTTTTCGGTTTTTTTTTTTTTATTTATTTTTAATATGATGACATTGAATTTGAAATGTTTAAAAAAGAAATTCTTTATATACTATATATTTTTTTTTGTGTACTGTATACTTTTTTATTAATTTTGACAAGTACTCATACGCCAAAGTGTACGGAAATTTTATTTTAATTTAAAAAAACTAAAACGTACAAAGAAAAACAAACATTAAACTGGCATAATTTATATTTAAAGTCATAATTTTATGATGATGGTAATAAAAATATTTTAAAATTATTTTAAGAAAAATCAGTTTAACGTCAAACTAAGCGTTATTATGCGGCTTTTTTGAAATTTTATTATTATCACAAAAAAAAATCAATAAATATAGTGTGTAAGTGGGGAAAAAACATTGGATTACAAAGATTTTGTAATTTTTCTACAATTTAAAGTTCTATATTCCGCTATGTAAAACTCAATTTTAACAAAAAAAAAAAAATATGTATATATTTTAAAGAAAATCCAAATTGAACCTTTTAGTGATTAATATTGTTGTATTTTAAAATTTCTGTTTAATTATTTAAAAATTTTTGTGACGGCACGTGGCGGTTTTTTTTTTTTTTTTGCTTATTTATTCTTTATAAATAAGTACAACAAAAACAAGTGTGAGTGTTTAATTCGGCTGTGCCGAATCTTTTATACCTTTCAAAATATAAAAAATTAAAAAAAAATAACCGGCTGGTTTTTTTGGAGGAGACTTTGGCGGGGAATGTTGGGAACACTTATTCCACAGCGATAAATGTTGAAAAACTTATTTATTATATGGGTCAGTCTTAGTGAAATCAATCAAAAATAGCTAAACATTTTCGTGACCCCCTCCGATTTTGATGAAATTTGGTTTAGTTGTAATACTAAGTGATAAACTACACTCAAAAAAATACGTTAGTAGATTTACTAATTTTTTTTTGCTAACGCTAGTTAGCTAACTTTTAGCAAATTTTTAGTTGAGATTAGCATGTTAGCAAAAAATTCTTGTAAACTTCATTTAGCACATTAGCAATTTTAAACAAACTTTGAACTAATTTCTTTTGCTAAATTTGAAATTGAGTTGACTACATTTTTACAAGATTTTTTGCTAATATTAGCAAAATAAATGGTAAATTTTTATTTATTTTCAGAAAACTTAAAATGGCGCTATCTCGGAAACTAAGCCAGATAGAGCAAAATGGTTCTTAGAATCTCCATAGTATCGCCGGTCCTCTTCACATGTGTGGACCCTAATGGGCCCTAACTTTGGATCCAAAAAAGTTAGCATTCCCGAAAATTTTAAAATGCTCATATCTCGGTAAATATTGCCGACACAACAAAAAGTTCAAAAGCGTTTTTGTAGCTCTCAACACGTAGAACAAGACCGAGTAATATTTTTGAAGTTATCGAGTTTTTTAATTCTCAAGACCGCAGTTGTCCCGTATATTCACGTATCTCAAAAACTAAGCAAGGTAGAGCGAAACGGACACAAATTTTGGATCAAAAATTATGACGATTTTTAAGGAACCCAACTAGGTCTAGGCCCATCGGGGTCTGGACCTATCGGCTCCGAACCCAATGGGGTCCTCAGATGTGTATAAACTAAGTTCAAAAAAAAAAATATTTAGTTAACTAATTATTGGCAAAACATTGTTGCTAACTTTAGCAAAAAAATTGTGGGTTCAAAATCAGCAAATTTTCTTGTAATTTTGTACCAATTAAATTATTTATCAATTTAATTACTAATGAAAATTTAAAAAAAAAATAATTACCATTGGTATGGCATCACTTAAAAAAAATAATTACCATTAGTAAAAGTCGTCACAATATTGTCAAAATCGTTAATATTTGGAAATATCTGTTGTTTTTTGTTATATGGTGTTTTAGTTTATCACATTTTATAAACAAAACACATGTTGATTGCCTTTGTATAACACAATATTTGAAATTTTTATTTGCGTTTTGTTTTTTGTCTTTGTCTCTTTATTTTTTTTGAAAAACATACTTTGATGTTTAAATTTTTAACTTTTCAAAAAAACAAAAATATGCAAACCAATGGTTTTGAAACCAATTATAATTGGTGTTTTTCAACAATTGGTGCATTTCATTACCATTAGTAATTATTTTTTCAATTAAAAAAATTAAATTACCATTAAATGGTAATGAAAATTTTTTCATTACCATTGATATCAACCAATGGTAATTAAATTTCAATGGTAATGAAAAATTCCCATCTATGGTTGAAAACACGCTGACTTTTGAAAGACTTTACGTTTGGCATACATATATGTTGGGCATTTACCTGGTAAGGTTGGTATTGCAATCCAACAAATTCGGTCTAGTGCACTGTGGGCCAGGATTTCCATTTTTTGGCCAATAAGGTCTGTAAGGCAACACATATTTAAAAATATTTGTTCGGAATGTCGACATCTTGAATTTTGTTCGCCTTTAATATCTTTTTATTATAGCTCAAAGTTTTTTTTTGCATGAGGTTAAAGTCAAAGTGTGAGAATTTTTTTATATTTTTTATTTATGAAACAAATAATTTTTTTTTGTACTTCAACACAATATTTTTTCAAATTTTTGGCGAATTTCTCCTAAAGACATACCTGTTTGTCCAACACATGAGATAAACTGCCAAAAAGTATGGTATAAGCTTATTTTTTTTAAAAAAAATAATGGAAATTCATAGTTTTGTTGAAATCCGCCTTTTTTCAACACCAAAGTCCAAAAAAGTCCAAACGATATTGACAAACCTCGAATTACGATATGTCTCTGACAATGTATTCTATTCACATTTTTGCGACCCTGTGCGACCGTTCATAAACTTTTGATCTAGAGGCAATAAACCAAAACATGACGTTTAGAACTGCCCTAAAATGGACCTTCAAATTTTTTTTTTGGATATTTTTGTTTCTATTGATTTCTAATAAAAAATGTCCCACTTTGACAACATTGGCGTGATAAGTGGTGATGGGCACGTGAGTGAATTTTGACTCACGTTGACTCACGCTCACGCAAAAAAACATAATTTACTGAATCGTTTTTATTTCTCACACTTATTCACTATTTACATGAGTAAACAAAACACCACTCACGTGTGACTCACGCTCACTCGTAACTCACGCTAAACATTTAAAACATGAAAAAAATTGTAAAAACTGAATCAATACAATTAAATAATTTTGACTCACGCAAAAAAATTTCACTCACTACGAATCACTCACGAAAAAAATTGTCTCACTCACTTCTCACTCACGAACAAAAAATTTGAATCACGCTCACTTTCGATCACGCGTAATTCACGTGACCAGCGTCCATATCTAGTGCTAAACATTCAAGCTGGTAACGCATTTAAGCGGGCATATTTTGGCAATAGCATTTTTAATATTTTTTACGAAATTGTAAGTTATTTGTACATTTAGGATGGCAAAACTAATTGGAAATAAAAAAGTTCTCTCTTAAATAAGCCACTGAATATATGAACTTTTTGACGCATTTAAAAGAGAAATATTTTATTAAAATCTTCTGATAAAAGCAAAAAGAGGGATTTATAAAAACTTAGAAATCCAAGCATTGTACATTTTATTATAAAGCTATGTCCCAAATTTTGGATCCGCTATTTTGATTTCAAAAAATCTGAGTTCGTATTCGTGTTGCGCAATCATTTCCTAGTAATATTTTGAAACATTAATCAATAATTTAAATATCTTGTCCGCCATATTGGATATTGCTATTTTGAATATTTGATTCTAAAATCATATTTTGCATTCCAAAAACCATCAAAATTAGACAACATAGAAAAAACATAATATTTTATTTGACGCCATATTGGATCCGCCATTTTGAATTTAAAAAATCGGAGCCCATATCCGTAATTACCGACCCAAAATACATCAAAAATTACTAATTTAAGTACAATTAGCTAAGAATTACAAAAGCATATTCGCCATATTGGATCCGCCATTTTGAATTTCAAATCTTTAATTCCAAAATCAGTTTTAGCATCCGAAAACCCATTAAAATCGAAGTTTTTGGACAAAAGAGACAACATATAAAAAATCTTAAATTTGAATTTGTCGCCATATTGGATCCGCCATTTTGAATATTAAAAGTCTGAGCTCATATTCGTTATTAACGACCCCAAATACATCGATAATGATTATATTAAACACAATAAACAAATAATTAAAAAATCATGTCCGCCATTTTGGATCCGCCATTTTGAATTTTGAAAAATTTTTTCCATAATCGTGATCAGCGATCCTTTAACACCCATATGCAATACTTTTTTGACATATAGCTTAAGCGGTCTGTTTATGGCCAAAATTCAGGGAAGCTGGCCCACAGTGTAGTGGTTCAAAAGTTATGAGCAAAAGACTGATTTTCGGCAAGCTTTTTTCGTGAATTTACTAGATAAAAACACGCTAACTTTCGAAGACCAATTCTGAGGATGCTGAAGCTTGGCATATATATTTTCCGTTCCCCTGGCCTGGTTCGTATTGAATTTCAGCAAAATTTGTCCAGTGGTTCAAAAGTTATTAGCAAAACCGTAAATTTCAGATTAGTTTCACTTTAAATGCATGTGTTGAAAACCCGTTAAACATATTTTAAAAATATTGATAAGTCACTAAAATATTTTACAATGTATTTTTATCACTCAAAAATAATTTAACACTAAAAAAAATACACTCGAAAAAAATTTTACACCAAAAAAAAATACACTCGAAAAAAAATTTACACTCAAAAAAAAATTACACGCAAAAAAAGTTAATAAATATTTTTTTTTATACAAAATAAAATATTTCTAATCAAAAATTTTATTTTTTACACGTTAGAAAATTTACTATCACTTAAAATGGACATTGCGGAGGGTATTTAGAGATTCGGCCAAGTCAAATTTAACATTTCTACTTGTTTTCTTTTTTCCCTCTTTTCTGATTTTTCCCATTTATGTACTTAAGCAGTAGGATGGAGAAAATGTTCCGTTTTTTTGAATTCCAAAATCGTCTAGGTCGGAATAGTTGCCTTTTAGGGTCAATATTAACACACAAAAAATTGGACCTGCAGGCAATGTCTTTGGGTTCCTAGTTGAAAATCGGAAAGTTCGGAACAAAGTGAAACTTTTTTTAATTTTTTTTTCTTGGTTAAAATATTTGGACATTACTGAAAAAGTGTTTTTATGATAACCATTTTTTGCTACATAAAGCATATAAGACATTCCACAACAAATGTCCTGTAAAAAAAACATGTGTCCCATGAATTTCTGAATAGGTTGTACTGGTAGCCCTATATGGAACTAAGAAATTTGCGTTTCTTGTTTTCAAATTTTTCAAAACCTGGGCTTAGGAGGCGTTGCTAAATATTGAAAAAATGGTCAAATTTGTGTTGAGTTGCCATGATTAAATATTTATCAAATTAAAACAAAATGCATAAATTCCTAAAAAATTGCATTTTTGTATTTTTTTTATATGCTATTTATTTTTTTTTTGTTAAACTTTTCAGAACCCGTTCTGTAAAAAAAAATCAGTTTATCAAAAATCCGGCCACTTTTTTGTTTTAAATTTTTTTAGTTTAGATGTTTGTCTTTCCACACAAAAAATTCAGAAAAACGTTTTTCGGTTTTTTGCGAGAAAATGGCATTTGAATATTGAATTTCATAAAAATGTTTAAATTTGCTTGTATTTTCTTGTTTCTTACAATCTTAGAATCGATCATGCATCATAAGGTCCCCAATATTTCGTTGCGTTACAAACGGCATGACAAAGTGAGTATATCCCCATACTATGGTTAAAGAGTATAAAAACAAAAGACAATTATAAACACATTTCACCAAGAATCAATAACAAATGTTTTAGATAAAAAATTTTATTTGATATTAAATGGGTACACGTTTTAATTACTATTTTATTTACTGAACAGAATTCACTGAATTTTACTTAAAAAAAACGTACGTTAATGACGATTATTTTAAGTCCTTATTAGGTCTCCCGACTCAGTACTTTCACCAAATAAGTGATTTCAACAGACGGGCTTCGTTAGATTTAGATTTAGATACCCCTGAAGATGTCGGCATATACCGACGAATTGTTGGGAAAATGTAATGAAAATTTTGTTTTAATCACAAGGAAATTTTAGGCCTGATTTGCTTATTAACAACAAAATCTGAAATAATAATTCCATTGGCCAAACAACAAATTCAACTGTATTTAAAGTTGTTTTTATTATCACCAAGTGACTCCACATTGTGGAAACTACAACAATTGCTACACTTTAAAATTCTAATACGTATAAGTGATATTTCAATTTCTACCAAATTAATATCAATCATACGCCTTTGTTTAGAAATAGTTCCCAAACAAAACAATTTTAAACCGCATCATTCTCTACATATACTTTACGTTGAGTGTTATTTTTAGTTACGCCTTTTTACATTTTATTTGACAATATGACATATTTTAACACTTTTAGTATTTAATTTATTTAGAATTTTTATTTGATGCTTTGATTCAATATTTACCAATTGAAAATTTTTAGCGTCAAATTTAAACACATGCTTGTCAAAGAGAATTAAATCAAATCATATACAAGTGTGTCGTTTGCAACAAATTGTAAAATATTGGCACTTTATAAATCAAATGTAAAAAAATATATATTAAAATAGAAATTTTATGTAGAATGACTATTACAAAAACCAAAATGTAGTAAATAGAATGTTTATAAATGATAGCACCAACAGTGCACAGTGGGGTGTATGAAAAAAAAAACAATAAGAATACAAGTGAACTTAGAAAGTGTATCAAATAAAGTACATTTACAAGTACTAAAAAAGGAATCTCAAGACTTAAATAAATAAAAAAATCGCAAAACAAACACCAAAAATATGATCTCAACAAAATTTAATTATTCAATGAAAAGTTAGATGCTAACTGGCGATTTAACGGAGCCTTATGTCAAAATTTGTATGAAAAAGTTAAATTTAACGGAGATTTATTTTATAACGGAGCATTGAGTAATCCAGCCTAAGTGTTATATTTTTGTTAAGTATGCTTTGTTAGAAACTTTCACATAATTTCTTAAGAATTTTATTAGCTGAATTAAGGAAAAACTAAAATGGCAAATATTTTAAGCACTCTATAAATCATTAAATAAAGTTTAATCTCTGCTAAATTGGTTATGCACTTGCTGAATTGATTTATATCACTATTGAATGCTTTTAATTACCCAAATTCACAAAAACTGATTATAGTTGTCCATTAATCTCTAGCTGAATTAATTTGAATTGCCTATTTTTTAAATTTTTAGTAATTTTTTTAATTAAAACTACATTAAAATCAATAAAGAATTAATTTTTCATCTCCTGACTTGGTTTTCTTCTCTTTGAATTCATTTATTCTTCTATATTATTTCCTATTTTAATTCATAAAATCAGATTTGTGTAGTTTTTCTGGAAACCTCGGGTGAAATGGTTTCCTGTAGGTTTAAGTTATACTTCAACTACTTCTTATCGAAAAGTCATAGCTGAATTGGACTTCTTCTGTCTTGATTGTTTTTTTTTTATTTTTATAAGTTAGTTTATTCTCGAATTCATGCAATGTCTTTATAAATCCTTTGCTGAATTGATTTTATGTATATATTTTAAAAATTTTTAGTATTTTGTTTTTAATTAAAACTACAGGAAAGTCAATAAAGAATGAATTTTTCATCTCCTGAGTTGGTTTTATTCTCTTTGAATTCATTAATTTTTAACTCGAATTCATGAAATCAGATATAGTTTTTATAAATCCATTGCTGAATTGGTTTTAAGCGCATATTTTTTAAATGTGTATAAATTTTTTTAAATTAAAACTACATCAAAGCCAATAAAAAATTATTTTTTCATCTGCTGAATTGGTTTTCTTATCTTCTAACTAATTTATTTTTCTATGGTATTTCCTATTTAAATTCATAAAATCAAATTTGAGTATCATTTTTTTTTTTAAATCTTAGGTGAATAGATTTTCTGTAGGTTTAAATAATACTTTAACTACTAACAATCAAAAAACCATTGCTGAGTGAACTTTTTTCTTTGCTGGATTGAGTTTTTATATTTCAAGTTAATTCATTCAAAGCTTGAAAGTATTTTTCCTTTGCTGAATTGGGTGTTTGTAGCTTATTTGTATATTTTTTAAATGTTAATTTCCACTTAAATGTATTAAAACTGGTTTAACTTTTCATTAATCCTTTGCTGAATTGATTTTATTCAGCATTTTTTTAAGTTTTTAAAATATTTTGGAGATTCCGGGTAAGGCAAACTATTTACCTCTGCTGAATGGCTTAATATCTTTGTTAACTATAATTCTTCAAAACAAAATAAAATAATTTATAAAAAATAACTTTTGAATTCACTGACTACAGCTTTTTAGAAAACCTTTGCTGAACAGACTTTAAACCGATACTTAATGTAATTTTCTTACTGCTGAATTGACTTCTTTCTTATGCATACAATACTTCCTCCTCGAACTCATAAAAAAATAGAAGACAG
This sequence comes from Pegoplata infirma, assembly GCA_963921195.1. Taxonomy (NCBI): domain Eukaryota; kingdom Metazoa; phylum Arthropoda; class Insecta; order Diptera; family Anthomyiidae; genus Pegoplata; species Pegoplata infirma. The sequence continues at coordinate 298,969,230 of OY992536.1, read as the reverse complement.
TTTTTCAAAATCCGTTTGCTGAATTTGTTTTGAGATATTTCTAAAATATTTTTTAGTTACCTCAAAGTCATTGCAGAACGAATTTTACCTCTGCTGAACTGGCTGTGATTGGAGTGAACAATTTCTTTGTTGAAAACTATTTTTAAAAATTAAATAAAAACGAATTTTTACACTTCTGAATTGGGATTTTTGAGGCCAAATATTCCCAGGAAAATTTTTTGGAACAAATTCCTGGTTCAATAGATTCTTGAATATATCCTACGGTAATCACAACAACATTTTCTATGTAAAATTATTTTTCAAAAAAACTACTTGCTCTAAAAGACGATTGCTTTCGGGACAATTTCAAACAAAAATCATTGATTCTGGAATGTTAAGTAGAACCGGTTGCAGGGTAATTTGATGCGTTCTGGAACAGATTATTTGGAACAGAAAATTTAGCTGGGTTTTAAAAAATATTTTATTTTTCAGTTAACTCAAAATCATTGCTTAAAGAATTTTTTCTGCTGAATGGGATGCGATTGTGAACAATTCCTGTATTTAATACTATTTTTCAAAATTAATTTATAACAATTTTTCACTTTGCTAAATTTGGTTGTTTCTGTTTAAATCGTGTATTTTTCAATCGGACTCATAATAACAGACTACAGTTGTTCATAAATTCTTTGCTGAATTGGTTTTAATCAGCTATTTTCTATAATTCTTAATTATTTTTATTTTTACTTAATTGTTTTATAATTTTTTTTTTTTTAATCAATTGAAAATATATTTATTTTTTTTTGCTGAATTGCGTTTTTTCTTAGAATTTTTTAAAACAAATTAAAATTATCTCCATAGACTTTGCTAAAGTCATTTTAAGAAGTGATTTATCTGGTTTGATTTGAGATGACTGTAACCTATAATTTACTTTGTTTTAAATTGATTTTCCAAAATCTATTTCCTGAGCTAAAGTCTGCCCAACATCCATATCGAAAGTAGTTTTGTTCCATTATAAAGAAATTTTATCAGCTAACCGCTGTATAATTGCCATCGATGTTTTAGAAGTTTTATCGATTTTATGTTTATTTAAAAATTTTAAAAAACTCTTTACTTATAAAGAATACACATTTGCAGTTAATTTCGCATTAATCATTAATGTTATTATAATTAAAATTAATATTTAAGTTAAAATTTATTTTTTTGTATGTTGTTTTTTTTTTTTTGTTGCTTAAATTTTTAAATTCATTTTTATACATTTCATTGAAAATTTTATATTTATAATTGAATTTTACATAAATATGCAGACATTTCGTAAATATATTTTTCAATTTATTTCTAAAAACACACTAGCACATTTGTGTGTACCTTTTATATTTGTAACCAGTTTAAAATATCGCTTTACAATATCTGAAGGAACGAACAAAAGATGCAAATAACAAATACAATCATATTTATTAGTGTGGCAATATAATTTCGAATTTGGGATTTTCACGTTTCACGGCGGAATATATACTATACACTTTCTGAAAAGAAAATTCTCTATTTTAGTATTAAGTTAAGAACTCTGTGATAACAAAGGACCTCTGAGTTTATTTGTGCTGAAGTAAAGCTTCAGCAGCCACTTACAAGCCAAGAACTTTGTTCGGAATTCACGTGAATAAATGTGAAAATAAATATGAAATAAATTATTTTTTTAAATTATGTTAATACAAATAAGTTGATGTTAAAAATTTTGAATTTGTGTTAAGAGTGACTTTCTTGTGATAATTCAAAATTGTTGTTTTACAAAGTTTTGAAAAAATGTCATGAAAAAATGGCTTTGATATAATTTATATTTATATAATACAGTGCCACCCTAATATCTAATGCAAAGATAGGCCAGACAAAAAGACAGACTGTCATGCAGCCAATATTTTCTTTACTTTTTGCATTTATTGGCGTCTAGTATGTGTGTGTATGTTTTCTTTTGCCGTTATATATATCTTAAAACAATATCAGACATTCATATAATAAGTGTGCGCAGTAGGGAAGGTATCCCACAAAATTGGAAACTGAATTAAGATCATTCAGAATTTGCTTTAAAATAATACTCCAAAAATTATATCTATATTACAGAGACTTATACACGTTATTATCATCTCAAAATCAAATTAAAATATTTTTTGGCATTTGCCTTGGTTTTTTTTTTAAGTTACCACCGCTGAATTAACAATCATTAAGCTGAATTGCTGTGTTTGTATAATTAGTTTTATAATTTTAAACTTAAACTCTCAATAAACCGATTAAAACTTTTCAAAAGTCTTTGCTGAATTCGGCAAATTCTTGAATTCTCAATAAACTGAAATTTTTTTAAAATTCTTTGATGAATTAGAGATACTTTTTCATTTGATTATCATCTCAAGATCAGCTGAATAAAGGCAAAAACTTTATATTTAATATTTTTAACATGTTTACTGTGTTGCTGAAGTGTTATCACAGCTGAATTGTTTATTATATAATATCTTTAATATATTGGAATTATTTTCCACTAAAATTCTAAAAAAAGTTATTTAAATATTTCAAACGACTTTGCTGAATTGGTTTAAAGTATTATTTTTCACATTTTTAAAATAACTTCCGCGTCATATGTCTTTTAAAATTATAGCTGAATGAAGGTCAAACTACAAATAATAATAATATTTCAAGCATTTAAATAAATTTAAATATTTTTCCATTTGCTGAATTGGATTTTGATTTTCATATAGCTGAATTGGTTATCATTGCGCTGAATAGTCTAATTTCTTTACATAATATTCTGATATTATTTCCTATTGAATTTTTAATAAACTTATTTAAGTTTTTAAAAAGACTTTGCTGAATTGGTTTTAAGTGCCATTTTTCACATTTTTAAAATAACTTCTGCGTCATATGGCTCTCAAAACTATAGCTGAATGAAGATCAAACTACAAATAATAATGTTTCAAGCATTTGAATAAATAAAAAATTTGGTTATTGCTGAATTGGATTTTTTCTTTTTGCTGAATTGATTGTTATTGCGCTGAATTGCCTCATATCTTTATATACTGATATTAATTCCCAATTTACTTCTAAATGGACTTTTGTTTAAAAAGTCTTTGCTGAATTGGTTTAACATGTTATTTTCCGCATTTTCGAAATAATTTATGCGTCATAATCATCTCAAAATCATAGCTGAATAAAGGTCAAACTTTAAATAATATTTAAAGCATATGACTAAAAAAATAAAATTATTTGTCTATTGTGAACTAGATTTTTTTGCTGAATTGATTATCATTGCGCTGAATTGGTTAATATCTTTACATAACTTATTTCAATTTTTCAAAAGTCTTTGCTGAATTGATTCAAAAAGTTATTTTCTACTTTTTTAAAATATTTATCGCGTCATACACTCAAAATATTTTGTAGGCAAAAACAAAAGAAAAACACATTTAAAACTAGTGAATAAACAATTGAAAACCTTCCCAGTAATTATTCATTTGTTTTAAAAACATCAACATTTATTTTTTACTGTTGGCAAAATTTTCTAAAATAAATAACATTAAACATTAAAAAATTACGGTTTTTTCATTCTTTTTTACCAACAAATTCGAAAAAAATAACCAACGAAAACATTAAAAATTAATGATAGTTCTGTTATTTTTACCAACAAATTCCAAAAAAATAACCTACCAAAACATTAAAAATTAATGATTTCGTAGGTTATTTTATACAATTTCCTATTGAAATATTTTTTTAAAATTTTTTAATAAAATTTTGGGGAATCGATCCCGCAATCAACTACATTCTGGCCAGACACTCTACCCATCGTGCCAAAGCCACTTGATACAAAAATGTTTTTATTTTTCTATAAATAATTTTTTGAATTTTTTTCTACAAACAAATAACCTACTTGTGTAGGTAAAAACTAATGATATATCATTAAAAAATACCAACAATTTAAAAAAAAATTACTTACACAAATCATTAAAAATTTAAAGAATAATCAGTAGTTTTTACTTACAGAACAAAAATAAATGACTTTGTAAATTAAATGTTAGTGAAAGTCTTTATTTTTTAGTGTGTTATTTTTGAAACAAAGGACTGATGTAGTCATTAATAAAAACTGAACATCAAACAAATGTTTTTTCTTTTAAAAACGACTAAACGGAAAACATTTTAAATAAACTACAAACAGTTAATGACATAATTTTTTGAGTGTAGTCTTCTCGAAATTATAACAGAATGAAGGCCAAACTACAAATAATAATATTGAAAGCATATGAATAAATTAAAGTATTTATCTATTGTTGAACTTGATTTTTTCTTTTAGCTGAATTGATTATCATTAAGCTGAATTGTCTAATATCTTTATATATTGGTATTATTTTTACCTGAATTCTAAAAAAACTTATTTTAATTTTTCAAAAATCTTTGCTGAATTGCTTCTTAATGTAATTTTCACATTTTTAAAATATTTGTCGTGTCATAATCCTTTTGAAATTATAACAAAATGAAGGCCAAACTACAAATCAAAATATTTCAAGCACATTAAAATATTTCTTCGTTGCTGAATTGGATTTTTTCTTGTAGCTGAATTAAAAAATTTTTAACATTTTACAGCTTTACCAATTGTTTTCTATGGCTGAATGGTTTCATTTACTTTACTAATGTTATTTCTTACTTGAATTCAACACAGATGGATTAACATTTTTTTTTTTTAATTCTTGCTGAATTTATTTTCAATAAATATTTTTAATATTTCTATGACTTCTTGCACATTATTAAAGTCTCAAAATGATAGATGTGTGAAAAATTTACTTGTTTTAACATTTTTAGCATTTTCTAAATGATTTTAAAATATTTTCCACAGCTGAATTGTGTTTATTTTAGCTTCAATGCATTGAATTGTGTTTATATTAGCTTAAATGTATTGTTTTCCATCAGATTCATTTTATTGATCAGAGAACGATTACAAAATCTTCAGAAATCTTTGCTGAATTAGATTTAATCAATGATTTTCAATAACACTGTGCAACCAGAAAGATTAGAAAAAAGAAATATATCTTTAAACAAGCTAAAATGTTTTAAAAATGTAGAAAAAGTTGAAAAATATCTTGTAATTACACTGTCAAACAAATTTTGGGTCATTACCATGAGCCTGAATATCTCCAATGTGAAATGATAGTGGACCATTTGATAAACAAAGCTGCCAAAGGCTTTTACAAAGTTAGTAATTCGCACTAACTTTGCAAAACCTCTTTGGCGGTTTTGTTTATCAAATGGTGATAACACAACATTTGTTGCACAGTGTAATTAAAAGATATTTTTCAACTTGTAAACTTTTAAAAATTGTTTGCTATGTTTAAATATATATTTCTTTGGCTGAATTAGATTTTTTGTAGCTGAATTGCTATTTTTCTTTAGATTTAATTGTTAAAACGTATTTCTCTACTAATTTTAGATTTTTTGTAGCTGAATTGCTATTTTTTCTTTAGATTTAATTGTTAAAACGTATTTCTCTACTAATTTTAGAATAGTTTTTCCGGCTGAATTACTTTTTTAAGCTTAATTGTTTAATTTGTTTATTTTATGCAATTTTCAACTGAAAAATAATTAAAATATCTATTCGATGAGATTTAATAACATTTTGAATTTGCCTGAAAGTTTAGCAAAAGGGCAGTTATAAATTGTTCAGATTAAATGTAAGATTATAAAGTCAGCAACAATTATTACAACCCTTCATCTGAAAGCAAAACCAATCACTGTCTCTGATGGGAATCGAACCCACGACCTCAACTTACCACTTTATCATCTTCGTATTAGAAAAAAAAACTAAATAGTAAAAAATATCAAAAGATTTTTAATGAACACTTATAGAAAATTTATCGATCGCATTTAGGATACCATCCAAATTTTCAATGATCTCAACCACAAAAGAGCACGTTTACAACATTCTTTTTAATTAAAAAACAATGTATTAGTTGTTTACATCTGCAACAACAAATACAGAAATAGAAAAACAAAAAAAAACTATTGCGAATAAAATGAAAACATATAATACAAAAATCATACAACATAAGGGTCCAAATGTCTGAGATGAGATTTTTTATGAATCCCCTCCTATGCACCTCAATAGAAATTTTGTTTTCGTATGCTACTGCTAACGACAGACAGACAACAGCATTTTGCATACAATAAATATCGAGACAATGTGAATGTTCATGTACGAAAAAAAAATAAATAAAAAAAAATAGTCAAGCGCGACAACAATTTGTTAGAAGAAAAACAAAAAAAAAATTGAAAATAATGTTTGGCTTTGTGCCCACTAAAACACCGAATAGAAGAAATAAAAACACCAATGTGATACTACTTTTAGATACTAAAAATTTTGAAAACAAACAAAAAAAAAATTATATTCTAACGTCAGCAAATAGCAGCATAATAAATACTACATTGAACTATAATTCACTTAGGAAAATAAAGAAATATAAAATAAAATTCATTCCAAAGACTAACCTCCATTGGTCACCTTTACATAGTTTTAAGCATTTTATGGGAATTCTTTTAAACTTTTTTTTTTTGTATCAATATTCCATCGTCAATTTTTTTTGAATGTTTCCTAATACAATCTACGCAATATTTATTTCGTCAATTTTATTTTTGCTTTTTTTTAGAAATCATCAACTAAAACTTTTAAGAATCAATAAAATTTAAATTTTTATTTGTATTCATAAATATGAAAACATTGAAATATTAAGCACTGCATATAATATAATTAAAAATTTTTTCATTCATATAATTTAATATCATTAATCGTATTTTATTAATTGCTATTTAACAACAAATTTTTATATTGTTCAATTTATATCGGTTTTTTCTTGGTAGTTTCTTTCGAAAATAAAATGTAAACAAAACATTGAGTTGTTAATATTGTTGTTTTTTGTATATTACGAAATTTTTATTTGTATATTTTCCAATACAACAAATCGAGCATTTTTAAAATAAACATCATAAAAATATATAAGTGGACAAGAAGAAATAATCCAAAAAGCCAATAATTTCCACTATTCATTATACACATACACTCAAGATAAAAAAGAAATAGCAACTGAATTTATAATAACAGAAAATTTAAGTTTTAACTTTATTCAGCAATGGATTGCTTTAAAAATATTGAGTCTTTTGGATATTTTTGAGGAAAAAAATACATGAGGTAATTAAACAAAACAATTCAGCAAGGAAAACCCTAATTCAGCTAAGGAAACCCTTATTCAGCTCAGGAAAAAAATATTTCGAAAAACTGCTAAGAATGATTTAATTACAATTTTTTGTCTTAAGATGAAATAGCCTAACAAAAACTCTAATTCAGCTAATAAAAACATGTAATTAAGCTTAGAAAACCCCCAATTAAGTTTATATTTCTAAATTTCTAGAAACTAATTTTGTAGTACATATTTTTATCCTTAAACAAAACAGGTAAACAAAAGCTATAATTCAGCTAAAAAACCCTAATTCAATTAAGGAAAAAAATATTTTTAGGACTTACTAAGAATATTTATGTCCATATTTTTATCCTTACAAAACAACGAAACAAAAACTCTAATTCAGGTAATAAAAAAGTGTTATTCAGCTAAGGAAAATATTTTTTTATTAAACCACTATGAATGTTTTAGTCTATATCTTTATTTCAAAATATAATTTAGCTAAGAAAAACGTTATTCAGCTGGGGAAAAAACATTTCACAAAAATACTAAGTATGCTTTAGTCCATATTTGGTAGGCAAAACTAAACAGAAACTCTAATTCAGCTAATATTCTTAAATTCCCAATTCAGCTAATATTCCTAAATTCCTGGAAACTACTAAGAATGTTAAGTCCATATTTGAATCTTAAAACAAAATAGCTAAGCAAAAACTATAATTCAGCTAAAATAAACATAATTCAATTAAGGAAAAAAATATTTCTAATACCTACTAAGAATATTTTAGTCCATATTTTTATCCTGTTAACAAAACAGCTAAACAAAAACTCTTATTCAGCTTAAAAAAAATGTAATTCAGCTAAGAAACAAAAACTTTTTTTAACTACTAAGAATGTTTTAGTCCATATTTTTATTCTAAAATATAATTCAGCTAAGTAAAATGTTATTCAACTGAGGAAAAAACTTTTCTTAAAACTACTAAGTATGCTTTAGTCCATATTTTTTAGTCACAACAGTTAAGCAAAAACTTTAATTCAGCTAACAAAAAAATATAATTCAGCTAAGAAAACTCTGATTCTGCTATAGAAAAAATATTTCTCGAAACTGCTTACTAAGAATTTTACAGTACGTATTTTTGTTCTTTAGGTCCTAACCTAATTCAGTTAAGGAAAAAATATTTCTAGAAACTAAAAAGGAAGGAAAATGTAATTCAAGTTATATTCCGAAATTCAGCTAATATTCCTAAATTCTCAATTCAGCTTACATTCCTAAATTTTTGGAAACTACAAAGAACGTTTTGGTTCATATTTTTATCCTTTAACAAAACAGCTAAACAAAAACTATGATTCAGCTAAGAAAACCCCAATTCAATTAAGTAAAAAAATGTTTCTAAGACCTACTAACAATATTTTTATCTATATTTTTATAAAATAAACATCATAAAAAGATATAAGTGGACAAGAAGAAATAATCCAAAAAGCCAATAATTTCCACTATAACATTCATAATACACATACACTAGAGTGTCCCTTATTTTGGAAATGTTGGAAATCTTGAGACGGTACCCGCTCATTTTTTTCCTTTTGACTTAAAAATAACTCAGGAAAAATTTTACGCCCCTAGGACCACGCCTTCCCTACGCGACGGGGCCTTAAAGAGCGGGGCCTTAAAAATCATTTTTCCATACAAACCAAAAAAATTTTTTTTTGATTTTTAATTTTTTTGTTATTATTTATTATATTACTTGGTTTGCTTATTCACGACAAAAAATTTGATTTTGGTGGGATAAGTCTTTCAGCGCTAAAAAATTTTTCGCAAAAAAAAATTTGAGCCGCCCGGGTCCTACAGTAAAAAATTTTTAAAAAATATTTTTTTTTTAGTTTTGACCAGCAACGATTTTAGCTGCTATGTTGCTTTAAATGATATATATTCATAAAAAAATATTTTTTGTATCTGTGACATCTGTATCGTGTTCTAAAAAAGGGTAAAAAATGCATTGTTGATTTTTTTCGATACACGATCAAGATGTCACAAATATGAATAATATTTTTTTTGGAATATATATCATTAAAAACAACATAACAACTAAAACCGTTGCTTTTCAAAACTAAAAAAAAAATATTTTTTAAAAAAATTTTACCGTAGGATCCCTACGGCTCAAAATTTTTTTTTCGAAAAAGATAAAGATGTCACAGATATGAATAATTTTTTTTTTGGAATATATATCATTAAAAGAAACATAGCAGCTAAAACCGTTGCTGGTCAAAACTAAAAAAAAATATTTTTTAAAAATTTTTTACTGTAGGACCCCGGCGGCTCAAATTTTTTTTTTGCGAAAAATTTTTTAGCGCTGAAAGACTTATCCCACCAAAATCAAATTTTTTGTCGTGAATAAGCAAACCAAGTAATATTATAATTAATAACAAAAAAATTAAAAATCAAAAAAAAATTTTTTTGGTTTGTATGGAAAAATGATTTTTAATGCCCCGCTCTTTAAGGCCCCGTCGCGTAGGGAAGGCGTGGTCCTAGGGGCGTAAAATTTTTCCTGAGTTATTTTTAAGTCAAAAGGAAAAAAATGAGGGGGTACCGTCTCAAGATTTCCAACATTTCCAAAATAAGGGACACTCTAACATACACTCAAGATAAAAAGAAATAGCAACTGAATTTATAATAACAGAAAATTTAAGTTTTAACTTTATTCAGCAATGGATTGCTTTAAAAATATTGAGTCTTTTGGATATTTTTGAGGAAAAAAATACATGAGGTAATTAAACAAAACAATTCAGCAAGGAAAACCCTAATTCAGCTAAGGAACCCCTTATTCAGCTCAGGAAAAAAATATTTCGAAAAACTGCTAAGAATGATTTAATTACAATTTTTTGTCTTAAGATGAAATAGCCTAACAAAAACTCTAATTCAGCTAATAAAAACATGTAATTAAGCTTAGAAAACCCCCAATTAAGTTTATATTTCTAAATTTCTAGAAACTAATTTTGTAGTACATATTTTTATCCTTAAACAAAACAGGTAAACAAAAGCTATAATTCAGCTAAAAAACCCTAATTCAATTAAGGAAAAAAATATTTTTAGGACTTACTAAGAATATTTATGTCCATATTTTTATCCTTACAAAACAACGAAACAAAAACTCTAATTCAGGTAATAAAAAAGTGTTATTCAGCTAAGGAAAATATTTTTTTATTAAACCACTATGAATGTTTTAGTCTATATCTTTATTTCAAAATATAATTTAGCTAAGAAAAACGTTATTCAGCTGGGGAAAAAACATTTCACAAAAATACTAAGTATGCTTTAGTCCATATTTGGTAGGCAAAACTAAACAGAAACTCTAATTCAGCTAATATTCTTAAATTCCCAATTCAGCTAATATTCCTAAATTCCTGGAAACTACTAAGAATGTTAAGTCCATATTTGAATCTTAAAACAAAATAGCTAAGCAAAAACTATAATTCAGCTAAAATAAACATAATTCAATTAAGGAAAAAAATATTTCTAATACCTACTAAGAATATTTTAGTCCATATTTTTATCCTGTTAACAAAACAGCTAAACAAAAACTCTTATTCAGCTTAAAAAAAATGTAATTCAGCTAAGAAACAAAAACTTTTTTTAACTACTAAGAATGTTTTAGTCCATATTTTTATTCTAAAATATAATTCAGCTAAGTAAAATGTTATTCAACTGAGGAAAAAACTTTTCTTAAAACTACTAAGTATGCTTTAGTCCATATTTTTTAGTCACAACAGTTAAGCAAAAACTTTAATTCAGCTAACAAAAAAATATAATTCAGCTAAGAAAACTCTGATTCTGCTATAGAAAAAATATTTCTCGAAACTGCTTACTAAGAATTTTACAGTACGTATTTTTGTTCTTTAGGTCCTAACCTAATTCAGTTAAGGAAAAAATATTTCTAGAAACTAAAAAGGAAGGAAAATGTAATTCAAGTTATATTCCGAAATTCAGCTAATATTCCTAAATTCTCAATTCAGCTTACATTCCTAAATTTTTGGAAACTACAAAGAACGTTTTGGTTCATATTTTTATCCTTTAACAAAACAGCTAAACAAAAACTATGATTCAGCTAAGAAAACCCCAATTCAATTAAGTAAAAAAATGTTTCTAAGACCTACTAACAATATTTTTATCTATATTTTTATAAAATAAACATCATAAAAAGATATAAGTGGACAAGAAGAAATAATCCAAAAAGCCAATAATTTCCACTATAACATTCATAATACACATACACTCAAGATAAAAAGAAATAGCAACTGAATTTATAATAACAGAAAATTTAAGTTTTAACTTTATTCAGCAATGGATTGCTTTAAAAATATTGAGTCTTTTGGATATTTTTGAGGAAAAAAATACATGAGGTAATTAAACAAAACAATTCAGCAAGGAAAACCCTAATTCAGCTAAGGAACCCCTTATTCAGCTCAGGAAAAAAATATTTCGAAAAACTGCTAAGAATGATTTAATTACAATTTTTTGTCTTAAGATGAAATAGCCTAACAAAAACTCTAATTCAGCTAATAAAAACATGTAATTAAGCTTAGAAAACCCCCAATTAAGTTTATATTTCTAAATTTCTAGAAACTAATTTTGTAGTACATATTTTTATCCTTAAACAAAACAGGTAAACAAAAGCTATAATTCAGCTAAAAAACCCTAATTCAATTAAGGAAAAAAATATTTTTAGGACTTACTAAGAATATTTATGTCCATATTTTTATCCTTACAAAACAACGAAACAAAAACTCTAATTCAGGTAATAAAAAAGTGTTATTCAGCTAAGGAAAATATTTTTTTATTAAACCACTATGAATGTTTTAGTCTATATCTTTATTTCAAAATATAATTTAGCTAAGAAAAACGTTATTCAGCTGGGGAAAAAACATTTCACAAAAATACTAAGTATGCTTTAGTCCATATTTGGTAGGCAAAACTAAACAGAAACTCTAATTCAGCTAATATTCTTAAATTCCCAATTCAGCTAATATTCCTAAATTCCTGGAAACTACTAAGAATGTTAAGTCCATATTTGAATCTTAAAACAAAATAGCTAAGCAAAAACTATAATTCAGCTAAAATAAACATAATTCAATTAAGGAAAAAAATATTTCTAATACCTACTAAGAATATTTTAGTCCATATTTTTATCCTGTGAACAAAACAGCTAAACAAAAACTCTTATTCAGCTTAAAAAAAATGTAATTCAGCTAAGAAACAAAAACTTTCTTTAACTACTAAGAATGTTTTAGTCCATATTTTTATTCTAAAATATAATTCAGCTAAGTAAAATGTTATTCAACTGAGGAAAAAACTTTTCTTAAAACTACTAAGTATGCTTTAGTCCATATTTTTTAGTCACAACAGTTAAGCAAAAACTTTAATTCAGCTAACAAAAAAATATAATTCAGCTAAGAAAACTCTGATTCTGCTATAGAAAAAATATTTCTCGAAACTGCTTACTAAGAATTTTACAGTACGTATTTTTGTTCTTTAGGTCCTAACCTAATTCAGTTAAGGAAAAAATATTTCTAGAAACTAAAAAGGAAGGAAAATGTAATTCAAGTTATATTCCGAAATTCAGCTAATATTCCTAAATTCTCAATTCAGCTTACATTCCTAAATTTTTGGAAACTACAAAGAACGTTTTGGTTCATATTTTTATCCTTTAACAAAACAGCTAAACAAAAACTATGATTCAGCTAAGAAAACCCCAATTCAATTAAGTAAAAAAATGTTTCTAGGACCTACTAACAATATTTTTATCCTTTAGACAAAACAGCTTAACAAAAACTCTAATTCATCTAATAAAAAAGTGTAATTTAGCTAAGAAAAAATATTTTTTAAAACTACTAAGAATGTTTTAGTCCATAATATTATTATAAAAAATAATTCGGCTAAGAAAAAACGTTATTCAGCTATGGGAAAAAACATTTATTAAAACTACTTAGAATTCTCCAGTCCATATTTTTTCCTTTAGAAAAACATTTAAGCATTAACTCTAATTCAGCTAATAAAACAATGTAATTCAGCTAAGAAAACCCTAATTCTGCTATAGAAAAAATATTTCTTAAAACTAGTGAGAATTTTGTAGTCCATATCTTTATTTTTTAGGCAAAACAGCTAAATAAAACTCTAATTCAGATAATAATAATTCAACTTAGCAAAATTAGTCCATATTTTTATACTTTAGACAAAACAGCTTAGCAAAAACTTTAATTCAGCTTATAAAAAAAGTGTAATTCAGCTAAGAAAAAAATATTTTTATGAACTTCTAAGAATCTCTAAGTCTATATGTTTATCCTTTTAACAAAACAGTAACACATAAACTGTAATTCAGCTAAGAAAAACCTAATTCAGTTAAGAAAAATAATATTTAAGTCCTGATATGTATCCTTTAAACAAAACAGCTAAATAAAAACTCTAACTCAGCTAATAAAAATGTGATTCAGCTAAGGAAAAAATATTTTTTTATGCATCTAAGAATGTTTTAGTCCATATTTTTATTCGAAAATATAATTTAGTTGAAAAAACCCTTATTCAGCTGGGGAAAAACATTTCTTAAAAATATTAAGAATGCTTGAGTCCATATTTGTAAGACAAAACAATAAAGCAAAAACTAGAATTTAGCTAATAAAAATATAATTCAGCTAAGAAACCCCTAATTCAGCTACAGAAAAAATATTTCTAGAAACTGCTAAGAATGTTATAGTCTATATTTTTATTATTTTAAAAAAATAATTTATAGCTATAAGCTTAGAAAACCCAAATTCAGCTAAGGACAAATCATTTTAGGAGATCACTAAGAATCTTTTAGTACATACATTTATGCTGTAGGCAAAACAGTTAAAGGAGTCTAATTTAGGTAAAAAATAATTCAGTTGTAAAATACCTTATTCAGCTAAGTAAAAAATATTTCTGTAAGCTGCTATGAATGTTTTAGTCCATTTTTTAGCCCTTTAGATAAAACATCTAAACAAAAACTCTTATTCAACTAATTAAATTCAACTTAAAAAAACTAATTCAGCTAAGAAAAAATATTTCTAGAAAATACTAAGAAAGTGTTTGTTCATATTTTTATAGAAAAAATATTTCTAGAAAATACTAAGAAAGTGTTTGTTCATATTTTTATTCATTAGACAAAACAGCTCAATAAAAATCTAATTCAGTTAATAAAAAATATACTTAAGCTAAGAAATTCTGATTCAGCTAAGGAAAAAATATTATTATTATATTAAGAAAAACTAAACCAGCTGGGGAAATATATTTTGAAACATTACGAAAAAATAAAAAATGATGAATGACTTAAGAACATTTGATTAAAACTGATTAAAAAACAAGTAAGAAAATTATAGTCGGTCAAGACCGACCATATAATACCCTACACAAGAGTTTCCCGGAAAATGGGTCCCAAGTTCAAACATGGACTGATTAGATTTATATTTTGTCATATCTTTAATAAATGTAAAAAGCACTCACAAATCAAATTTGAGTGGAATAGGCTTGTTTTGGTGAAAATATACCGCTTTAACTGAATATCGGACGAAATTTTCACATGGGACCTAAGTCCAAAAATGGATGATAATCACATTTGATAAGGTTATTAAAGTACGCGTTTAACATACACAGAATTTTAATTAAATATTTTCAATTTTCATGAAATTTGAGAGATTTATATAAAAATCGGGAAGGTGGTTTGCCCCCATACAAACCACCTTCCCGATTTTTATATAAATCTCTCTCGGAAGAACTGGTCCGATTTCTTTAAAATTCGGAATGGTCATTTGTGGGGATTACCTGCCAAATTTCGAAAAGATACCTATTAAAATGCGGTTAATAGAGTCATTTGAGCCAAAACTAAAGAGGACCTTTGTATGGGGGCTAGGTCTACATATGGACCGATTTTTTTCCAATTTCAATAGGCCTCGTCCTATTGAGCCAAAAGAGGCTCAAGTTTCAAATTTCAAGGCAATTGAATAAAAATTGCGACCTGTATCGTGTTTACACCGTTTACATGGACAGACGGACGAAAGGACGGACGGACGGACAGACGGACGGACGGACATCGCGAAATCGACTCAAAAAGTGATTCTAAGTCGATCGGTATACTTAACAGTGGGTCTAGGACCAATATTTCGGGTGGTTACAAACATCAGCACAAACTCATTATACCCTGTACCACAGTGTGGTGTAGGGTATAACTATATTTTTTTATTTAAAATAAATATGTTAAAACATTTAAAAAATATTAAACAAACCATTTTAAACATCAGTTATTTATTTACAAGAAAATTTAAATAAAACCGATTCAGCAAAACAAAACTACCTTTAAATATGTTGACAAACTCTTAAAATAATACCATTTGTAGTAATAACTTTATTCAGCTATGCTAATATTTTATTCAGCTGTGCTAAAATATAATTCAGCTGAGGAAAAATGTATTCAAAACATATTTAAGACAGTTAAGTAAATTTTTAATCTTTATTCATCCAAAAAATTTTAATTATCGCAAAGATGAAATATAAGTAGTGAATTCAGCCAAGACAAATTAATTCAGCAGAGAAAATATATTTTGAATCATTGCAAAAAAGTCGGAAACCATGAATTACTCGACAAATTAATAACTTAAACTAATTCAGCTATTCATTATTGAAAACTATGATACGTTTTTTAAGAATTCAGGAAAAAAAATTTTAACATAAGTATTTTGATAAATGTTAAAAAGCAATAGTAAGAAGCAATTAGCAAATCTGTTCTTGTAAGTTAAAGTCCAAAAATATATTAAAATATATAATAAAGCAGCTAGAGGAAAATCAATTAAGTAGCAGAAAAATATTTTTAAATAACTCAAACAATTCATAAAACTGTAATCGGCGTTTAATGAAAATGGTATTTTATCATGTTTGTATAACATTTTTGATAAAAAAAAAAACAATTCAGCGGAAGAACAAAGTTTCTAAAACACAGTGAAGAATGTTCAAAATATTATAATTTGCTTTATATATTTTTAAGCTAATTGAATATGTTACTCAGCTAACTTAAACCTAATTCAGCTGAGAAAAAAAATATTTTCAAGCATAGAAGGCGATGTTAAAAATATTTAGAGTGATGTTCCTAATAATATTCAAAAAATAACTTTTAAAATATTATTTAAAGATAAAAATTACATATTTTTTTTTTAAATATTTTTAAAATTTTTAGAACCATTTGCAGATTTAATTATTAGAATTTTCATGATCGATTGTTTTTACCATAATTTTTTCGAGTGTACACTTTTGGCTATTTCAGCAACTTTACTCTACTATATATTTTGTTTCCCCATTTGAATTTTTAAGTATGTTTCTTATAAAAATAAACAAATGAAAAATACAGTTTTTATTATTTAATAACAATAATAATAAAATGTTTTTCTGGACATGAGAGAAAAACACACAAAAAAGAAACCGCCTGCAATCAAATGGTTTTTTATTTCATCAAATGGTTTTTCTCCTCCAACAGGTTAGTAAATCAATACAAATATAAAATTTTATTATAGATTTTTTTTTTAGAAAAAAAATCTATTGAGTTATTTTTCATTTTATTATTTTGCAATTTTCAGTTGGGGGAAGTTGTAAATCAAAAAATTGATGATAAATTTTCATTTTAATATTTAAAAAAAATTCTAGGAAATTAACAAATACATAATTGCAAAATACACATGTGGAAAATTTGGTGATTATAAAGAAACTTAGGTAAACATTTAAATTAGTATATTAATATTTATCATTTTATTAAATTGCTTGATAATTTTTCATACTCCTGGGTAATTGAATTTACCTGAAAATTTGACTTCTCTTAAAAAATGTCAAGTTTAGAACACAGAAAAATATATTTGTATTATTGTGCAAGTTTTTGGCTTAATGTAATTGGTTAGATTAGCCTAGTTTCTTAGGTAATTTATGAAAACCACACTTTAAAAAAACTTGTTAATTTCAATTAGTAAATGGGTTTCTGCGGTAATTTCAAAACACAGAAAGTGTTATTTGTATTATTGCACAAGTTTTTAGGTTAATTCATTCGAAAAAGTGTTTTTGAATAATTTACCTTAGTTTCTTAGGTAATTCATACAAAACACACGTTTTCGTTTGTTATTAATCAAAAACTGGCACAATTTAACACATTATTGTAAACATTAAAAATGGCGAATTTTTACTAAGGCATTCGGGATGATGACACATTTTATATAATCGCTCCCATCTTAAATTAACAGCCATCATATCAATCAAAGTTCAAAAATAAACATCTTTAAAAAAAAAAAAAATATTAATGAAAAGAAATCTTTTTCGTACTAAACCAGCCATTACAAACCTTTGTTTTTATATTTACATGTGTATAAACATGTAATTCATAAATATTTTACATGATGGACACACACAGCATTACACATTGGGGTGAAAAGAAATATATTTTAGAAATAAATAAATCTGGTTAATAATAGACTTGTGCTTAATCGTTCAATTGAGTGAGCGCACATTCTCGTTCATTTCTGATAAAAGACCTAGTTCGTTCATCGAGTTCAATCGCTCTTTTGGCTTTTTCGTTAAACAGTTTGTGAACGAATCATTTTGATCATGTCTGTTGGTCGTTCATCAAGTTAAAATCGGTCAATTTTGGTTTTCGTTCAACAGTTCGTGATCGAATCATTTCGATCATGTCTGTTGTTTTGGTTTTCGTTAAAAAAAATACCAAAATGTTGAATAAAAACATTAAAAAAAGAAAACAAAAATAAATATATAAATTAAAAAAAAAAAAAAAAAAAAACATAAATGATGAGAAAGCGTGCCAAAAGAGGAGAAAAAACTAACGCCTAATGACAAAATTAACAAAAAAAAATTGAGCGACCGAACTGAAAGATTAAAATGAAGTAATGACCAATTGAGCTGAATGAACGAAAAGACCTAAAAGAGCTGAAATTAACGAACTAGATAAACCGCTCAGTTAAGTGAATAGTTCAATTGAACTAGTTCGTTCGTGAACGACACAACTCTAGTTAATAATCGTCAGCTTAAACCACTTTAGCTAGAGACTTGAAGTTTGAAATATAGACTGACCGCAAATCAACTGAAGCTAGAAATTGCTCTTCAAAGAGGTTAAAAAAGGATAAAAAATGTTTTTTTGTACTTTTTATATTTTCTTAAAAAATTAACCAAGAACTTGAAATTTGGAATTAAGTATTTTCCGTCAAAAAAAAAAGTACTTTTTTCAAAATTCTAAGTGTAACTTTGGCACTTTTTCTATCTCCTGAAATAATGGTTTCATAAACTTTAAATATAGAATGTAGGTTTATTTAACAAAAACTTTCTGAAAAAAGTACCTTTAACAAGTTGCTATTTTAATTTGTTAAAATTTTGTACTTTGGTACTTTTTTAAATAATAATTGTAGAAACTAAATAGGTTTATAAACAGTGGGTTCTTCCAGCAAAAAAACGTTCTGACCAACGTACCCAAGAAGTTGCTTTCCTTAGAGTGTAAAATATAGTATGTACTTTGGTACTTTTAATGTCTCCTGAAATAATAATCAGAGAAACTTGAAGTTTGAAAAGTAGAATTCAAAAATAAAACATTCTAAGAGAAGTACCCTTTACAAAATTGTACTTTGATACCTTTTCTATCTTCTTAAACAAAAAATGGTTCTAGAAACTTAAAAATTGGGATGTACGATCTTTCAGCGAAAATAAAATTTTGACAAAAGTACTTTTTAAAATGTTTCGATTTTAAGAGGGTAAAAAATTGTACTTTGGTAATTTTACGATCTCCTTAAATAATGTTGATAGCAGAGCTTCGAAGGATTTCATTCCTTAATTCGATTTGGCATTCTGAATGAAAATTTAGTGATTGCATTCCCCAATCACATTTTAGCGAATTGAATGAATTCACTTTATACTCATTCGATTTATAAATATCGAATGCATTCGATTTATTTTTCATTCGACTTTCAAAAACCGAATGCATTCTATTTTTTTTTTTATTCGACTTTTAAAAATCGAATGCATTCACTTGCGAATGCAATCGATTTTCTTTTCATTCAATTTGAAAAATCGAATGGCTTATTCATTCATTGGAAAAAAAACTTAAAAAAACTAACCAAGATAGAGCAAAACGGAGCCAATTTTTTGTCCATAGTATTGTCAACACTCTTCACACTTTTTGTCCTGTAGGCAGTTAATATGTGCATTTTTTTTTAATTTTCGGGAACACCAATTTTTTTGGATTCAAAATTAGAGCCCATTAGGGTCATCGTATATGTAAAGAGTGTCGGCTATACTATGGACCAAAATTTGGCTTCGTTTTGGTCTATCTATTTAAGAAATCGATTGCATTCGCAGTGGAATGATAAAAATTCATTGGAAAAAAAGCTTAAAAATACTAATCAAGATAGAGCAAAACGGAGCCAATTTTTTGTCCATAGTATTGCCAACACTCTTCACACTTTTTGTCCTGTAGGCAGTTAATATGTGCATTTTTTTTTAATTTTCGGGAACACCAATTTTTTTGGATTCAAAATTAGAGCCCATTAGGGTCATCGTATGTTAAGAGAGTCGGCTATACTATGGACCAAAATTTGGCTTCGTTTTGGTCTATCTATTTAAGAAATCGATTGCATTCGCAGTGGAATGATAAAAAATCGATTGCACTCGATTTTTCTAAATAGAGTGAACAAGAAATCGAATGAATTCCTTTTTTTCCATTCAATCGAATGAATTCCAAGGACTGCATTCAATCTTGATTTATGAAATCGAATGCATTCACTGACTATGAAAATGCAATGGATTTTTTTTGAGAATTCATTCGAAAAGGATTTCATTCTTCGAAGCTCTGGTTGATAGACATATGAAATTTCGGCAACAAGAAAATTCTGGCAAAAAGTACTTTTTAAAAAGTTTCGGTTTCAAAATGGTAAAAAAATTTATTTTGGTACTTTTTCTATTTCTTGAAATAATGGTCATAGAAATTTGAAATGCAGAAACCTCATTAATTAATGGTTCTAGAAGCTGGAAATTTGAAATGTAGGATCATCCAGTGAAAAACAATGCTGACAAAAGTGAGAGATTAAAAAAGTGCCCTTTGTTGCTTTTTCGATATCCTCAAATCTATATAAAAAAGTAACGTGACTAACTGACTGATATACTCATTAATCATCGTCCAGCCCAACCGCTGAAGCTAGAGACTTGAAATATGTACTTTAGGTTAACCTCCTGGAAAAAAAAATGCAATATGGCTGAATTTTTGACAATATTGATTGTAAGGGTGTAAAAAGGGTAAAAATGTATTCTTTTTTGTACTTTTTATATTTTCCGAAATAATGGTCCTAGAAACTTTACATTTGACAAGGAGGTTCATCTCACAGAAAATATATATACTGTCTGGGTTGTTGCCAACGTTGATTCCAATGGGGTAAAACCAGTAAAATAGTGTACTTTTGGTACTTTTTTTATTTCCTGAAATAATGGCAATAGAAACTTGAAATTAGGAATCAAAGATCCTTCGGCGAAAAAAAAAACTTTAAAAAAATACGTTTTGAAAATTCCATTTTTAAAGTAGTAAAGTGGTTAAAAAGTGTACTATTGGTACTTTTTATATTTCTAAAATAATGGTCGTAAAAAAATGCTATTTGGGAATTTTAAATTTGACATGTTCTATTTGAATAGATCTTCTATGCATTGGTTGTTGCCAATATTGATTCTAAGATGTAGAAGGAGTAAAATAGTGTTCTTTTGGTACTTTTTTTATTTTCTGAAATAATGGTAATAGAAACTTGAAATTTGGAATGTAAGATCCTCCGGCGAAAAAAAAAATATTTTAAAAAATACGGTTTTAAAATTCCATTTATAAAGTGGGAAAAAGGTTAAAAAAGGTGTACTTTTGGGACTTTTTATGTTCTTGAAAAAATGGTCGTATAAAATTGATGCTTGGAATGTAGGATAAATACATTTTAAGATTCGTAAAAGGGATAAACATTTTACTTTTGGTACTTTTTATATTTCCTGACATAATTATGCTACCAACTTGAAATTTAGAAAGAACAAAGCAAAAGAAAAAAACATTTTGGAAAAATTACTTTTTGAAATTCCGTTTCTGTGGGTTAAAAAATTGTACTTATGGAAATTCCTTTTTTAAGGGGTGTAAAAGTGGCAAAAACATGTTTTTGGGACTTTTTTTAATTCCTGAAATAATGATCTCAGAAACTTGAAATCTAGAAAAAGTTATTTTTCGAAATGCTTTGGGTACTTTTTATATTTCCTGCAAAAATTATCCTAGAAACTTGAAATTTGTAATGTAGGATCCTTCGGTAAAAAAAATCATCTTGAAAAAAATATTTTTTGGAAATTCTGTTTCAAAAAAGGTAAAGAGGGGTACTTTCGGGACTTGTTTATATATTCAGAAATAATGATCCTAGACGCTTAAAATTTGGAATGTAGAATCCTTCGGTGAAAATAACATTCTGGAAAAAGCACTTTTTGGAACTTCCGTCTCTTAGCGGTTGTACTTCTAGAAAAAGTTATCCTAGATAAATAAAATTTGGGATGAAGGATTCTTTGGTGAAAAAAAAAATCTGAAAAAAGTACTTTTTAAAAATTCAGTTTCTTAGAGGGATTAAAAAATGTAATAATGGTTCTAAAACTTAAAATTTGGAAAACAAAATCTTTTTGTGAAAAAGTACTGTAAGGGTTGAAAATTGTACTTTTGGCACTTTTAATATCTTTTGAACAATGGTCCTAGAAGCTTAATCCTTCGGTAAAAAAGAGAAACATTTATGGCATTAAACGGATTTATGAAAACTACATTTTTTATAAATCTGTTTTTTAATCCGTTTTTAATCCGTTTCCTGAAAAAAAAACGTTTTAAAAAAGTAATTTTTGGAAATTCCGTTTCTTAGCGGGGTTTACAAGTGTGCTTTTGGTACTTTTAAAATATTCTGAAATAATAATCATAGAAATTTGGATTGTACGATTCTTTGATGAAAAAAATATTCTGGAAATTTACTTCTTAAAACTCCGTTTCTAAAGGTAAAATATATCCTGAAATAATGAGCCTAGACACTTGAAATTTTGAATGTAGAATACTTCGGCGAAAAAGAGAGTCTGAAAAAAGTACTTTTTGGAAATTGGATCTCTTAGCAGGGTTTCAGATTGTACTTTTGTTATTTTGATATTTCCTGAAAAAGTTATCCTAGATGAATCAAATTTGGGAAGAAGGATTATTCGGTAAAAAAAAAATCTAAAAAAAGTGCTTTTTGGATATTCCGTTTCTTAGAGGGGTTTAAAAGTGTACTTTCGGTCCTTTTTATACTTAATGGCATAATGGATTTAAAAACTTGAACTTTGTTGAAAAAGTACTTTTTCGAAATTTTGTTATATTTTTAAGCGGGATGAAAAATTGTACTTTTGGCACTTTTTATTTCTTCTGAAACAAATTTCTCAAATTTTTCGTATTCTTCTTCGGAAAAACAATCTGTATAAAGAATTTATTGGAAATTTCGTTAAGAGATTTAGGCAACATGGAACAAAATGAAATGGTATTTTGGGCAGGTCTTTACGGCAAGGTCTACCTTTTGAAATTAAGGGTAAAAATTTTTTTACTATAACAATAAAAAATTTCATATCATGCTTAATTTATTTTCAAAATATTTTTAATTCGCCCCAGTGTACTTTAGTTTAAATTTCTACTATTTTGCTTCAGTTTTTGCTTATTTGTTGCTTTTCTGCCTCCTTTGCCTTCCTTTCCTTATGCATATGTATCTGTTTAAAATGTCTGAATTTGAACTGTCGCCGATTTACGCTTGAGGTACTTGAGGCGTCACACACTTTGCTCATTGATGTGCTCATATAGGAATATATTTTTTGCTATATTTTTCTATATTTTTTTTGAAAATTATTTCAAAATTTCGAAATTAACTTTTTGGCGTATAACTAAAAATGCAAATAATTTAATTTTTTTTTTTTAAATTGTGGCTGTGTTGGCAAGTGAGTCAATATTGTTCTGAAGGCAAAAATTTTATTTAACAAAAAAAAAAAATAATTTAAAATTTTTAAACAATATGTAGATATTTTATTTAGAAAAAACACACACAAAAACTACAAATATTTTTTTTTTTATATAAATTTGATTAAAAACACTTTATTAATGCACAATGCAATGTAAATGCATGTATTTTCCGTCTGTCCGTCGTACGTTGTCTGTCTGTCATGTAACAATTGTATTGTTTTCTATCTAATGGGCATTATACACAACTGTACTTTTTTTTCTATGCCTGTTTTGTATGCATTAGGATTAAATTCATCATAAGCATCATGACGATGATGATGATGATGATAATGGTAGTGATGGTGATCATCCTCATCACTACTATTGTAAAATAGATACAGTCAGCATATTGATTAAGTGGTCGTCCTTATATATTATTAGTGGAATAGGTATGTAGTTACAATAGGTGAGTTTTTTAAGTATTTCCTTGAATAAGAAAATACTTAATACCCTACGGGGACCCCCCTTAAGGAGCGTGTTAGCCTTTAAACGTGGGGTTCGTGGGTTCGATTCCTACCAAAACCTTTGGTTTTTTCGCTGCAAAACTCGTCAGATTCCATTGTCAAGACTATTTAGCAAATAAAAAACTGTGCACTACAAGAAGCTTAGTGAATTTAAATGAAAATCGTTAGTATTCAAACAAAAATATTAATATATATGGGGCATTCCATGTACAATCGGACACTTTGAAAAACAAATTTTTTAGATTTTCCCAATTTGTTTACAGTTTTTAGTACCCTTCGAAAACTCCTTCGTGGTAAAGTTTCAGATTTTTTTTCATGACCCGTTCAAAAGATATCGAATTTTTATAAATTGGTAGTTTGTTGCTGTACTCAAACTTCTTTTACTCATAACTTCTTCAATAATGGTCCAAATTTCAATTTTTTTTTTCTCAAAATTTTTGTTTTTTTACGTACTTAAAAAAAAAATCAAAAAAATTCTTAAAAGCGCTCTAGTATGCGACTTTTAAGTTTTAAAATTTAAATCTCATTTTTGAAAATGTTTTTACTCTTCGATTTTTTTGAAATTTTTTTGTGTAAAACTCCTATCGAATCTACAACTGTTTTGCCCAGGAAGATCGTGGATAACGATTATTACAATTTTTTTAAATTTTTTGAAAAAAAATTATTGTAATTTTCCAATCTTAAAATCATTTCTACTGCTCCAATGGTGCGTCATAGAGGGGTCATTTATAAGACCGACCCCCATTAATTTTTACGTCTTAACATTTCTTTGGAACAAAATAATACCCTATCTCCAATTTCTAAGGGAGCTCCCACACAAAACGGCATTTTTAAAATTTGCTTCAACCGCTCTAACTGCCCTAATAGTGCCCTTAGAGCAACAAAATGTATGACCGACCCACAATATTTTTTTAGTCCAAACAGTTTCTCTGAACACACCTACCCTTTATCTCTAATTGTTAAGGCGGTCCCCATACATTTTTTTTTTATTTTTTGTAAATTTGTTTTATTTAATCAGCTTCTACCGGTCCAATGGTGTGTCCGAGAGGGGTCATTAGTGAGACCGACCCCCATTTATTTTTGCTCTACAACATTTTTTTAAAACATACCTACGCTCTATCTCCACACCCTAAGTAGGCTCCCATACAAATAACAGTTGGAGCAAATTTAAATAAAATGTAATTTTGAATGGAAGCCTACTTAGCGAGTGGAGATATGGCTGTGGTATGTTTAACAAAAATGTTGTAGGGTAAAAATAAATGGGGGTCGGTCTCACTAATGACCCCTCTCGGACGCACCATTAGACCGGTAGAAGCTGATTAATTAAAACAAATTTACAAAAAATAAAAAAAAATCGTATGGGGACCGCCTTAACAATTAGAGAGAGAGGGTAGGTGTGTTCAGAGAAAATGTTTGGACTAAAAAAATATTGTGGGTCAGTCATATATTTTGTTGCTCTAAGGCAATGGTTCCCAACCTTTTTTGCGCCATGCCCCACTTTTAAGTTAAAAAAACTACAATGTCCCCCCCTACACTCAAAAAAAATTTATAAATTTTTCAAATTTGATTTAAACTTCAAAATTTAATTGTGGTTAAGCAAACTTTATGTTAAAATCATCTTTTAAATAAAGTTTTTATAAAAATGTTTCAACAATCAACTAATAATTCACGTAAAATAATATTTTTTTTAGTTTATTTAACAAAAAAAATCTTAAAAGTTTGCTCGTTGCCCCCCTGAAGCATTCAAATTGCCCCCCAGTGGGGCGAGAATCAAAGGTTGGGAACCATTGCTCTAAGGGCACTATTAGGGCAGTTAGAGCGGTTGGAGCAGATTTTAAAAAATGTCGTTTTGTGTGGGAGCCCCCTTAGAAATTGGAGATAGGGTATTAGTTTGTTCCAAAGAAATTTTAAGACGTAAAAATTAATGGGGGTCGGTCTTATAAAGCACTCCTCTATGACGCACCATTGGAGCAGTAGAAATGATTTTAAGATTGGAAAATTACAATAAAATTTTTTAAAAAAATTTAAAAAAATCGTAATAATTGTTATCCCACGAGCCTCCTGGGCAAAAAATTTGTAGAATTGATAGAAGTTTTATACAAAAAAATTTCAAAAAAATCGAAGAGTACAAACATTTTCAAAAATGAGATTTAAATTTAAAAACATAAAAATCGCATACTAGAGCGCTTTAAAGAATTTTTTGGGATGTTTTTTTTTTTTAAAGTACGCAAAAAAACAAAATTTTTTAAAAAAAATTTAAAATTTGGACCATTATTGAAGAAGTTTTGAGTAAAAGAAGCTTGAGTAAAGGAACAAACTACCAATTTTTTAAAATTCGATATCTTTTGAACGGACCATCAAAAAAATCTGAAAATTTACCACGAAGGAGTTTTCGAAGGGTACTAAAAACTGAAAATAAATTGGGAAAATCTAAAAAAGAAAATTTCAAAGTGTCCGATTTCACATGGAATGCCCCATATACTTTATGGGGTCTTAGACCAATATTTCGAGGTGTTACAAACGGAATGACAAACTTATATGATATTCATGGTCTTGTTCTACCTATATACCTAAAGTCAGAAATTTGTCAAAATTTTCAAATCATTTTTGCTAATTAAGGGTGTATGATAGATTCTTTAAGTAACTATACCATATATTTTTGATATGCTTTCATATCTACGTTTCATTTCAATTAAATTCAATTCAAAATGTTTGATAGTCATTCAAAATGCATTAAAAATAGACAAACAAAAAAAAAAAAAAAAATTTACTGAAAAAAATATTGTAAATAAAAGCATTTCAACATGATTTATATTTAATGTTTCATATCTGTACAGATATCTTTCAAACTTTTCTTCTTCTTTTTTTCGAAAGGATGACTCGTTTTTATAGTGTCATGTGTAATTTGTAGTTAATTTTATAAAATTTTTAAAATTAAATTAAAAAAAAAAAATACTACATTTATTTCTACATAATTTTTTTATAATTAATGTTATTTTTTGTTTGTTTTATTTATTTGTCAAATTTGCTTTGAGATGATCTCTCGTCTATGTGGCATATCTACAGATTCCACTGAGGAACTTTGGTAGGTACTTAGTTATGGTTTAATATATCTTTTTAAATTTAGTGTAAATATGTATTTATAATTTTTCTTTTATTATTGTTTAAAATTAAAAATTGTATATTTTTGCATTATTGCAAAATGCTAGAAATGCATACAAAATAATGCATGTCTGTTTAGTGATGAGTGACTAATATTTATAAAAATTTTCTTTATTTTTTTATAGAAAAAAAATATTTTATTTTTAATTGGTAGGTTTTTAAAATATCTACCCGGTTAAAAAATATTTTGTTTTTATACCCTCCACTCTAGTGATAGAGGGTATATATAAGTTTGTCATTCCGTTTGTAACACCTCGAAATATTGGTCTAGGATCCCATAAAGTATATATATTCATGATCCTCGATCGATTTTAAGACGATCTAGCGATGTCCGTCCGTCCGTCCGTCCGACCGTCTGTCCGCCTGTCTGTCTGTCTATCTGTCTGTTGAAAACACGCTAACTTTTGAAAGACTTTACGGAGGCTCCTGAAGTTTGGCATATATGTTGGGCATTTACCTGGTCAGGTTGGTATTGCAATCCAGCGAAATCGGTCCAGTGGTTCAAAAGTTATAAGCAAATGAGTGAATTTCGGCAAGGGTTTTTCTGGAATTTTCAAGATAAAACACACGGTAACTTTCGAACGGCAATTCTGAGGGTGCTGAAGTGAGGCATATATATTTGCCGTTCCTCTGGTCCGGTCTGTTTTAAATTTCAGCCAAATCGGTCCAGTGGTTCAAAAGTTATTAGCAAAACCGCAAATTTCAGATTAGTTTCACCTTAAATTCACGTGTTGAAAACCCGTTAAACATGTTTTAAAAACATTTGTAAGTCAAAAAAATATTTTACAAGGTATTTTTGTCACACAGAAATATTTTTACACTAAAACAAAAAAAAAAAATACACTCAAAAAAAATTTTACACTCAAAAAAATTTTACACTCAAAAAAAAAATTAGTAAATTATTTTTTTGTTGTTTTTCAAAAATTAATAAAAAAAAGTTTTTTTACACAAAATAAAATATTTCTAACCAAAAATGTTATTTTTTTACGTTAGAAAATTTATTATCATTTAAAAAGGGCATTGTGGAGGGTATTCATAGATTCGGCCAAGTCGAATTTAACTTTTCTACTTGTTTTATTTTAATTATATATTTTTTTTATAATTTTCTGATACATATTTTATGAATTTTTTAAATTAAGCAGGGTTGGCAACCGAAACGAATAACGGTATCGGTAACGGTATTGGTATTACATATTTTTTATATCGGTAACGGTAAAGGTAACGGTATTTTCGAATATTTCGGTAACGGTGAACCGTTACCGAAACAACAATACCGGTACGTACCGGTATTATGAAACAAGTCAAAAATATTCAAAAAACACGTAAAAAATAGAAAAATTATTTTAAACAAGTGAGAGTGTTACATTCGGCTGTGCCGAATCTTTTATACCCTCCAAAATACAATATAAAAAAAAATTAGGGGCGTCTTTTTTTTTTGGGGGGGGGGGGGGGGGGGTTGGTGGGTGACGTTAGGGGGCACCTTCCCCTCGAAATTTTGAACTTCTTCTGAAATAAGAAAGTTGCATTTGCTTAGAAAAAGTACAAAAAACCCTGTAAAAAATGCGGTTTTTCTTAGGTTGGTTTAGTTCTCCAAGGGGAACTTTTTTCCCCTTGCACGGTGGCCGAAATAGCCAATCTAGCGGCGCTTTAGCGAAATTTTAAAATTCCGAATTCGGCCAATTTTATTTTTTTTTTTTGAAAATCTAAACCCCAACGGATTTTTTTCTGTTTTCTTTTTTGTTTTGTTCCTAATATTCGCACAGCTGTGAGCATTCAAACTTAACACATGTTTTAGCAAGTGCAATAACTATTTTTGACCTTTTTTTAAGTGCAACTTTGTTGAGAGCAAAAAATTAATTAATTAGTTATTTAATAAGATCTGTGATTTTATTTTAATTAAAAGGTATGTATTAAAAAAAAAAAAAATGTTTATGACCTGTGATTGTATGTTTTAGTGCTTAACAGTGGAAAAAGTAAATGTCCTTTGTGAAAGTGTTTTTAGATATGAAATCCAATTTTGTGTGGAATAAAAGTAGGGTGTATTCGACCGGATTCGGTTAACTG
Source organism: Pegoplata infirma (assembly GCA_963921195.1). NCBI lineage: Eukaryota > Metazoa > Arthropoda > Insecta > Diptera > Anthomyiidae > Pegoplata > Pegoplata infirma. The sequence continues at coordinate 298,940,265 of OY992536.1, read as the reverse complement.
TTTGCATAGTTAGTTTAAATGGGTTGTTGTCTATATAAAGTTCAAATATAGGATGCTACGATTTGCTACCTTATGATTTTTTCCGTTTTTTAGTTGCAATGGCAGAATCTAAACGCACCCTTTTTTTAATATGGCATAGTGAACCAGTGCCAACAAAAAAATTTTTAATGGTTGAAAATCATATATTTTCAAATGTCATTGATCGCTCGAAATATAGCAAAGAACAGTACCATCAAATTCAAAAACATGAGGCATTCCACACCAAATGTCCCGCTACAGAAAAACATGTGTCCCGTAAATTTCTGAATAGGTTGTTTGGATAGCCCTATATGGAACTAAGAAAATTGCGTTTTTGATTTTTCTAATTTTCGAAAACTGGGCTTAGAAGGCGTGGTCAAATATTGGAAAAATGGTCAAATTTGTGGCGAGTTGCCTTGATTAAATATTTATCACATTAAAACGGAATGCACCACAATCTCAAAAATTTACATTCTTATATAGTTTTGTATGGGCTATCGATTAAACATTTTTTTTTTGAAAATTTTCAGAACCCTTTCTGAAATTTTCCATTTTTTAAAAATGTTAATTTATTTATTTTTCGAGAAAATCGCATTTGAACTTTAAATTTCATAACAATTTTGTAATTTGCTTGTATTTTATTGATTTAACGTTGCGAATGAGTATTATTAATTGCATAAATATTACACATTCGCAACGTTAAAACAAAGAAATACAAGCAAATTACAAAATTGTTATGAAATTTAAAGTTCAAATGCGATTTTCTCGAAAAAAAAACGAAGAACCTGTTTCTGATTTTTTTTGTGTGGATGGACAAACTTCTAAACTTTAAAAAAAAAATTTAAAAAGAAAAAAAAAGTTGCATGACATTTTTAAAAAATGGAAAATTTCAGAACGGGTTCTGAAAATTTTCCAAAACAAAAAATTTTAATCGATAGCCCATACAAAACTATATAAGAATGTAAATTTTTGAGATTGTGGTGCATTCCGTTTTAATGTGAAAAATATTTAATCAAGGCAACTCGCCACAAATTTGACCATTTTTCCAATATTTGAACACGCCTCCTAAGCCCAGTTTTTGAAAAATTGAAAAACCGAAAACGCAATTTTCTAAGTTCCATATAGGGCTATCCATACAACCTATTCAGAGTATACGGTACACGTTTTTTTTCGCTGGACATTTTGTGTGGAATGCCTCATATATCTGGAATCATTTGGTCCAGCAATCCCAAAGTTTGTATTTGTCTTAACCATGTAGAATGCACTTTTATATCGAGTTAAGTACAGTTTGAGAAAGTCAGGTCCAAAATGTTGTTTTTTATTGGTTGGTTACATATGGATCTACCCATATACTTAAAAAAACAAACAAGTTTCAAAATTTTATGAATTGGTAATATTAACAATTATATAAATTAAAGAAAAAAAATGTTTTTGAAGTTATTAACAAAGCGCCGCTAGATTGGCTATTTCGGCCACTGTGCCTTGGTCCGATTTTGGCCATTTCCGAACTTAACCTGCCTAGAAATATAAGACATGTTCCTGCGAAATTTCGGAAGTCTAGCTCATTTATTTTGGACGTGTCCTCTACAGACGGGCATTGCTAGAATGTCTTAGAATCGATCACTGATCAATAAAATATATACTTTATGGGGTCCTATACCGATATTTCGATGCGTTACACACGGAATGACAAAGTGAGTATACCCCCATACTGTGGTTGGAGGGTATAAAAATTAAAAAACGGTTAAATTCAGTATATTTTCTATATAGTTCATAATAATATTTGTACTGGTATAAAATACTATGAATTAACTCAGAATTTAACTAAAACATTCACTAAATGTTGTATTCAACAAGGGCGAGCAGTATCGCAGGGACACCTTTTTCCACGCCGTAAATGTTATGAAATTTATTTTATTTATATTTACGATTAAATATGTAATGCAATTTTATTATTATTTAATTTTATTTTCTATGGCCAAGCCCCCAAAGGGGGCGGACCGAAAAAATCGCATTTTCTAATCTTTTTCAATAAACTTCATACGGCATAAATCTGTTTATTAAAGTTGTTATCGACCGTTTCCTAATTTTATTATTACGTTATTTAGAAGTTTCTAAATCGGGCTTATTCAGGTCATGTATTCTATTTATGTAAATAAAAGATTATTTCATAATTTTTTCCGACGTTTCGTTGGAGATTCCCAACATCATCAGGAATATTTTATTAAATCTGGCAACATTAAAATAAATACACAATAGAAAAATAATAGTTTAGTAACAAAGACAAAACTGTTTGATTTTCTAAACAAATAGACAAAAAAATTAAATAAAATATGGAACATTTTTTCATCTGGTCTGATTTTGCCCATTTCTGAACTATGACCATAAGGCGTATTCGTACCTGCATGGTAGCCCGTTTATTTTGGACTTTATCGTGTCTTCACAGGCGGACGTTGGATTAGCAATGAACAAATTTTTTTTTTTTTACGTACATATATTAAAAATATTTTACTATAGTGGTATTCAGAGGCACTGGTGGTAAAAGAGCACTTTTCAAAATTACTTTTCAAAATACATGTATTTTTTGAAAGAAGTACTCTTTTGCTACATTGCCAGGGGTGGCAACAAGACTCTGAATACCTCTTATGTTTTTAATCCACAAAAAAATTAAAATAAGTAATATTAATACAACCGAAACAAAACCGATATAATACCGGTAAAAATCCGAATAAAGGTAACGGTCTTTTATCGGTAACGGTATTTAAAAATTTTTATTTCGGTATTGGTAACGGTAACGGTAGTCAATATTAAAGGGTTTTTAATCGGTAACGGTATTGAAAGGGTAACGGTAGCCAACACTGAAATTAAGTCATTAATTTTCTGCATTTCCCAAATTTTCCCGATATTTTTTTAAATTTTTTATATTTAAATTTTTCTGAATTTGCATGAGTTTTCCGGAATTTTACCAAAATTCGTTGAAACAGACTTTTCTAATTTTCTATCGTTTTTTGAAATTTATTAAGTTTTCAGAATTTTTTAGCATTTTTCGGAATTTCACAAATCTCTTCTGATTTTATTTTTAACTTTTTTATGCCCCTTAACCACTGGATAATCAATCGCGTTTGTAGTAATTTATATAACGGGGAACGGTTGTTCAATACCAAAACAAACTGAACGTGTTGAGGCACCCTAAATAGCTAATGAAGGCCACTCCGAACCTTCAAATTGGTCGATTTTGATTAAAAAAATCCACAAAAAGCCACACAACCGCCCCGCAATTACCCTTAGAGGGATAAAGTGCAAGACCAACCCCCATTAGTTTTTCCCCCTAACATTTTGTTTTAAACATACCTTAGCTCTGTCTCCATTCCTTAAGGAGTCTCCCATACAAAGATGACATTTTTTAAAACTTCTCCTACTGCTCTAACTGCCTCAAAAGTGCCCTTAGAGGAGTCAAATGCATGATCGGCCCTTAATATTTTGTCCATCACAACATCTTCTTAGAACGTACCTATGCTCCATCTTTAACTGTTATTTGTATGGGAGCCTACTTAGGGAGTGGAGATAGGGCGTAGGTATATTTAAAAAAAATGTTGTAGGGTAAAAATAAATGGAGGTCGGTCTCACTAATGACCCCTCTCGGACGCACCATTGGACCGGTAGAAGCTGATTAAATAAAACAAATTTACAAAAAATAAAAAAATTGTATAAGGACCGCCTTAACAATTAGAGATGGTGGGTAGGTGTGTTCAGAGAAAATGTTTGGACTAAAAAAATATTGTGGGTCGGTCATACATTTTGTTGCTCTAAGGTAGGGTTGCCATCCGTCCTCTTTTCCCCGGACACCGTCCTCTTTTTTAGGGCGTCCGGGGCAGTCCTACTTCTTTTTTAGAAAGTGTCCGGGGTTGTCCTACTTTTTTCACTTTACCCGATAACATTTTTTTTATTACTTTTAAACTTTTGAATTATTTTCATCGCCATATTTTCGCTTATCAGCAGTAATGTCAACTTTTTGAGAACAAAACGCACAAAAATAAAAAAGAAATTTCAAATTGTATTTGAAAAGTTTCCAGTTGTATTTTAAAAATTTATAAATGCTTTTAAGAAAAATCCGTTTCAGAAATTTCCAAATAAATTTAAAAAATGTCCATTTATATTTCAAAAATGTCTAAATGCTTTTCAGAATATTCCAATTAAATATATTTCAAAAATTTCTATTTCTATTCAAAATCTTTCAAATGCTTTGCAGAAAATTTTGATATACAAATAACATTTTTTTAAAAGCATTTAGATAATTATATTTAGAGTAGGTTTTTTCTAGCTCGAGGTCATTAAAACTATGATAATCTCATATAATAATTTTCAAGAAAAAATCTTTCTGTTTAAATTTATTTATGTTGGTAATTTTTTGCAAAACTTAATCGACACGTGTTTCGGGATTTGTCTAATCCCATTGTCAAGATTATTTAGCAAAAAGTAAAAACCCTGTACTACAAGTAGCAAAGGGTCTTTAATGACAATCGTTTATGATCAAACTAAAATAAAAATACATATTCAACTCTATTTCCATTGGGAATTAGAAGACGAAAATTGTACCATCGTAGTAAGGTCACGATCATCATCCCGAAACACGTGTCGACAAAGTCGTGCAAAAATTACCAACACAATAAATTTAAAACAAAAATAATTTTCTTGAAAATTATTATATGAGAATATCATAGTTGTAATTAGTCAAGGAAATAATGACCTCGAGCTAGAAAAAACCTATTTAAAATATAATATTTTAAAGGTCGAGTACAACAATTTTTATTTTTTAATAAAAATTAATCAGAATTTGAACATTTAGATAATTTTTAAATAAAAATGGACATTTCTGAAATACAATTGAATTATCTAAAATTCCAATTGAATTTATTTAAATTCAAAAGTAATTTTCTTAAAATCATTGAGAAAATTTTGAAATGGAAATGTTTAAAATACAAATGGAATTTTCTGAAAACCATTTAGAAAATTTTGAATTACAAAAAGAATATTCTGATATACAATTAAAATTTTTGAATTATAATTGGACATTTTTTTAAATTAACCAAATATTTTTGAATTAAAAATGAATATTTCTCATATATAATTGGAAATATAGTTAAACATTTTTTAAAATTGAAAATTTTTGAAATATAATTGGTACTTTCTGAAATCAAATTGGAAGATTTTCTTTTATGTATTTTTGTGATTTTTTTAGTGGAAATGAAAATTGTTTCCTTAAAAAAATTCATTTTTTTTTGCATATTGTGTCGCGCAGTTTACTTTTTTTAAATTAGTTTATTAAAAAAAATTGTCCTCTTTTTTGGGTCAAATGTCCTCCTTTTTTGAGGTTGGCGTCCTCTTTTTCTCAAAATGGAAATGGCAACCCTACTCTAAGGGCACTTTTAGGGCAGTTTGAGCGGTTGGAGCAAATATTAAAAAATGTCGTTTTGTGTGGCTGCCCCGTTAGAAATTGGAGATATTGTATTAGTTTGTTTCAAAGAAATGTAAAGACGTAAAAATTAATGGGACACGGTGCGCTGGATAGGATTTAAATAAAGTTTTGGTGTTACTCCGATTTTTAAGTGGATTATGTTTTTAGACCAGCGGTTACCAACCTATGGTACGCGTACCACTAGGGGGTACGCGAAACTGTCCGCGGGGGTACGCAAAATTTTAGTAATTTGGACATTTGTTTTAGATAAACCTTTCAATGCTGGTTCCGCACCTGGCTTCCAAAGTTTTCCATAACGTCAGGTTTTTAAGAAAGTTGAGGTCAAAGTTCATAAAAAAACATATTTTTGTGCAATTTAGACAGATTTTTTTTCGATATTTTGAGATCTAACCACTTGTTTTCGATTAACGTTTCGATGCTGATTCCGAATATGGTTCCCAAATTTTACTATGATGTCAGGTTTTTGAGAAATGTATATCAAAGTTCTCAAAAAACGTGTTTTTGGGCATTTTTGAGACGGGTTGTGATAGAGTGGGAATATTGATACCATTTTGTTAACCTCAAAATGTCCTTTCATTGTATATATGAGGGTGTTTCATTCGAAAAGTCACGGAATTGTGGATCTGCCCTTGTATTAAAAAAAAAAAACATTTAAAAAAAAACAATTAAAAAAAATTATATTTCCACCCTCTGTGATGTGTTTTTGGAAATTTTTTTAAGAGTTCAAAAAACGTCCGTTGTTTAAATTTTTGGTGTAGAATCGACTGTTGAAATCAGATTTGCAATATTTTCAGCTGTTTTTGCTCTGCAGAAAAATGAGCTCGAAATCCGCGTTTTCAGATGCATTGAACCACCCCAAGGAACGAACATTTTTATCTCATTGTTTTGATCTCCCCTAAATCCTTCAAACAAAATGATAATACCCGCAGATAAAAAATTTCAAAATTAACTCTAACATTTATATGAGCAGTAAGGGTTGAAGTTGAAAAAATGCAGAAGAAAAATTGAATTTCTAAAACTTATAGACATTTCTGGTATTACCCATACCGGTTTCAAAGTTAGTGTTATCATCAGTAGGATTTTAAATGCCAGTTTGTCTTGTTAATGAAAACAGTTTTTTGTTTGTGAATATTTATAGTTTCTACAGAATAAATTTTGACAGTTTCCAACACTACAATTCTATTTCTAGTAATCTCAACCAAACTTCATACTTTCTTTCAACTTTTTTGTCTCTTACATTATTTCGCAAGGGTTTTTAAACGAAAACAAAAAACTCGTTAGGGGGTACGCTGCTGACAAAATTTAAAATTAGGGGTACGCGAGCCAAAAATGTTGGTAACCGCTGTTTTAGACGATAAAAGAAAAAAAAGAGCCAGAAAATAAAAAAAAAAAGTACTAGGCGCTTTTTTTTGGCGGGAAAAAAGAAGAATTTCTAAAAAACAAAAAATAATTTATTCTTTTAAATGCATCAAAATTTATTTATACAGTTGTAAATTCATCACATATTTACTTATCAGTGATATTGAAATATATATGTAACATATTTTTCCAGATATGAGACTTAAAAGAATAATTTCACTATTAATTGAAACTAAATGAAATATGTCCTTGTAAATTATTTAAAAATGTAAGTTCTTAAAAGTTTTCAGAGTACTACTCAGACGGACAGCAAAACTCAAAGTTCCCTCAATATAGACATTAGTGAGTCATATCATTTTAAAAGAATTTATACTTTTTTATATAAATTATAATTTAAATACTTATAACCGACTGACGACAGTATGTCAAAGTCGTAAGTTCTTATTTTATTCATATTTTTTTCTGTATTTAAACTTATTAAAAACTTTAAATAATGTATTTTATATTTAATTTTATTTCTTTTGTATTATTTTGAAAAAAATAAATTAACTAACTAACTATCTGAAAAATATGTCACATATATATTTAAATCTCACTGATAAGTGAATATGTGATGAATTTTTTTTATCTCTTTTTGTAATTATTTTTTTTGCCCGCAAAAAAAAGCGCCTAGTAATTTTTTTCTGTTTTGGCTCATTTTTCTTCTTTTATAGTCTAAAAACATAATCCGCCTAAAAATTGGAGTAACACCAAAATTTAATTTAAATCCTCTCCAGGGCACCGTGGGGGGTTGGTCTTATAAATGACTCCTCTATGACGCACCATTGGAGCAGTAGAAATGATTTTAAGATTGGAAAATTATTTAAATTTTTTTTTCAAAAAATTTAAAAAAAATAGTAATAATCGTTATCCCACGATCCTCATGGGCAAAAAGTTTGTCGAATCGATAGACGTTTACACAAAAAAATTAAAAAAAAAAATCAAAGAGTACAAATATGTTCAAAAATGACATTTAAATTTTAAAACTTAAAAATCGCATACTAGATCCCTTTTAAGAAGTTTTTGGGATTTTTTTTAAAAAGAACTTAAAAAACAAAAATTTTGAAAAAAAAAATTGAAATTTGAACCATTATTTAAGAAGTTATGAGTAAAAGAAGTTTGATTAAAGGAACAAACTACCAATTTTTAAAAATTCGATATCTTTTGAACGGGGCATCAAAAAAATCTGAAAATTTATCACGAAGGAGTTTTCGAAGGGTACTAAAAACTGTAAACAAATTGAGAAAATCTAAAAAATAATTTTTTAAAGTGTCCGATTTGACATGGAATGCCCCATATACTTCATGGGGTCCCGATATTTCGATATGTTACAAACGGAATGACAAACTTATATATACATACCCTCTATCACTAAGTGGAGGGTATAAAAAAATTATAATTCTAAATCATATGAATATTTCATATTTCTTCGTGAATATGATGAATCATTTCATCATATTGATGTAAATTTTTATCAAAATAATAAAAAAAAATAATTCAGGGAATTTTATAACATAATAATATTAACGCTTTAATCTACTCCAACCTTAATGATTTTATTTTTGAAATTTATAATGTGATAATATAATCGCCTTAATCGAATAAAATCTTAATGATTTTATTAATCATCTCCATGACATTTTCTTTCCGGCTGTTAACGTTTTTTCAAAATAACACACAGAGACAGACATACATAAGTTTTAAATATTTACATATAAACAAAAAATCTATGCATGTTTTTATGTACAATGTTTATTATGATGATTTATTTTTATACAAAATAAATTTGAAAATCTTAATTTGATTTTAAGATTTATCACAGCGTTTTTTTGGTTTTTCAAAGTAGTAGCAGCATCAAAAATATATTTAATGGATTCTATATAATCTATGAATAAAATAGGAAAAAAAACTGTTTATACAACAACATAAACTATATGGTCCACTATTCATCATTGGTTATGGCCACCTGTCGTTGTCTGTTTTTGTTGAAGTGAGGCAAAAATATATTCGCAAATATAAAAATGGCCAGAACAATGATGAAGAGGAGTAGCCGTCGGAGCAGAAACGCAGTCAGGCAGGCAGGCAGCAGGCAAAATACTTATTACGTTTATATTTATAAGGTATTTTCTTTTTTCTTGTTTTTTGTAAGAAGAATTTCAAACAAATTGGACTCTAAGCATAATTTAATACAAAAAAAAAACAAGAAAAATCTACAAAAATTACTCACTGTTTAAAATGTTAGGGCTGGCGGCAAACTAAACACGTTGCTCCGCAAGCACACATAAGTTTTTAATAAAATTTGATGCAACAACTGCTTGAATTAGATTTCTAATAGGGATTATTAGACTAAGACGACTGCCAAAATTACTTACAATACTACATCATATACAGATCTAATTCGAAAAAGATCAATTGTAATTCAAAGATTTTACTTGTAATTCGAATATTCCATTTGTAATTCAAACAATTAAGAGTGTTAAATTCGGCTGTGCCGAATCTGTTATACCCTCCAACATGCAAAAAAAATAAAAAAAAAATGCAGGGGCGAGTGAAGAATAACACCGGTTCGTCTATTCCCACTCTCCTGATTGATGACCAGATTCTTACTGACCCAGTGGATAAAGCGAATCTTTTGGCTGAAGTTTTCGCTAGGAATTATATACTACCTGATAGTAACCAAAGACTACCAGTGCTTCCTAGGGTAGCATGTTCAATGCCTAACATATTTTTTAGGACACGGGCGGTTAAAAAAGTTCTTGACGGACTTAACGTGAATAAATCTCCTGGACCGGACAGTATTCCAGCACAGGTTTTAAAAAAGTGTTCTTTGACGCTAGCTCTTCCACTGCGGAAACTTTTCAGCCTATCATACCTAGCGGGTATTTTTCCATCTTGCTGGAAAATAGCCAATGTCCAGCCAATCCCGAAAAAAGGTGCCGTTTCGAACCCCGACAACTATCGTCCGATTGCCATTTGCTCTGCGCTCTCTAAGGTTATGGAAAGTATGGTGAACTTCCATCTTGTCAACTATCTAGAGATTAATGGTCTGCTGAATGATCGTCAGTATGGTTTCCGTAGGGGTCGTTCAACTGGGGACTTGATGGCTTTTCTTTCAGAACGTTGGAGTCAATCCATTCATCGTCTTGGTGAAAGCAAGGTTGTTGCCTTGGATATTTCTAAGGCATTTGATCGTGTTTTGCACCGTGCACTCATCGCAAAGATACAAGCGTTTGGCGTAGGTGACACTTTCGCTCGTTTTATTATGAGTTTTCTCAGTAATCGCACCATTCGTGTTGTCATAGATGTTTCTATTCCAGGGACTTTTTACTGAACGCTGGGGTACCACAGGGCTCTGTACTTTCTCCATCTCTTTTCCTAATATTTATTAACGACCTACTCGGACTAACTATGAACCCTATCTATTCTTTTGCGGACGATAGCAATATTTGCCACTCTTATTCGACCATAGACCAAGCCAATCTGAGGTTGGGAACATGAGAAGGCACATGGATAGCTCTCTTAACCTAGACCTATTAAAAATCTATTCTTGGGGTCTCGAGAATAGAGTGGATTTTAATCCACATAAGACCCAATGTGCCCATCTAACTCACAAGCGTCTTCAAAGGTTAGAGCCGCCTGTTTTATCCTTTGGTGGTGTTAACGTTAGGGAATCTGAAGCTCTTGATATTCTGGGAAGCTCTTGATATTCTGGGTATGAAGATTCAGTGTGATGTCCGTTGGAATAAACACATATTCGAAGTGTCGAAAGAAGCGTTCAAGTGCTTAGGCTTTTTGAAACGGCGTAGGAGATATTTCACTCCAGCTGATCTCCTAACAGTCTATACCACCTATATCCGACCTAAAATGGAATATAACTCTCATGTATGGGCAGGTTCTTCAACCTCAGCATTGGAATTACTTGACCACGTACAGAGAAGAGCTTTAATGCTAGTAGGGGCTGGGGTTACATCTGATTCCATTAATTCCTTGGAGCATCGGCGAAATGTGGGTTGTGTGTCCTTGTTCTATCGATTTTTCCACGGAAAGTGTTCTGCTGAGATAGGTAACCTCATCCCGGAGGTGCGTGTATTTAATCGAAATACGCGTATATCTAGCAGAGCTCATCCGTTTGTTGTCGATTGGACAACGCACCGCACAACACACTATAGAGAAAATTTCTTCTTTGGCCGAACTATATGTATGTGGAACAGACTTCCGGCCCACGTTTTTCCTGACACATATAACATTAGCAGATTCAAGTCCAATATCCATAAATACTACTCCCTCTTTCCTCCTTCCCACACCTATATTTCCTGATCTATACACAATGCATTGCATTTATAGGGGGCATCCCCTTAGTGTTGGTCAAAAAAAAAAAATAATAAAAATAATTTACATTTTTTTTTATTCTACGCCCATAAAATGGGGGGGCGGACTTTGAACTTCTTGTAGCAAAAAAATGTTGCATTTGTTAAACAAAAAGACAAAAAATCATGTAAAAATTATATTTTTCAGAGGTTGGTTTAGTTCTTCAAGGGGGATCTTTTTTCCCTCTGGTCCGATTTTGCCCATTTCCGAACTTAACCTGCCTAGGACCATAAGACATATTCGTGCCTAACTTGAAGAGTCTAGCTGTTTTATTTTGGACTGTATCGTGTTAACTACAGACGGACGGACAGACAGACGGACAGACAGACGGACGGACATCGCTAGAATGTCTTACAATCGATCGCTTATCAATAACATATACACTTTATGGGGTCCCCGACCGATATTTCGATGCGTTACATACGGAATGACAAAGTGAGTATACCCCCATACTGTAGTTGGAGGGTATAAAAAGATCAAATGTTACTCGAAATAGATCAATTGTAATTGAAAGAACATCAATTGTTATTCAAAAAAGACAATTTCCATTCGAAATGTATGGGTTGTAATTCGAAAACAGAATGTATGAGTTGTAATTCGAAATAGTTCAATTGTCACACGAAAAAGATCAATTGTAATTTAAACAAGTAGAAAAATTAAATGCGACATGGCCGAATCTATGAATACCCTCCACAATGCCGTTAAGTGATAGTAAATTTTCTAACGTGAAAAATATAAAATTTTTGATTAGTTTTTATTTTGTGTAAAAAAAAATTTTTTTTAAGTAATTTTTAAAAAAAAAAAAATAATTTACTAAATTTTTTTTGAGTGTAAAATTTTTTTCGAGTGTATTTTTTTAGTGTAAAAATATTTTTGAGTGATAAAAATACGTTGTAAAATATTTTTGCGACTTATCAATGTTTTTAAAACATGTTCAACGGGTTTTCAACTCATGAATTTAAGTTAAAACTAACCTGAAATTCACGGTTTTGCTAATAAGTTTTAAACCACTAGACCGATCTAAATAGACAAATAAATATGCAAAGCTTCAGCATCCTCAGAATTGCCTTTCAAAAGTTAGCGTGTGTTTTATCTCGTAAATTCACGAAAACCCTTCCCGAAATTCAGTCTTTTGCTCATAACTTTGAACCACTGCACTATAGGAAATTTTACCCATTTTTTGGCCAAAAGTCAAAATAAAAATTTTTGCAAACATTATTTTTTTTTCACATTAATATAAAAAAAACTTAACAAAGTAAACAATTCTTTCTCAATTTTTCGACAGAATTGATGTACTGTCACTTTATCAGTAGTTTTTCTTGCAATTTCTTACTTAGTTATAAAATAACGATTGAGAGCAGCGAATTTTGTGATAGCTTCTAACAAAAGTTTTTATATTAAGAATTTATAGTTTTTAAAAACTAAAAAATGGAAAATAATGTCAAAGGTGAGTACTTTAATGATAAATAGTGAAATGTTGGTGAACTCATCTATTATATCGATTTTATTGGAAAAATTGAAGTGACCTTAAGATGAACTTATTGAAGTATGAATTGGAATTTTATTTTGACTTTAAAAAAAATGATAGCATATGTTAGCTATAAAACCATAAAAGTTCTCTAGGACAATCAATTACCTTCCGAATTTAAAAAATTTCAAGGTCGGATATGTGCAAACTTTTTTTTTATACCCATTTTTCCAGGTGACTACTGAGTGCCAAATTCAGTGTTATTTAATACATGGCGAGAGAAATAAAGCAGAGGTGGATAAGGAGCCGCTATTTCTGACCATTTCTTTTCATACATTGCTGAGAGTGAATGTTTCGAAAACTTTAAACAATATATAAAGGAGGAATTAAGAATATTTTGTTCAAATATAAATATGAAAAGGATTAAAAGTTGTAGGAGTTTGAAAATTTTTGAAAGACAGCATGCTGTTTGGCTTAAAGGCAATACTTGGCTAAAAAAAAATTGAAACGCAGCCTGCCTCCACTAAATCGAAACCTGGGCGACCGCAATTAACTTTTTTGTCAAAATCTGCGAGAACAAAAATACGAGTTACAGCAGAAATCTCTAAAGATCTAAATAGGGAAGTTGAGCCCCTAGCTCTTGCATCATCTACGGCTGCCCGTAGTGGCATTTTGAAATGTAGTTGACGACTTGGAACTCAAAAATAAAATTTTTGAATAAAATCCTTATTAAAAAGTAGATTTGTTTGACACTTCTTAACATTGTTAAAATAAATTTCTACTGTTATCTTCGAAAGTTGGTGTACACTCAAAAAAAAAATATTGTAAAAACAGTTTAGAAAACCATATAATCTATCAAGGATCTTAAAAATCTTAGATGCGGCAACTTATAACCCGGGAACCCTGTTTGGAACTAATTATTAGGTAATTTTTTAGGTAACTTTACTAATTTTTTTTTTGAGTGTATGAAAACCTTTAAGAGTCACTCCCTCCCTCTAAAGAGTCTTCCAAAAGTCAAATAAAAAAAATCTGTCAAATCGGTCCAGCCGTTTGGCTGTAAATAATTTTGGCCAAAAAAATGGTAAAATTTCCTATAGTGCACTGGACTGATTTCGCTGGATTGCAATACCAACTTGACCAGGTAAATACCCAACATATATGCCAAACTTCAGGAGCCTCCGTAAAGTCTTTAAAAAGTAAGCGTGTTTTCAACAGACAGACGGACAGACGGGGCGACCGACATCGCTAGATCGTCATAAAATCGACCGAGGATCATGAATAAATATGGAATTTATGGGGTCCTAGACCAATATTTCGAGGTGTTACAAACGGAATGACTTATATATGAGGCATTCCACACCACATGTCCCGCTACAGAAAAACATGTGTCCCGTGAATTTCTGAATAGATTGTATGAATAGCCCTATATGGAACTAAGAAACTTGCGTTTTTGGTTTTTCAATTTTTCAAAAACCACGCCTCCTAACGTGGTCAAATATTGGAAAAATTGTCAAATTTGTGTCGAGTTGCCTTGTTAAATATTTATCACATTAAAACGGAATGCACCACAATCTCAAAAAGTTACATTCTTGTATAGCTTTGTATGAGCTATCGACAAAATTTTTTTTTTTTTGGAAAATTTTCAGAACCTGTTCTAAAATTTTCCATTTTTCAAAAAAGTCAATTTATCAAAAATCCGGCCACTTTTTTTTTTTTTTTTTTTTTAAGTTTAGATGTTTGTCTATCCACACAAAAAAAATCAGATATGTGTTTTCCGTTTTTTTTCGGGAAAATCGCATTTGAATATAAAATTTTTTAAAAATTTTGTAATTTGCTTGTATATTCTTGTTTAAACATGGCGAATGAGTATTAAATATTGGCATATATGTTACTCATACGCTATGTTGAGTATTAGCTAATGAATACCGCACATAAAAGTGCCCCTGGAGACCGACTTAAGGTTATGGAGACCGACTTAAGGGCTAGAGATAGAGCGTGGGTATGTTTTGAGAAGATGTTGGGATGGACAAAGTATTAACCCTTTCATTACCGACTTTTTTTGGCTAGTAATTTCTTGACCAAAATTTGTGAAAATGTAGATCTATGCAAAGTAAAAACTTTTTGTTGATTTCGTTGGTCTATCGTGCCCTTTAGCGGAGATATATCCAACCAAACTTGAAGCTTTCACATGCAATATCTCCCGAACGAGTAAACATTTTTCCAATATTCGAATTTTGTATTTTTCGTATCGAAAAGTTCTACAAAATCCGCTTTTAAGAAAGCTTGTACGATTATTATTCGATTTTTGAGAACTTTTTAACGTTTATTTTGTTTTGCAATTTTTTTACGTTATTTGAAAAATTTCCAGTTTGCCACCAAATATTGCGTGTAGAGTCCACCGGAATGCAAATTTATTTTTCCGAGCACATCTATCGTAAAGATAACCCTTCAATGATCAATCTTGTCAAAACAAAACACAAAAATGTTGTACGGTTAATTTTTAATGAATTTTTAAAGATGTGTACACTGTAGTGTACAAGGGGAGTGAAAGGGTTAAGGGTCGATCATACATTTGGGCACTCTAGGGGCACTTTTAAGGTAGTTAGAGCTGTAGAAGCAGTTTTCTAAAAATGTAATCTTTGTATAGGAGCCCCTTAAGGAGTGGCGACAGTGCTTAGGTATGATTGCAAAAAATGTTAAGGTGAAAAAATTAATAGGGGTCATTCTTGCATTTTATCCATCTAGGGGCGATTTCAGGGTGTTTGTGGGGTTTTTAGTCAAAATCAACCAATTTTAAGGTACGGGGTGTTCTTCATTAGCTAATTAGTGTGCCTAAACGCATTCAGATTGTTTTTGTATGTTCATAAGAGTTGTTCAACTTGACCATGGCTTCAATTTTACCAAATATTTTTAGGAAAAAATCAACAGTCCCTGTAATTTATGCCGAAAAAAGTGAAAAAAACGATATTTTTCCTATATTTAAAAAAAAAAGTCCAGGAAAAAATTCTTTTTTTTGCATAAAATGTTAACAGAATTTGTTCAACGGACTATGACCCACATTTTTTCCAAATATACTTAAGCGATACCACCAACCCAGATTAAGCTGTTGGGTAAAAACTGATGACACCAAATTTTGAGGGGCCAACTGCTTTTCTGAATCTATGGAGGAATCTAAGGAATTGGTCACCAAACTGGATAATCCGATTATAGGTTTAAGATTCGTGTGCAAGCCGAATTTGAAGCCAGCAATTTAAGAATCTAATTTTTTTTTTTATGTGTAGTATTTAAATTTGACGCCTAATCCAAATAAACCCTCTATCACTTAATGTAGGGTATTAAATATTTTGACGGTTAATTAAAAACACACTTTTTTCTTTAAATAAACTTTTAAAATAAAAATTTTTGCACATATTCAAATATTTTTTTTATATGCAAAAAATTTGCTGTTTATTTTGGCGACTTTTTTTTTATTATTGTGGAATTGTAAGAATACATAGATTTATATTTATGTATGTAGGTCCTTACTCAACATTATTTTTGTCATAAAATTTAAAATATGTGACAATAAAAAACTTGTTTTTTTTATAAGTTGGGAAATATACATTGTAAAACTATAACGGTACTATCATTAGAAAAAGTAATCAAAAATATGTAAACAAACATAAAACCCCTTGACTTCGACAACTCCAAATAATAAAGCAACCCAACAAACAAAGAAATAAAAGGAAGATTTCCAATCGCATTTCATTGGAGAAAAATGGCTATTGTTGCAAAAACCGTGTTCGTATTGTGAATATTAACCGATTTGTTTAAAACCGTGGTTTAAAGTTTTGTATACGGGCATAAACATAAAGACTTTTTGAAATATATTTTCAAGTTGTCTGCTGGGATTTCTTGTTTATTTTGTTGTTTACATTTTTTTTGTTTTGATTTTTTTATTTATTTGAATTTTTATTTTTAATATTTGAAATTAATAGGTGGACGTTATTGACAACAAATTCTAATAATACTACCTGGTATTATTGTGCCATGGGAAATATACAAGAGAAAAAAACTAAACATCCAATAAAAAAATAAAAAATAGATATCAAAAAATACACAAAAAAAAAAACAAAATTCCTTAGAGTCAAAAATCATTTTTGATAAAAAAACAAAAATTTATAAAACTAATAGTACGTACAGTGGTGACTTTAAATTAAACTGATGCACAAATTATTTAAGGGCTTTTAAAGCACAAAATTATTCGACATCGATTGATCTACTATATTGCCTACACGAAAAATTGAATTATGATTAAAAACACAAAACTAATTAAACCGAGTAAGTTGATATTACGATTTTTTTTATTAAATCATCATTTCTTCAGTATTCGTTGGGTATTCTTAATGTGAATATGATAAAATTAATAATACGCACCGTGTACTGGAATAATATATTACTAAATTTTCTGGTCTTTTCTGACATAAATTTTCCAAAATTTTTCTGATTTTATAAACTTTCTAGAATTTATTTTTTAACTTTTCTGAATTTTATAGGATTTAATTTCGAATTTTCTTTGAAATTTTTTTTGTGGAGGATATTCATAGATTCGGCCAAGTCGAATTTAACTCTTCTACACTCAAAAAATTATGACGGTAGATTCCACTACAAAAGACAGTTAAAACTACATTTGTTGTTGTTTAGGCGGTAAAATACACTCCATGTTACGGTAAAATTAACGTAAAATTGTTGTTGTTTTTAACTTTTGAACAACTACAAAAAACGTAAAAATTACTTCAAATTACAGTTGTTTTTACTGTTACTCAAATTGTCTAAATTTTTTACTTTTTTATTTAAAATTACTTCAAATTACAGTTTTTTTTACTGTTACTCAAATTGTCTAAATTTTTTATTAAAAAAAAAACCCCCCCTAAATGTCAAAAACGGTTAAAAATTATTTGGAAACATTTCCTGCACATCCGTTTTTCTAAAAATTTATAGAAAAAACATAACCAATAATTATTTATAGAAAATTTTAAGTTTTTTTATATACTAAAAACAACTACATAAAACAACTGTTACTACAATGTAGTAATTTTTTGTATTTGTTTTTTAAAACGACTACAAAAAACAAATGTTTGAGATTTTTCATACAAAAACAACTGAAATTGTAGTTGAAAACAACAAATACTACTTACTACACACTACAAACTACAATTATTTTCTAAGTGTACTTGTTACTGTTAATAAAATTTTATAAAATAAATAAAAACAAATTCCAAAAAAATAACTTACGAAACATTAAAAATTAATGATTTCGTAGGTTAATTTTACAATTTTTCTATTGAATTTTATTTAAAAAAATTTTTAATAAAATTTTTGGGGAATCGATTTCGCAATTAACTACATTCAGGCCAGGCACTCACTCTACCCATCGTGCCAAAGTCTCTTGATACAAACGTGTTTTTATATTTTTATTTTTAGTTTTTTAAATTTTAAGTTTTTTTATATACTAAAAACAACTACATAAAACAACTGTTACTACAATGAAGTAATTTTTGTATTTGTTTTTTAAAACGACTACAAAAAACAGTTGTTTGAGATTTTGCATACAAAAACAACTGAAATTGTAATTGATAACAACAAATACTACTTACTACACAAATGACCGTCATGTAGTAACTACAATTATTTTCTAAGTGTACTTGTTACTGTTAATAAAATTTTATAAAATAAATAAAAACAAATTCCAAAAAAATAAATACGAAAACATTACAAATTAATGATTTCATAAGTTATTTTTACAATTTTTCAATTGAATTTTATTTTAACAAATTTTTAATAAAATTTTTGGGGAATAGATTCCGCAATCAACTACATTCTGGCCAGGCACTTTACCCATCGTGCCAAAGTCTCTTGATACAAACATGATATTATATTTCTATAAATAATGTTTTGATTTTTTTGTCTACAAAAAAATAACCCACACAAATAGGTAAAAACTAATGACTCTTCTTAAAAAAATGCAAACAATTTAAAAAAATCATTAAAAATTAAAGAAGAATCACTTATTTTGACTGACAAAACAAAACTAAATTACTTTAAAAATTTAATGCTAATGAAAGTCTTTATTTTTATGTTGTTATTTTTGAAACAAAGAACAGAAATAGTCATTTAAAAAAAACTGAACAAATGTTTTTTCTTGTAAAAACTACAAAACGTAAAACTTTTTAAATAAACTACAAACAGTTAAGGACATAATTTTATGAGTGTTTTAGTATAGGGTTTTTGCTAATTAATCTTGACACACTCAAAAAAAAAAGACTTAACTTAAACTTTAGAAAAATTTTCTTCAAAATAGTTTATAAATTTTCCCACAATTTAGTTAAATTTAACTAAAGTTGGGAAATTTTCTTAAGTGTTAGGAAAAAAATTATGTTTATGTACTGTTAAATAGTCCATTATTTTCCTTAAATGTAATTTCCAAATACATGGAAGAAATTCTTACCGCCAAAAAATTTTCCCTAAATATATGACAAAAATCTTTATTTTTAAGACATATTCCTCTTCTTTAGTTTTAGGACGTAATTTTCTACCAATTAGTTCATTTTCTTAGATTTGAGGAAGATTTTTCCACTATTTTAGAAAAATTTTAATAATTCGGGCAATTTTTTTTCAAAAAATTAAAATGGCGATGTCTCGAAAACTATACCAGATAGAGCAAAATGGAGGCCATTTTTATACACTCCACTTAGTGATAGAGGGTATATATAAGTTTGTCATTCCGTTTGTAATCATCGAAATATCGATCTGGGACCCCATAAAGTATATATATTCATGATGCCCGATCGATTTTAAGACATTCTATCGATGTCCGTCTGTCCGTCTGTCCGTCTATCCGTCTGTCCGTCTGTCCGTCTGTCTGTCTGTCTGTCTGTGGAAAATGCTGTCGCGGGCAAAATATTGCACAGAGATGACTGAAACTTAACACATTTATTGGAAGCTCTCCCGAGAAGTTTTGTATTGCATTCGAGCGATATCGGTTCAGCAGTTCAAAAGTTATGAACGAAAATGTAAGCACACCTCAAAAATTTCAGTACATTCAACATAACCTAAAAATACAATATGCTTTAATTCGGCTTCTGGTTGACATATGTGAATATAATTGAACACCAAATGGCATTAAAACAGGTACGAACATATTTTTTGACAAAAAAAGAAAAAAATCGCGGACTTTTTTTTACCAAAATTTTTTTTCGCGGAAATTTTTTTTTTAAAAAAAAAAATTTCAAAAGTAATTTCCTTTTAAATAAAGTTTTTTGCAATAATCCTTTTGAAATTGTGGAGGGTATCACTACATTCGGCAAGGACGAATTTAACTTTTTTACTTGTTGGTTCTTTGAATCTCCATAGTATCGCCGGTCCTCAATGGGTCCTAACTTTGGAATTAAAAAAGTTGGCATTCCCGAAAATTTTAAATACTTATATCTCGGTAAATAATACTAACACAACAAAAAGTTCAATAGCATTTTTGTAGCCCTTAACACGGAGAACAAGGCCGCCAAATACCGAAAAGCTCTTCGAGTAATAGTTTTAAAGTTATCGAGTTTTTAAAATTCTCAAGACTCCAGTGGTCCCTAAATTCACGTATCTCGAAAACTAAGCAAGGTAGAGCGAAACAAAAATTTTGAGCGGACAAAAATTTTGAATTAAAAAATAAGAAGATTCTTGAGGAACCCAACTGGGTCTGGACCCATCGGGGTCTGAACTTATCGGTCTGAACCCAATGGGGCCTTCACCCAATCGGGTCCTAAAATGTGTATGAAATAAATTGAAATAAAATTTTTCCCATTTTTTAGTTCAAATTGGCATAGTATTAATTTTTTTTTTTCTTTCCTTATTTTTAAGAAAAATATGAACTTAAAAGAAGGAAAACATGGCAATGGAGCTAAATCACTATTAATATTCCTTGAATTTAGTTAGTTAATTTTTTTTATCTGAGTGCAATGGAATCTGACAAATTCCGAAACACCAAAATTATTTAGTTAAATAAATTTGAAAATTATTCTATGAGAATATCACAGTTTTAATTAGTAATGGAAATAATGACCTCTAGCTAGAAAAAATCTACTCAAAATATAATATTTTAAAGGTCGAATAATTTTTTTTTTATTTTGTTATAAAAATTAATCGGAATTTAAAAAATTTTAACTTTCCAACATTTTCTAATTTTTTCGATTTTTTTAGAAATTTTTCCAGATTATTACAACTTTTATGAATTTTTCATTATAAATGCTTTGTATCATTTAGTGACTGAAAAAGTACTTTATTAAAGATCTTAAATATATTTTTCTTTCTGTTCAGTCCCACTGTGCAACACACTTTGTTTGTATGTATACGTAACAGTTAAGCTCATAAATGTTTATGAGCAGATAAAAAACAAATAATTCATTTTTCTTTTTGTTGTTATTATAGTATTTTTTTTTTTGTGAAAAACAAAAAACAACAAATTTAAGATGAAAAAAAAATGAAAATTCCAACAAAAACAAAGTGAATATTAATAAAGAGAGAGCAACGCAGCAGCAACACGCACGTGCCAAACATTTTTTTTGTTAGTTTTTCAAAAAGAATGACATTGCAAAAATAGAAAAAATAAATATAGTATACACTCAAAAACTATATTTATTTAACAAAATAACAACAATTTATGAATAATTTTCAAGATAATTAAAAAAAATAATCTTATTACGAAAATCATACAAAAATTGATTAATTTCCATTTAGTTTTCAAGAAAACACCCTAAAAATAATTTTGTAAATTTCCCAAATCCTAAAATTTCGATTTCAAATAATTTTTTAATTTTAAATCATTTTCATTTTAAATTACCACATACATTTATTTTCAAATTAACGGTCAATTTAGTAATTGAGTGATTTTGAAAACACATCGTTATATATTAATGTCGTTCATAATTTAATTTTCATTAATATTTTTTTTTTTAATTTAGAAAATCTGTTTGTTAAAATGCATTTATTATACTTATTGTGAATGATGATCAAAATCTTTGGATTTTTTTTTGTTTGAAAATTTTAAACTAAAATATATATTTAAATTGCAACATTGTTAGTGTTTAATGTCTATTATTTTATTTTTATACATTTTTAATGTAAAAACTTTTATTTTTAGCTTTATTTTTTTAACCTTGAATTTTTTTTTTTTTTTTTGACAAAATAAAATTTAAATTCTCAACTTGAAGAATGTGTTTGTTTATGTTGTCATTGTTTTACTTAAATTTTATAAATATTTTTAAAATATCATAAAATACAAGAAAAAAAATATATAAAAATAATATTTTAATTTTCTAATGCCGCTCATAAATTTTCCGCATCAAAAAAATAAAACTTGAACATAGTAAATGGAAATAAAAATGATAGAAAACAAATTCAAAGTTTTTTTTAACGGTTTCATTGAATTTTTAAATACCCTTCACAAGCGCCATCTAGTGGGGACATATGAAAATATTTATATTTTTTCGCTTTAGCACACTTTACCAGCTTTTTCAGTTTTTTTTTTTTAATTTTGGAAACTTTTTAGAATTTTTCATACTTTTAAAATTTTTTTTTGAGTTTTTTGGGAATTTTTATTACTTTCTAGAATTTTTCCGTTATTTTTTTCGAAATTTTTTTAATATCCCTGAATTTTTCTGTATTATTTTTTTTTATCATAGAAAACAAGTTTAGTTTTATAATAGGTTTTGTTGGACTTTACACACCCTTTACAAGCGCCATCTAGTAGTAAAAAATTTAACTTTGTGAAGGGTTTGTTTAGTATATTTCCCCCCTCCTTTCACTTCTCAGTTTTTTTTTAAATATGGGAATTTTCGAGAATTTTCTAAATTTTCGTGATTTTTTTGAATTTTTACAGAATTTTTATATTTTCTTAATGAATATTTTAAGTAGGTTTATTCTAGCTCGAGGTCATTATTTCCTTTACTAATTAAAACTATTATATTCTCATATAATAATTTTCACGATGGTCATTTTTGCAAGACTAATAGAGACGTGCTTCGGAATTTGTCAGATTCCATTGTCAAGATTATTTACCAAATTTGAAAACTATACTACAAGTAGCAAAGGGGTCTTGAATGACAATTCTTTTATAATCAAACTAAAATATCAGCACATATTCGACTCTACATTCTAGCGATGTCCGCTCGTCCGTCTGTCTGTCTGTAAAAATAAAAGAGTTAAACTTCCGAAGTTTGGCAAGAATATGTCTTATGTTCACAGAGGTAAAAGTTCCCCTTGAGGAACTGAATTAACCTCTAAAAAAACGTATTTTTTACAGGTTTTATTAAAATGTTGCTAAACAAATGAAATGTAGAAAGAAGAAGAAAATTTGTTTGTTTTCACTGCCCCTTTTTGTGGACGTGGATATTAAAAAAAAAAATATTTAAATAATGATAAAATTGTATTACTTAAGTGCATAATAAATGAATTTGTAAACACTAAACGTAACGACCCCAACAAAAAATTTTTTTTTACATAATGGAGGCTATCAAAGATTCGGCACAGCCGAATTAAAACTGTCTCTTGTTTTTTTTCGTTTTCCGATAATTTTTTTTTAATTTTCTGAGTTTTTCTGCAATTTTTCCTATTTTTTCCTTAATTTTGCGTAAATTTTTTCTGAAATTTTTGTCAGTTTTCTACATTTTTATATTAATTTTTCGAAGTTTTTCCTTAATTTAGTTTTCCGATTATATTGTTTTTTGTTTTAATTTCCTGAGGTTTCAGAATTATTAAAATTTTATTATTGATAAATTTTCCTCAACTCTTTTTATCATTTTTCCTCATTTTTTCTGATTATTTTATATATATATTTTTTTAAGTCGTAATTTGTTTAAGAATTTTTCTCCGCTAAATATTCCTATTTTCCAAAAGGCTTTTAGAACCATTATTTATTTTTTTCCTGAGATTTTCTTTAAGTCTTTCTGCCATTTTTCCGATTTTTTCCTTAATTTTGCGTAATTTTTTTCTGAAATTTCTGTCAGTTTTCTACATTTTTATAATAAATTTTCGGAGTTTTCCTTAATTTAGTTTTCCGATTATTTGATTCTTTTTTTAATTTCCTGAGACTTTAGAATCATTAAACTTTTGTTTCTGAAAAATTTTCCTCATTTTATCCGATTTTTTCTTAATTTTTCTGATTTTTTTATATATATTTTTTTAGTCTTTCGTAATCTTTTCTAAAAATTTAATGAAAAAGTTCTAATTTGTTTCCGAATTTTTTTTCCGCTAAATAATCCTATTTTCCAAACTTCTGGTTTTTAGAACCGTTATTTCAAAATTAAGAATTGGTACTACCATTTTTTTCGTTTTCTGATCACTTTTTTTCTAATTTTTTGAGATTTTCCTCAAGTCTTTCTGTCATTTTTCTGAATTTTTTTCCTTAAATTTGCGAATTGTTATCTACATTTTTATATAATTTTT
This sequence comes from Pegoplata infirma, assembly GCA_963921195.1. Classification (NCBI taxonomy): domain Eukaryota; kingdom Metazoa; phylum Arthropoda; class Insecta; order Diptera; family Anthomyiidae; genus Pegoplata; species Pegoplata infirma. Next base: position 298,916,068 of record OY992536.1, on the reverse strand, counting down.
CCGGAATTTTCCTTAACTTAGTTTTCCGATTATTAATTTTTTTTGTTAATTTCCTGAGATTGTAGAATTATTAAAATTTTATTTTTGATAAATTTTTCTCAACTCTTTCTATAATTCTTCCGATTTTTACACTCAAAAAATTATGTCATTAACTGTTTGTAGTTTATTTAAAAAGTTTTACGTTCTGTCGTTTTTAAAAGAAGCAAGTAAAAAAGTTAAATTCGCCCTTGCGAATGTAGTGATACCCTCCACTATTTCAAAAACATTATTCCAAGAAACTTTTTTAAAAGGAAATTACTTTTGAAAAAAAAAATAAAAATTTGAAAAAAAATTTCCGCGAAAAAAAATTTTGGTAAAAAAAAATCCGCGATATTTTTCTTTTTTGTCCAAAAAATATGTTTGAACTTCACATATGTCAACCAGCAGCCGAATTAACGCATTTTGTTTTTTAGGTTATGTTGAATGTACTAAAATGTTTGAGGTGTAATTATATTTTTATTCATAACTTTTGAACCGCTGAGCCGATATCGCACAAATGCAATACCAAACTTCTCGGGAAAACTTCCAATAAATATGTTAAGTTTCAGTCATATCCGTGTAGTATTTGGACATCGCTAGAATTTCTTAAAATCGATCGGGAATCATGAATATATATACTTTATGGGTATATTTCGATGAGTTACAAACGGAATGACAAACTTATATATACCCTCTATCACTAAGTGGAGGGTATAAAAACATTTGTTTAATGTTCAGTTTTTTTTTTTAAATGACTATTTCTGTTCTTTGTTTCAAAAATAACAACATAAAAAATAAAGACATTCATTAGCATTCAATTTTTAAAGTCATTTATTTTTGTTCTGTAAGTAAAATTAAGTGATTCTTCTTTTATTTTTAATGATTTGTGTAAGTTATTTTTTTTTTTAAATTGTTGGAATATTTTAAGAAGATATCATTAGTTTTTAACTACTTTAGTGGGTTATTTTTTGTAGACAAAAAATTCAAAAAATTATTTATAGAAATATAAAAAAATGTATGTATCAAGTGACTTTGGCACGATGTGTAGAATGTCTGGCCAGAATGTAGTTGATTGCGGAATCGATTCCCCAAAAATTTTATTAAACATTTTCTAAAATAAAATTCAATAGAAAAATTGTAAAAATAACCTACGAAATCATTAATTTTTAATGTTTTCGTAGGTATTTTTTTTTTTAATTTGTTGGTAAAAATAACACAACAATCATCAATTTTTACAAAGGTTATTTTTTTCGAATTTGTTGGTAAAAAAATGGAAGTGACGTTAGTTTTTAATGTTCAATGTTATTTATGTTAGAAAATTTTATTAACAGTAAAAAATAAATGTTGATGTTTGTTAAAACAAATGAATAATTACTGGGATGGTTTTAAAATGTTTTATCACTTGTTTTAAATATGTTTTTCATTTGTTTTTGCCTACAAAAAATTTTAAGTGTACTTAATTTTCCTGATTTTTTTCTTTATATATTTTTTAGTTTTTCGTATTTTTTTTTTTTTCTAAAAATTTGCTAATGAAAAGTCCTAATTTGTTTCAGAATTTTTTTTTTCGCTACAGAATCCTACTTTCCAAATTTATTGCTTCCAGAACCAAAACTTCAAAATTTAGAATAAGTTCTAAAGTACAATTTTAACACTTTTTACACCATTAATTAATCAGAATTTCCAAAAGAAACTTTTTCAGAATGTTTTTTTTTTCTGAATAATCATTAGTGTGGTTCATATATGGCACTTTTTTTTTTTTTTGGATTTTTGTATGGGGCACCCGGAATATATATTAAGCACCATGAAAAACTGACCCGTGATTTTTTTAAAATTTTTTCATTAACATTTAGGGGTCGCTACCGGGCCCTAAACTTTGGGTCATAAAAAAAAATTTTTCACACAATGAAAAAAAAAAAAATTATTTTTTTTTATATTTTTTTTTTTATTATAATTTAACTTCATTAGCTTATTAACGGCAAAAGATTTCATTTTGGTGGGACAAGTTTTTCAGTTCCAAAATTGACCATGAAAAAAAAAATTGAGGCTGGTTGGGGTCTTACTCTAAAATTTTTTTAAAATTTTTTTTTTTTTAGTTTTGATAAGCTTACGCTATAGGTCTTTAGTCCCTCTTGATACTACATTCTTCGTAAAAATTTTTGTTCTTTCCGAAACATCATTAACATGCGGCGAAAATCAAACGGATATTAAAAAAAAAAAAAACATATTTTCTATGTAAATTTTGGAAATTACATACTTTTCCGACCATATCGAATTTTTGTTTGCCGTTAATAAGCTGGATTAGCTTATCAAATTATAATTAAAAATTAAAAAAAAAAAATCGATTTTTTTCACCGTTTTTTTTTTTTTTTTTTTTTTAATATCCGTTTGATTTTCGGCGCATGTTAATGATGTTTCGGAAAGAACAAAAATTTTTACAAAGAATGTATTATCAAGAGGGACTAAAGACCTATAACGTAAGCTTATCAAAACTAAAAAAAAAAAAATTTTAAAAAAATTTTAGAGTAAGACCCCAACCAGCCTCAATTTTTTTTTTCATGGTCATTTTTGGAACTGAAAAACTTGTCCCAACAAAATGAAATCTTTTGCCGTTAATAAGCTAATGAAGTTAAACTATAATAAAAAAAAAAAATATAAAAAAAACGAATTTTTTTTTTTTTCATTGTGTGAAATTTTTTTTTTTATATCCCAAAGTTCAGGGCCCGGTAGCGACCCCTAAACCTTAATATAAAAATTTGAAAAAAATCACGTGTCATTTTTTCACGGTGCTTAATATATATTCCGGGTGCCCCATTCAAAAATCCAACTTTTGTTTTTATGAACCACCCTAATAATCATACATTCCCAACTTGTAGTTTCTACAACAATTGTTTCAAGTGATAAAAAAGGTACCAAAGTAAATTTTTACCGATTTTACTTTATTAAAATTGAAATTTCCAAAAAGTTCTTTTCAAAATGTTTTTTTTTTTTGCTAGAGGATCCTACATTTTTTAAATTAAAGTAAGACCATTATTTTAGGAGATAAATAAAGTACCAAAGTACTCTTTTTTACTCTTTTAGCCTTCTTAGAATCGGTATTTCCAAAAAGTACATTTTACGTCTACATTTTAAATTCAAAATTTTTTGGACCAGTTTTAAAGAAATATAAAATTACCAAAGCACACGTTATTTACCCGTTTTGACTCTCTTGAAACTTAATTCAAAGATTCTAAGACCACTATTTCAAGATATACATAAAGTACCAGAGTACCCTTTTGCCTCCTTAAAATCGGAATTTCCAAAAGGTACTTTTATTTTGAATGTTTTTTCCGCTAGAGAATTCTACATAACAAAATTTCAAGTTTCTCGGATTTGTAAACTATTTTTTTAAAGAAAGTTTTTAAAGTGAATTATTGGTATATCAGAAGACCTGAATTAGAAAAGTTAAATTTTTTTTGCAGCCCCTTTTGGGGGCGTGGTTATAATAAATAATCAGGAAATTGTAATACATAAGCATTGTTTGTTTACATTTATCACAAGGTAAAAGTGTCTTCTGACACCAAATGTAATTTAAAAAAAAAAGGCACCCTGTTACAACCGACATGATAAACTTATTTAAGTACACCTACTTCTCTGTAATATGAAGTGACCATAAAAATGTGTCACTTCAGTACGTCTGTCTGTCATTATTACAGCAGACTCATAACACACAAAAATATTCAGCATTTTCACTTTTTGCAGTACAAATGCTGTGCATTAAAAACTAAAAAAATAAAAAAATAACGATAAATTTAAATCTAGAGAATTGTGTATAAAGTTGACAATTGAAGCGAATATTTTTATATTTTTATTATTTTTTTTTTTAACCAAAAACATTTTCCATCATGGAATATACGCTGAAGACAGATGTAGAAAAAAATTTACATAAAATTTTTTTTTTTCATAAAAATTAGAATAGTTTGAATATGGGAATGCAAATAGTTTTGAATTTATGTAAATGTTATTTGGTTTGTTATGTATCCTTGGATTTACAAAAAAAAAAAAATAATGTTTTTTAAAACGAATGTTTCTGTTCCTAATTGCAATAAAGATATGGTTCAACAATTAAATGGTTCGTAGGAATAAAGACTTATGTGACAAATTTTTTATAACCTCCAACGACAATATGAGGGTATATTCACTTTTTAACTCCGTGTGTAACGCATTGAAATATTCAACTGAAACTTCATAATGGTAATTAACGAAAATAAAATTTAGGTTTTGTCAAAAAGTGAACCTTGTAGGCATGGTCAAATATTGAATATTTCAGCATTTTTTTCTGAATATCTTTATTTAAATATAAATAAAAATTAATTTAAAAACAGTGATGTCTTTAAAATAAAAGGTTTTTGTCGATATTTGTATGGGCTGTCGATTAAAAAAATAAAAAGTGGAAAATTTTCAGAAGAAGTTCGGAATTTTTCAAATCTAAACTTATCTATCCCAATAAGCCAAATTGCTGGAATTCAAGTGTAATTCAAGCGTAATTCCAGTCATATTTTCAATTTTCAAGCCTGGAATTATACTTGAAAAACACTGTAATTCAATAGCATATACCAGTGAAACGGATACTTGAATTCAAGTCAAACAAAACAGTGTAAAAACACTTGAATTCAAGTCCTCAAAAAAGCGTAATTCCAGTCGAACCAAAAAAATTTTGTGAAAAATGACTTGAATATGGCTTGAATAATAGTTGGATTCAAGCCCTATTCCAGTTTAAATCAAGCCCTATTCCAGTTCAATTCAAGCCTAATTCCAGTGTATTTAAATCAAATCGGAATCATTGTTACACATTAAAAAACAAAAATTACCGCTCTAATTGCACTTATATTTGTAATTCTTTATTTGCACAATATATAAAATGAATGTTTATGTATTGAATTATAAATATTGACTGATGTTGACTACTCGCTGCACCATTAATCCATATTATCCACATCTCCAGATATTTCATCAAAAAATGTTGTAAAAGGAAACCTAGAAGGTACAAAAAACAATTTTAATAAAGATTTTTCGGAAAAGAAGACTTAATTAGCATAACGTACCACAAATTTGATATTTTTCCAATAAATAGTCCTCAATTATTCTAAGATTTTGGGTTTTTTCTTGTTTTTTTTTATAAAAAATAAAAATGTTGTTTATAAAATGACAATTTTTTCAAACATTTTTATTTTTATTAGGACTTGTTGAACTTGAATTTGACTTGAAATAATAGCTTGAATTCCAGTTGAATTCAAGCAAAATTTAAAGCACTTGAATTTTAAGTTTTCATGTGCTTATTGGGATCTGTTCTGAAATTTTCGGAGATGTTTTTTGCTTTGTTTTCGTGAAAAAAAATTTTAAGGATCGCACTATGATAATTTTATACAATAATGAGGTATATAACGTATACGTATGAGCAGTAGGGCGGGTCGATTTGTATGGATCGAAAAAAACTGAAAAATCGTATAGCAAAAACAAAATCTACAAGAAATTCCAAGAAAGTTTTCCAAAGAAACCATTGGTCTAAAATCAAACCCTATACCGCGCCTAACGACATGAAAATTCGTCCGTCCGTCTGTCTTTCTGTCTGTGTTAAACATGCTAAATTTCAAATGTTAGCGGAAGAATAAAAAATATATACGGCAAGCTACTGAAGCGTGGCGAATATATTTGTTATACTTCCGGTCAGATTAATACTAAATTTCATCGAAATCTGTCCAGTGGTTCATAAGTTATTAGCAAAATGGGGAATTTCAGATGGGGTTTAACCCGAACTCCCGTGTTGAAAAAAACGCTAAACACGCTTTGAAAAAAATGGTAAGCCAAAAAAAATATTTTAGAACTATTTTTGTCAATCAAAAAAACTAAAAAAAATATTACATTAAAAAAAAAAAAAATTACACTCAAAAAAATTTACACTCGATTTTTTTTTTTTTTTTACAAAAATAAAAAAAAAAAAAAATTTACTCAAAATAAATCAAATACTGATGTAAAAAAAATATTCAGTTATCAAAAATTTTTATCTAACGCAGCTTTTTTCCTCTCCGATATGCAAGTCACCAATTTCATCCCACAAAAGTATCTATGTGTTTTTTTTTGACGAAATATCATTATGATCCTCAATTACATACTTTTATTTACTAAGAAAAATGCGCTGCACCAGCTTCCCTTTGTAATTAACATACAAAGGCTTTGAAGGGCATCGAACCCACAACCCATGCGCTTTCTTTCAGAGTTTCTCGCTACATGTTAATATACTGCAGCCCAATATAAAATAAATAATGGAGTAAAATTATCATGGATAAACAATAAAAGTTCCCATTTTTCGTCTGCGGCGTTTTCATTACAAATCAATCTAATTATTTATTTCTCCATTTCAGGAATTATGTCTAATATACTTGACGGTCATAATCCCAAACATTTTTCGAATTATATCCAGCGTCAATTAGTAAAACAATGCCGCTGGATATGTTCTAGCAGCATATCGGTATATCAAACTATGTTTTCTTTACATCTGAGGTGTAGGGTATGTTCAGCAACTTTGTAGAAAATATTATGGCAAATATTTTTGTGAAACATATTAACCCTCTAACTCCCTCTCATAACGGTATTTTTTGGCTCTATTCTAACAAATCGCAAAAAACACCCCGAAAGAGGGGGAGGGAGGGGACGAAATGTTCTACAAAAATGTTGCCAATAAAATTTTACTATATACCTCAGAGCACACCAAAGCCCAAAAATTAACACAAACACCAAAAAAGAGTCATGTTCTATGTTTTGCTTATGAAAAAAAGGACGGACGGACAAATCTTCATGTCGTTAGGCGCGGTATAGGGTTTCATTTTAGAAACATGGTTTCTTTGGGAAATGTTTTTAGAACCGAATTTATTTTACGAAGTATTTTTTTCACTCAAAAATTTTTAAACTCCTCAAATAAAATATTCTTACACTCAAAAGAAAACTCTGTTAAAAAATCTGTAAAACGGGTTTTTAGTTAAAAAAAAAAAACAATATTTTAGCAGATTTTTCTGCAGAAATGGATATTTTAACAAAATTTTCTGTAATTCAGTTTAAAAAGCAAACTTTTAGCAGATTTTTCAGCAGAAATGAATATTTTAACGAAATTCTCTGTCATTCAGTTTTAAAAAATGACAGATATTTTTTTAGTAATTTTACTGATTCTGTTTCCTGAGTTTACAAAAATATTTTTGTGAACTTTTCAGCTGATTATTTTGTAATTTTACAGAAATTGTTTTTTTTTTTTGTGAAATCTTAACGATTTAAAATTGTCAAAATTAAAAAATAGGTGATTATTTTGCTAATTTTACAAAAATATTTAGTTAAAAAAATTATTGAAAAACAGCATAACTACAAAAAATTGACGATGAAAAAAAAATACAACAAACTGTTTATGTGAAATAAGCATCCTTATCTTACCTTACATTACCTTATTTAACAATATTTTCGTTTTTATAAGAGTTTTAAAAAGTTTATGCTCTACATTTTTTAAGTATTTGTTACTTAACAATACATTTAAGATGTTCAGATTGATAAAAAATCTGCAGATCTGTTTAAGTCAGCATAGTTTTCTGTTAAAATGAGCAGATTTTCAACTGAAATCCATATATTTTTTTGCTGTTTTCTCAGATTTTCTTCCGATTTGACTTATCCAGACAGAAACTTCGCAAAAAACGTTAAATCGTAGGTTTTTAAGCAGTAAAAACCAGACTTAGGACGGATAACTCAATGTCCAGTTAGCTGTTAACTGTCGATTTAACCGAATCTTATGTCAAAATCGACTTAATAGACAGACTTAACCGTTATGTTTTGAAAATTAACAAAAAAACGTTATTAAAAAAAGCATGTGTAATTCGTGATTTCATGTGCAATTTTGGCATGATGCATGTGTAATTTACGATTTTGTTGGTGGCAACACTGGTTATATACCATTTTTTTATACCCTCTACTCTAGCGATAGAAGGTATATGGGGCATTCCATGTCAAATCGGACACTTTGAAAAATTTTTTTTTTAGTTTTTCCCAATTTGTTTACAGTTTTTAGTACCCTTCGAAAACTACTTCGTGGTAAATTTTCAAATTTTTTTGATGACCCGTTCAAAAGATATCGAATTTTTAAAAATTGGTTGTTTGTTCCTTTACTCAAACTTCTTTTACTCATAACTTTTTGAATAATGGTCCAAATTTCAATTTTTTTTTTTTTTTAATTTTTGTTTTTTTACGTACTTTTAAAAAAAAAAATACCAATAAATTCTTCAAAGCGCTCTAGTATGCGATTTTTGAGTATTAAAATTTAAATCTCATTTTTGAAAATGTTTGTAGTCTTCGATTTTTTTGTGTAAAACTTCTATCGATTCTACAAATTTTTTGCCCAGGAGGATCGTGGGATAACGATTATTACTATTTTTTAAAATTTTTTTAAAAAATTTTATTGTAATTTTCCAATCTTAAAATCATTTCTACTGCTCCAATGGTGCGTCTTAGAGGGGTCATTTATAAGACCGACCCCCATTATAATCTTAACATTTCTTTGGAACAAACTAATACCCTATCTCCAATTTCTAAGGGGTCTCACACACAAAACGACATTTTTAAAATTTGCTCCAACCGCTCTAACTGCCGTAATAGTGTCCTTAAACCAACAAAATGTATGACCGACCAACAATATTTTGTTAGTCCAAACATTTTCTCCGAATACACCTACCCTCTATCTTTAACTGTAACGGCGGTCCCCATACAATTTTTTTTTTTTTTTTTTTGTAAATTTGTTTTATTTAATTAGCTTCTATCGGTCCAATGGTGCGTCCGAGAGGGATCATTAGTGAGACCAACCCCAATTTATTTTTACTCTACAACATTTTTTTAAAACATACCTACGCCCTATCTCCACTCCCTAAGTAGGCTTCCATTCAAAATTACATTTTTATAAAATTTGCTCCAACTGTTATTTGTTTTGTGTCGTTAGAAATTAGAGATAAGATATTAGTTTGTTCCAATGAAATGTTAAAACGTCGGTCTTATAAATGACCCCTCTATGACGCACCATTGGAGCAGTAGAAATGATAGAAAAGATTGGAAAATTACAATAAATTTTTTTCAAAAAATTTAAAAAAAATAGTAATAATCGTTATCCCACGATCCTCCTGGGCAAAAATTTTGTAGAATCGATAGAAGTTTTACACAAAAAAATTTCAAAAAAATCTAAGAGTACAAACATTTTCAAAAATGAGATTTTGATTTTAAAACTTAAAAATCGCATACTAGAGCGCTTTTTAGAATTTTTTGGGATTTTTTTTTTTTTTTTTTAATTACGAAAAAAAACAAAAATTTTAAAAAAAATTTGGAAATTTGGACCAGTATTGAAGAAGTTATGAGTAAAAGAAGTTTGAGTAAAGGAACAAACTTTCAATTTTTAAAAATTCTATATCTTTTGCACGGGTCAGCAAAAAAATCTGAAAATCTACCACGAAGGAGTTTTCGAAGGGTACTAAAAACTGTGAACAAATTGGGAAAATCTAAAAAAAAAAAATTTTCAAAGTGTCCGATTTGACATGGAATGCCCCATATATAATTTATACAATATTTCGATGTGTTACAAACGGAATGACAAACTTATATATACCCACTATCACTAGAGTGAAGGGTATAAAAACATCATTGCTGCCCTGATCGGGGCTCGAACCCAAGACCTACCGGCTGATGTGGTAATTGTCGACGCCTTAGCTATCAGCACCACCAAAGAAAGAAAATCTCGCCACTTGCTTTTGTAACGTTTCGTTTTTGTAAATACACAACAATTTTATTTTCTACAAACACACACAGCTTTTGGCAGAGCATTGTGACAGAGCATAGATACAAACTTAATATGTTAAAGCAGAATATTAAACAAAATTCATTTTAAGTGTCATCATTTGTTTATATACTACTTTAGCTAACAAGGGAAGTCTACCTAGTGTCACCCGCGGATCTTTAAGGAATGGTTTTATTTTGTAAAGCAGAAAAAATAAATGGACACGTATTTTTTTTTAGCGGCCCAAATTCATTTTTAGGGGGTAAAAAGGAGGGGGAAGACAAGGCCATTTTTCAGTTTTTTTCGTTTATCTCTTATATTATGCAAAGAAACCTAGTCATGTTACATACCAAATGAAAGGTCTTTGGAACACCTATCTACGTGTGCTAAGGACGTGTCCAAACAAGCATAACTTTTCGTCCTATTGAGTAAAATACCAAAATTTTAGGACATTTTTGTTAATAAGTCGAAAAATATTAACTTCTTTGGGCCGTTGTTAGCACCACGAGATAGGTATTTTTAATACCTTTAATCTGATACCACATATTGTAACGACGTGTTTTCACTGGTTGCTGGGATAGAACTCGCGGCGGCCAGGGTTCGTTACAAAAATATTTATTTTTCACGACCGATAGAGAGAAAGGCAATTAAAAGGCACAAATATATTTTTTTTTATAAAAACAGTACAATTTATTAAACGATCATCCGACAATTACAACGACGAACAATGCAGCGCGACAGGGTAAGCCTTATGGGAAATGACAAATCTCGTGGGTAAAGAACGAATTGAAAGTACTACTTTTCTCTTTCGATCTCTAGCACTCCATTTGCTGGTTCTGAATCTCTGCTTAGTGGCCAGAGTGATAGACTCTTCACCAGTAACCAGCAATTCACCCACAGGAAATTAAGGCACAACGCTCCAGTGGACAATAGACGAGAGATTTGGTACAACCGCTAATCCCGTCTTCGAAAGCTAGTACAACTAGACGATCTTGTCCACGGTGGTGATGGCAAATACTGGACAGACGAGAGATTTGGTACAACCGCTAATCCCGTCTTCGAAAGCTAGTACAACTAGACGATCTTCCAGCACTGCCAGTGAACTTTATTTAGTTGCCAGATGTAAAACGTCTAACCCAACTAAATAAGGTCTTACCTCAATGCCGTCTGCTGACGAACTAACTAATTCTTCAAACAACACTGCCTTTTATATGCTTGTGCGATCAACACGTACACACACACTAATACGAATCAATCCACACAAGTTGTGTGACACAACGACCAGCTGTAGATGACAGCCGTACAAACAGTTGTTTATTTTTGGTGTGGATGGTTATAAAAGGCAGGGTTGTATTTAAAGGTATTTTATCCGTTACAATTATTAGAACCGTTTATACACTCTAGATGGCGCTTAATTATCTTACAATGTAACTTATAAATAAAAGGCTAATTATAATTATAAAATTCATTTAATTAAGAGAAAATAATAATAAAACAAATTAATTAGGTATTTCAGTATACAATATTTGCTTGTTTAAGCATTTACAAAATGTTTTTTTTTTTAAATATGTGCCCAAAAACGAGCATGGTGACTTTTGGTCGTCACATTACATCCCGTCCTGCGGAAATGTGGAAAGTTGTTCTTTATAGCTTCTGTAAACGGGTGGGCTGTTGATGAAGGGTACCTTCAGGCGCTGGCCCTAAGTAAAGGACTTTATAATGTCCACTTCGGGAAATATTCACCCCATAAAGGCCTTCGGGAACCGTTCGCCGAAACTTTACTTGTGCATTTCTTTTCCTATTCTTCAACGCATCATTTATAAACATCATCAATGATGATGGTATATCTGCAAGCTCAACGACTATGCGTGTTCCTTCAGATGTTGTTGAGGCCGGTGGCACCATTCGGACTTCGTTTACCCATTGTTGTGTAGCTATTTGTTTCTCTATTTGTTCAACATCCGAGGGTTGCAATCGTGGGTTTATTCGTTCTTGTATTGTTTCAAGTTCTATCATGTTGAACATTGTCTCGAGTTCAGGTGCTGGCGTGGCCTTCGGAATCATAATGTCCGTGGCCGTAGAAGATGTTATTGAGGCTGGCTTTATGTCGTTGACTGCAAGATTATGGGATGGTTTTTGTACCATGGGTGTAGAAGCCGATGCCTTTGATGTTGTTGAGGATGATGATGACGATGAGCCTGTTGATGATGATGGGGACCCCCCCGAAGATGATGAGGATGATGACGAACCCGCAGAAGATGAAGAGGATGATGACGATGATGAAGACGAGCCCGCTGAAGATGATGAGGATGATGATGATGATGACGAGCCCGCTGAAGATGATGATGATGATGATGACGAGCCCGCTGAAGATGATGAGGATGCTGATGATATTGTGGATGTTGTTGATCATCATATTGTATGAAACCTGAGTTTGATAGTTGATTGTCTGATACTTCATTGGTTTGCGACACAAATATGACATCATCGTCGTATATTTCCTGAAAGGAGGTTGGGTTTATACCTTGTTGCCAATCTGTTTGTTGTGGATATTTTTGTGGTAACGGTAATTGGCTGATCTCTTCTTCTGGTTGTATAAACTCGACATGTTGGTGTTGTTGAGTAACCTCATCTTGGGGTTGACTATAGATTTGTGGTTGATTATGCTGCTCTTTTTCTGCATATTGATCTGTGTGAGGTTGATGGGTAACCTGTTGTTTCTGTTGTGATTGTCGACGAGGTCTACCCTTCTTACCCTCCGGATTTGAAGAACTCTTCTCATCGGGTTTTTCTTCCGTAACCATTTGGTACAAGTTACTAGAAGTCTTGGGGATAGGGTTTTTCCAACATGGTTGGTTACGTTGGACAGTTGATTTTTTAATTGATGCGGATTTTTTCTAGACCGGCGTTTTCCCCGGCTTGTTGTTGGCAATTCATCATCTAAAAATATCGTTCGCCGACCCTGGTTTTTTTCGTGCTCCCACGTTTGTTGGAATTTCTTCTTTGACTTTTGAAATTTGTCGGCCATCTTTGTTAAATTTTTCTTTTTATTTCTTCAGCGAATCTAGGTGAGAAAAAATAAAGAGACTAGTTAGTAACATTACTTAATTGACTTTTCAATAATTTAATTATGATAAAGTTTTAATTCACTAAGATGTGCCGTTCGCGTTTCTCTATTTTTCCCACCCCGAATTCTAACAATCACTGGAGACACAAATTCTTCGACAGAAAATGGACCTCCATATTTTGGTGCTAGTTTAGCTGCAAAGTTTTCGTTGGCTTTAGATAACGGATGTTGTCGGACCAACACAAGGTCCCCTATTTTAGGCTTCCACGACCGACGACGTAAGTTGTAGTGCCGCTGTTGGTCTTGTGATGATTTAGCCATATTTCTTTTAACAATGGAAAAAATGTCTTTTAGTTCTTTGGCACGTGTTTCTGGAGTGTGATTACGGGCTCCTGTTCCGGGGGTGACTTCATCGTATAATGCGTTCGGCAAACGGGGTTCTCGTCCTTGGGTGAGGAACGCAGGAGAATACCCTGTTGATTCGGACACACTGGTGTTAATGGCTAGCATGATCTCGGGAAGAAAATCATCCCACTGGTTATGTCGTTGCTCGGAGAATTGGGCAATCATCGTTTTAATTGTTCTGTTGGCTCGTTCAGTTGGATTTTCTTGAGGGGTGTATGGGGCAGTAAGTTGTTGTTGTACTCCAACCTCTTCTAGATATTTTTGGAAAATTCGAGATGTGAACTGGGAGCCGTTGTCTGTAATAATCATTTTGGGTACACCGTACCGAGAAACTATTCGCTCACGAAACGCTTTCACTAAGCTTTCTGCGGTAGCCTTTCTTAGAGGAACCAGTTCATTCCATTTTGAAAATTTGTCAAAAAATACTAGCAACATTGTACAACCGTGTTTTGATCTTGGTAATGGTCCTACAAAGTCTGCGCAGATTGTAGCCCATGGTTCTTCGGCTATACGGGTTAACATCTCTCCCGCAGGTCGTTGTTGGCTGACCTTGAAATGTTGGCAGGATTCACAACGGCGTACAAAACGGCTGACCTCCCGAAACATACCGGGCCAATAGTAACGGCTGGCAATTCTGTCGATTGTTTTTCTTATTCCAAGATGACCGGCAGTAACTGTACAATGATTTTCTTGCAAAACCCGAATTCTGAGGGGACCAGCAACACATAGTTTCCAGGGCGTACCGTCGTCATCATTCCAATTTCTTGGGAAGTGACGATAGAGTTGACCATTGACAATTGAATAATCCGCATATTTCTGCGGGTTATCACGTACCTCTTTCATTCTTTTCTTTAGCCAGGGGCATTCGTTGCTGGTACTAGGTGTAACGCTGGCACTGTTGAGAGTCTCGAGCGGTTGACGTGATAGGGCATCGGCGACGACGTTTTGTTTGCCCTTTCGGTATTGGATTGTAAAACTAAATTGTTGCAATTCTAAGGCCCATCTAGCCAGTCTTCCCGTTGGACTCTCAATGGAGTTTAACCACTTTAGGGATAGATGGTCTGTCAAAACGATAAATTGGTAACCTTCTAAGTATGGCCTCATTTTACGGATGCCCCAAATGATAGCTAGGCATTCCTTCTCAGTTGTGGAATAATTTTTTTCCGCGTTATTGAGATGACGGCTAGCATAGGCTATGACCCGTTCGGCACCATCGAGCTCTTGTGTTAAAACCGCTCCAAGACCATAATCACTGGCGTCAGTTTGAAGAGTGAAAGTTTTCGTAAAGTCTGGGCAAGCTAAGACCGGAGCTTCTGTTAATTTTGTTTTAAGCATCTCGAAAGCTTTTTGTTGGTCATCTTCCCATTTCCAATGTTTGCCCTTTTTTAATAATTGTGTGAGGGGTTGAGAGACCGTCGCAAAATCGGGAACAAACCGTCTGTACCATGATGCTACTCCAAGGAATCGTCGTACTTCTTTCACGCATCGAGGTGGTTTCATTGTAGAAATCGCTGCGACCTTTTCAGGGTCCGTTTTGATACCATCACCACTCACCACATGTCCTAAATATTTCGTCTCACGTTTAAAGAATTCACATTTTTCTGGGTTGATTCTAAGATTTGCGGCGCGAAGCCTTCGAAAAACCTCTTTTAAATTTGCTAAATGCTCTTCTAATGATTTGCCAATAACAATTATATCGTCCAAATAGGCGAATGCATGTGGTTCCATGTCAGGTCCTATCACACTATCTAAAGCCCTTTGGAATGTGGCGGGTGCCGAGTGAAGACCGAATGGCATAACACGCCATTGGTATAGCCCACGACCTGTCACGGCAAATGCTGTATACTTTTTGCTATTCTCTTCCATTGTAATTTGCCAATAACCGTCTTTTAGGTCAAGGCTACTAACATATTTTGCGTTTCTTAGACGATTTAAAATAGTATCAATTCGAGGTAGAGGATAAGCGTCTGGCACCGACCTGTTATTGAGTTGACGAAAGTCTACGCATGTTCTCCAAGTACCGTTTTTCTTTTTTACAAGTGTGATAGGGAAACTATAAGGACTACATGATGGTTCGATACATCCACGGGCGATCAATTTGTTTACTTCGGAATCTATCATGGCCTGCATGGCAGGATTTCTTTGAGCGTAGCGGATTTTTATCGGACGTTCATCGGTCATGACTATTTTGTGTTCAGCTATGTTAGAAAGTCCATGTAAATGTTGAAACTTTGGTAGTTCAGTCTCTAGAAAATCATGAATTTGTTTTTGCTCTTCTGAAGTGTGGTAAGGGTTAGCTGAAGAACTGATTTCTAAATCATCATGGTTAAAGTGCTCACTCACCTCGTTATTATTATTGATGTTGGGGACTTCCGTTATCACACTACAGCTTTCATTTCTTGGAAGTTTTCTTTCACATCGAACTGATAGACCAGCACAGTGAATAGTGGTGTTAAAAACACGTAAAAAATCCAGACCCAGAATAATATTTTCGTTAAATTCTGGCATTATCAAAAAGGTGTTTCTCGCGGTGATATTGCCCAAAGTTACAACAAATTTTGCGGATCGAGTGACATTCCTTTTGGAACCATCGGCTAAAACAACGTCAACGTTTTCGTGTTCATACGTAAGTTTAATGTTCAATTTTTTTATATAGTCCTTTCTTATGAAACTCCTAGTAGCACCGGTATCAATAGTGGCGGTGAGGATTTTCTTACCGATAAGTATTGTGGCTGTTAATCGTGATTCTTCGAATTGGATGGACGTTTTATTCTTGGAGGTGTTTTTGATAGGAGGTTCGTCAGACCTCAATTCTGACGACCTCCTGAAGCGTTTCCCGTATTTCGTTGATAATTATGTGGATTACTGCCAGAGGCCTGTTCGTTTGTATCACAGTTATAACAATTATTTCTGCGATATTCAATGGCTCTATTTGGACCAGCTTGAGAACGGGGTAATTCTCTATTTGTCTGAGGTGTGGTTGGAATACTTTCCAAATCATCAGTCAAAGAAAGCAAATCTTCCAATGTGGCAAAATCTTTTCGTCGAATGTACCATTGGTAATCGGGTAATGCGTTATCAAAAATTCGATCAAGTTTTTGGCTTTCAGTGAGGTTGGCGTGGCGCATTAAATTTTGGATTGACAGCACATAGTCTTTAAATGACTCTCTTGGGCGTTGCATGCGTTTTCGGATCTCATCCTCCAATTTCTCCAAAAATCTCGGAGGAAGAAAAAATTTAGAGAAGTCTTTTTTGAATAGATCCCATTTTTTCCATGCCTTATTGTTGTTTCTGAACCATAATAATGCTCGGTCTTTCAAAAGTTCTGGCATAAACTTTGGCATTTCATCCAAGGATATTTCGTACATGAATGCCAATTCCTCAGCCCGTTCAATAAATGCCAATGGATCTCGACCCCCATCATATTTTAAACCCCATTTTCTTACCCGGTCCAATTTAGTGGCCTGGGGCCCTGGTGATGTATTTTTGTGTTTAGTTGGAGCAGAAGAACTTCCTGGATTTTCTAATTTAACTGGTGAAGATGCCACTATATCGAGCTTTTCCGGGATAGCCAACGTTAAAGGTGACTTAGCTGATTCATTTTTTACACCTGATGAAGTGAACGCATTATTTTTTTCATGTTTGCCTTGGATTTCCAATAAGCGCTGGTAGCGTTCTGGTTCGTGTTGAGAACTCAAAAATTGAGCCATTCGTTTTCGCAACTCCTCCACGTTGCCGGTTATATCTAGTTGAAATTCTGTTAGGTATGCTACAACATCCTCCCGTTTCAGGGAATATGACCACGAGTTTCGTAACATTATATATATTTTTTTTTTTTACAAGCTTTTCCTTCTTCTTTTTCAGATTTAGCTTTCAGCGCTTAATATTTACATAAAATTATTGTTCCGTTTATTCAATAATAATTGAATTTTTATTCAAAAAAATTAATTTTATTGTCTTCCGTACAAAATATTATGCTCTTATTTTTATCGAAATTTTATGTGGCGAATTGTTTTTCTTTTTTATCACTTTCTGATTTAGCGCTTTTCAGAATTTTTCAATCAATAATAATTTAATTTATTTTAAACAAAACTAATTTTATTAATTGCACGACAAAATTCTGGTAACAGTGTCCGAAACTTGTATTGTTTTTTTTCAGAATAAATGTTTTTTTCAGAATAATTTTTATTTTTTTTTTTTAATTTATTTTTGTTTTTGCGTACAGGACGTAACACACATATAACACACTTTATTTGTCATAGTCCTTTCTGGATTATTTTACATATATATTTATTTGCCGACGGAACACACACATATAATGTCCTTTTTTTCCACACGGTTTTTTTTTTTTTTTTATTTTTTATTAATTTTTGTTGTTTTGAATCTTTTCTTGTCCTTTGGATAGTATTATTTTCGTTACACTCAGTTCTAAAATGTTTGTTTCAACTTATTTCTTTATTTATTTATTTTCCGACTCTCTTGCTCTCTATTGTATTTTTCGGTCTGGAACAGTTTACGACTGTCCCTGCTCGGGCGCCATTGTAACGACGTGTTTTCACTGGTTGCTGGGATAGAACTCGCGGCGGCCAGGGTTCGTTACAAAAATATTTATTTTTCACGACCGATAGAGAGAAAGGCAATTAAAAGGCACAAATATATTTTTTTTTATAAAAACAGTACAATTTATTAAACGATCATCCGACAATTACAACGACGAACAATGCAGCGCGACAGGGTAAGCCTTATGGGAAATGACAAATCTCGTGGGTAAAGAACGAATTGAAAGTACTACTTTTCTCTTTCGATCTCTAGCACTCCATTTGCTGGTTCTGAATCTCTGCTTAGTGGCCAGAGTGATAGACTCTTCACCAGTAACCAGCAATTCACCCACAGGAAATTAAGGCACAACGCTCCAGTGGACAATAGACGAGAGATTTGGTACAACCGCTAATCCCGTCTTCGAAAGCTAGTACAACTAGACGATCTTGTCCACGGTGGTGATGGCAAATACTGGACAGACGAGAGATTTGGTACAACCGCTAATCCCGTCTTCGAAAGCTAGTACAACTAGACGATCTTCCAGCACTGCCAGTGAACTTTATTTAGTTGCCAGATGTAAAACGTCTAACCCAACTAAATAAGGTCTTACCTCAATGCCGTCTGCTGACGAACTAACTAATTCTTCAAACAACACTGCCTTTTATATGCTTGTGCGATCAACACGTACACACACACTAATACGAATCAATCCACACAAGTTGTGTGACACAACGACCAGCTGTAGATGACAGCCGTACAAACAGTTGTTTATTTTTGGTGTGGATGGTTATAAAAGGCAGGGTTGTATTTAAAGGTATTTTATCCGTTACAATTATTAGAACCGTTTATACACTCTAGATGGCGCTTAATTATCTTACAATGTAACTTATAAATAAAAGGCTAATTATAATTATAAAATTCATTTAATTAAGAGAAAATAATAATAAAACAAATTAATTAGGTATTTCAGTATACAATATTTTCTTGTTTAAGCATTTACAAAATGTTTTTTTTTTTAAATATGTGCCCAAAAACGAGCATGGTGACTTTTGGTCGTCACAATATGAAGGTTTTTATTTCAACGTGCCACGAAAAAAAAATGTTGTTGAATGAAAGTCAAACTTTGAGAGCTTATTGCCCTATAGGAAAGTAACAAACAAATAATGCCAATCGATAGCCCATACAAAACACTATAAAATAGATGTGTTTCAAAAAAAAAATCAGAATCGTTGAGTTACTGTAGAAAAAATTTAATATAAAGAGCAGGGTTTGTTTTGCTGCTGGCAGTAGTCAAAAATTGCATAGAATATAATAATTTTCTAGTATTACTACAGAAAATATTAGAATACTAAAGCAATTTTTTTAAATTGCTAATTTAGAAATTCAAACTTGAACATATTTTCAAAATGAATATATTCAAATTTTAAAATTTCTGAAGAAAATATTTTAGCAAATTTAAAAATTTGAAAATGAAAAAAAACTGGTGACAGCAAATTTAAAAATTTTAAAATTAAAAAAAAAAACTGGCCACAGCAAATTTTAAAATTTTAAAATTGCAATTTTAGCAAATTTCAAAACATTTAAAATGCTAAAATTGTAAGTTTCAAATTCCGAAAATTGCAATTTGGTAAATTTGAAAATATTTAACATGCTTGTTTAGAAAACTTAAAAACTGAATATATTACAATTTGAAAACAATACAAATTGAATACACATACATACGTATGTGTGTATGAAAAAAAAAAATGATGAACGATATTTATTAAACCAATACATAAATATTAGAAAATAAAAATGTTACACGGTTTTTGTGCAGACTTCTAGAA
Organism: Pegoplata infirma; assembly: GCA_963921195.1. NCBI lineage: Eukaryota > Metazoa > Arthropoda > Insecta > Diptera > Anthomyiidae > Pegoplata > Pegoplata infirma. Next base: position 298,896,387 of record OY992536.1, on the reverse strand, counting down.
TACATTTTCTAAAGTATTTTTGCCTCCTAAACATAAATCTGTCATCAGAATAAGTTGTATCGCCCTCTCGAGATATAGGCATTTTAGTTTTTTGTGGACCAATACCTCAAAACCAACAATTCTTTTAGTATTGGAAAAATGTATGTTAAATTTTTATATGAGGGTTTCTGCGTCAACCAAGCCACCCCTTTCTCCAAAATTGGTATGAGTTTAAAATTTTTTAAAAAATTTTGAAATTACTTAAAAATATTTACTTTTGAATGCCGAGTGACGCCTTTTAAATTTCTATTGGCTGATCCAATGTGGCGCCCAATTTGTTAAAAATATTACAGATTCGCTTAAAACTCTTTATATATGGGTTCTTGTGGTCGCTTAAAAAGAACTTGCAGTTGGATTTTTAAAATTCAAAATGGCGGACCCAACATGGCGACCAATATTTTTAAAAATAAACCGATTTGCTTGAAATATTGTATGCACTGGTTTTTTGGGTCGCTAAGGAAGAATCTGAAGTTAGATTTTCTAACTTCAAAATGGCGGATCCAACATGGCGATACTTTTTAAAAATAATTGACTTAAAACTTTTTACGCATTTTGGGTTGCTAAATTAGAATCTGAAGTAGAATTTCCCAAATTTAAAATGACGGATCCAACATGGCGACCATTTTTTTTTATGTAACCTGATTTGCTTGAAATTTTTCATAAACGAGTTTGGTGCATTTTTCAACACGTGACTACAATATCTTATAATTATTCTTTATTCGGCCAAAAATGTGGCAGAATATTCGCCTCGGCTTTTTAGCCGAACCGAATATTAGGTCGGATCAGGGGTGTATCCAGGATTTTATTTCGGTGGGGGCCCAATATTTTTTGTCAATTTTTTTTTTTACAAAAAATTTTCATAACAGCACATGTTTTAGAATTTGTCTTGATCTTTTCCTTGAACTCAATCACAGAGTAAAGAAGAATAAGAGATATTACGGATGAAACCGCACTTCTTTTGTTAATTTTTTTTTAGCCGTGAACTCCGATTATCTCGGGCTAGAACCCAGAATACTTACAAAAGGAAATTGAAAAAAGAGAAACCCCAAATACCTTTCAAAAGGAAATCGAAAAAAAAGTGAAACCCTAAATACATTTCAAAAGGAAATGAAGAAAAATAAACGAATCCATTTAAAAGGAAAATGAAAACAAAACAAAACAATTTATCTATTCTATTATCTAAAAGAGCCCGCCTTGAGATAATCGCAGTTCTCAATTTGGGTTCCACGAAGTTTTCACTAATCGTACCTCTGTTCCTTTCTTTACTCTATGACTGAATGTAACACAATCAGATTCTTATTTTTTTTGTAAGTTTAAAACTGTTGGGGAAAAAATTAAAATTTTTTTTAATATTTTAAAATTTTTTGAGAGACTTAAGTCTTTTTTTAATGTGTGAATTGTATCAGATGCTGATACATTTTTCCAATTAAGATTATAAGAATCTGATTTTTTTTCAAAGAAAAGTCTAAGATTCTATGACAATTTCCAGTTAAGACAGTTTTTGTTATAGAAAAAGTGAAAGACTCTAAATCATATTTCCAATGAAAAACGTTTCTCGGGGAAAGTCACTTTAGAAAATGATTCTATAAATATATTCATAAAATACTTTTCTAAAAGAAAAGACTCCAATTGTAAGACATTTTCCCAGAATCTGAGATATTTCTAGTCTAGCACATTTTCTTAGATTCTGAAACATTCTACACAAAAAGTTTTAGATTCTGAGAAAATCTTCGCATTTTCTTTAAGAAAAATTATTCAGATTCTGAGACCTTTTTAAAAAGAAAACAGTATACAAAAAGTCTTAGATTCAAAAACATTTTTCCTAAAGAAAAACTCTCGGATTCTGAGAAAATTTTCCTATAGAAAAAGTCTAAGATTCTTAGACATTTTTCCTATAGAAAAAGTTTATAATTCTGAGATAATTTTCCTATAGAAAGTCTCAGATTCTTATAAAAAAAGTCTCAGATTCTTCGACATTTTTCCTATAGAAAATGTCTCAGATTCTCAAACATTTTTTCTACAGAAAATTTCTTAGATTCTGAGACATTTTTCCAATCGAAAAAGTCTCAGATGCTTAAACACTTTTCCTATAGACAAAGTTTCAAATTCTTAGACATTTTCTTATAGAACAAGTCTCAGATTCTCAGACATTTTGCCAATAGGAAATTGTCAGATTCTGAAACATTTTTAATATAGAAAAAGACTCAGATTCTGAGACATTTTTCATAAAGAGAAAGTCTCAGATTCTGAATTATTTTTCCCATAGAAAAAGATATTTTTACTATAGAAAAGTCTCAGATTTTTAGCGTTTTTCTACACAAAAAGTCCCAACTTGTGTCTCTGAAACATTTTTTTTAAAACATTTTTCTTATAGAAAAGCCTCAGATTCTTAGATTTTTTTATAGAAAAAATCTCAGATTTTGAGACATTTTTCAGATTCAGAGACATTATTCCTATAGAAAGTTCTCAGATTCTGAAACATTTTTCATGTAGAAAAGCCTCAGATTCTGAGAATTTTTTATAGAAATAGTCTCAGATTCTGAGACATTTTTCCTATAGAAAAAGTCTTAAGGCTGGGTTAGCCATAAAACGTAACCGTAGCGTAGACTCTATACAATATTCAGTAAGCAAAAATAGTACAGAACATTTTTATTTATGTTTTGTTTTTTTCCAACGCATGGTATTTTATGTCACGCTAAAACGTAGAGAGAACCTATTTTCAACAGGTTCTCTCTACGTTTTAGCGTGACATAAAATACCATGCGTTGGAAAAAAACAAAACATAAATAAATATGTTCTGTACTATTTATGCTTACTGAATATTGTATAGAGTCTACGCTACGGTTACGTTTTATGGCTAACCCAGCCTTTAGATTCTGAGAAAAAGGCTAATATTTTAAGACATTATTCCTTTAAAAAAAGTCTTAGATTCTCAGACATTTTTCTTATAGAAAGTTTTAGATTCTGAGACATTTTTTTAGAAGAGTGTAAGATTCTGAGACATTTTTTTTAAGAAATAGTCTTGTTCTGAGGCATTTTTCTCAAAGACAAAGTCGCATTTTAAGATTTGACTACATTTTACTTACAATTAGGTTCATTTTTTGATGAACCTAATTGTAATTGAACCTAATACGCCACTGGGTCGGATCATTTATCGCCATGTTGGATCCACCACCTTGAACTTAGAAAATCTAACTTCAGATTCTTCTTTAGCGACCCCAAAACACCGAGCATATAAAGTTTCAAGCAAATCGGTTTATTTTTTAAAAATATTGGTCCCCATGTTGAGTCCGCCATATTGAATTTTAAAAATCCAACTGCAGGTTCTTGTTAAGCGACCCCAAAAACCCATATATAAAACGTTTTAAGCGAATCTGTAATATTTTTAAAAATTGGGCGCCATATTGGATCAGATATATAGAAATTCAAAAGGCGTCACTCGGCATTTAAAAGTAAATATTTTTAAGTAATTTTAAAATTTTTTAAAAATTTTAAACTCATGCCAATTTTTAACATACATTTTTCCAATACTAAAAGAATTGTTGACTTTGAGGTATTGGCCCACAACCTATATCTCGAGAAGGCGAAACAAATTTTCTGATGAAAGATTTGTGTTTAGGAGGCAAAAATACTTTAGAAAATATATTCTAGAAGTCTGCACAAAAACCGTGTAACATTTTTATCTTCTAATATTTATGTATTCGTTTAATAAATGTCGTTCATCAATTTTTTTTTAGTCCAAACACACATACATACGTATGTATGTGTATTCAATTTGTATTGTTTTCAAATTGTAATATATTCAGTTTTTAAGTTTTCTAAACAAGCATGTTAAATATTTTCAAATTTACCAAATTGCAATTTTCGGAATTTGAAATTTACAATTTTAGCATTTTAAATGTTTTGAAATTTGCTAAAATTGCAATTTTAAAATTTTAAAATTTGCTGTGGCCAGTTTTTTTTTTTAATTTTAAAATTTTTAAATTTGCTGTCACCAGTTTTTTTTCATTTTCAAATTTTTAAATTTGCTAAAATATTTTCTTCAGAAATTTTAAAATTTGAATATATTCATTTTGAAAATATGTTCAAGTTTGAATTTCTAAATTAGCAATTTAAAAAAATTGCTTTAGTATTCTAATTTTTAAATTAGCAATAAAGAAAAATATTGAAGGCGTGAAATATTTGTAGTATTATATTGTTTAAAAAATTTTTTGTGTATGCTAATTGTAAACCCTGATAAAGAGACATCATGTAAAAATTGCTCAATTTTACCATGTTTGACCACGCCTATCTCGCCCATTTTTCCGAAAAAAGAAAACTTTTGTTCCACGATTTGTTACTTTCATATAGGGCAATTAGCTCCCAAAGTTTGACTTTGATACAACAACATTTTTTTTTCTTGGTACGTTGGAAATAAAAACCTTCATATGTCTATATTAATATTGTTTAAATAGGCGTAAATCGTAAAATACTGAAAAAGGTCAATTTCCCCCCATACAAATCGACCCCCCTAAAAATGATTTTGGTCCGCTAAAAAAAATACGTGTCGAATTAATTTTCGTTCTTAACAACATATCCAAATTTCATGAAGATCGGAGGGTGACACCTTCCCTTGTAAGTGGCTAGAGACTAAGCTTCTCCAACAACTGGTTCTGTGTTCGAATCTCGGTGGGGATAAGTTACAAAACATATAAATTTTTAAAAATAGAAAATTGTAAATAAATAATATAAGAAAAAAAAATTAAATAAAATTGAAATAATAAAATAAAAATAGAATTGAATAATATTTTTTTTTTTTCATAGCCATGAGCTTTTTCATAGGTTTCTGGTTTCTTTGAATTTGTTCCATAGATTCTATGAAGGGCTTCATTGGCTCACTTCTTATGAATATTTTCATAGACTCAGTGAACGTTTTCATAGCCGTAATGAACAAAATTCTTTCAGTGCGGACGGACATTTATAGAATGTCTAAGAATCGATCATGGATCAATAATTATAATCAATATAAAAAAAAAAAAATTACTAAATTTATTACTAAAAATACTGTACAAAAAAACCTACACTACTAAAACTCAATTTAAACATATAAAAATAACTTTGTTAAATGTCAGTTTAGTAAAATTACAACACTTTTTACTAAGTTTTTAAATTAACATATTTTTTTTTCAGTGTATATAATAACATTATAATTATACTATAAGTTTTTTTTTTAAATAAAATACTAAGAAAATATAAAATTTAATTACCTTTTAACATTATTGATTCGACAGCGTTTGGAGTTCTTTTGGTGGTACACAAAGTAGAGGCATGCTGTGCTGCCACCTCCAATAGGCGTTGGTTGTACTTGGGAACGTACAAAAAAAAAAAACCCACCACAACAATTAGCCAAGACAAATGCAGCAGCAACGCTGTTGATGTTGAAGAGGATGCCGACGATGATGTGGATGTGAATGTTGATGATGATGATGTTCTTGGAACTGGTGAATCTTAAGCAGCAACACTTAAGAAAAACATTCAAAATCCAGCATAAAAAACGTTCTTATGATCGTGGGGGTGGTAAAAAAATGTTAATAATATTTTGTTTTTATTTTTTTGTTGTCTGTTTTTTGTTTGAAGATTTTTAAAGAGGCTAAAATGGTTTAGATCAAGCATTACGACATAGACATTTATTTTCTTTTTTCTTTTTTTTTAATATTTTATTTTTAAATGTTGGATAAGTTTAAAACAAAAAAAAAATAACAAAAAACATATTTATTGTTGTACATTTGTTGTATTTTTCTTCTTCTTTTTTTTAATATGATTTGTTTTGTTTATTTGGATTTTTTTCTGTTTTTAATTGAGGGGGCGTTTTTTGGTTTTTATATTGTTAAAAGATTTGTTTTGGCCATTAACACTTTTTTTCTGTTTTTTTGTTTTTTTGTTTTTATTTTTTATAAACTAAACACTCAGGTAATGAACATTTTACAAGATACACTTGGACTTTGCTGCTATTTAATTTGTTTTCATTTGTTTTCTAGTTCATGTTTCATTCAGATTTTGTTTGTTTTTCTTGTGCTATAAGATGTTTTTTTTTTTCTAAATGGATTTCTTTAGTTAATTTCTTATGTTGTACACGTGTTTAGTTAAGACTGCAAAAAATAAAAAAGAGAATTATTTAAAATTTATTATTGAAAATTATTATAAAATTCTGATTAATTTTTATTAAAAATTAAAATAGTTTTATTTGATATTAAAAATATTATATTTTGAGTAGGTTTATTCTAGCTCGAGGTCATTATTTCCTTTACTTGTTAAAACTATGATATACTCATAGACAAATTTTCAAGAAAATTATTTTTCTGTTTTAAAATCCCAGTTGGAAAATGTGTTACTAAGGAAATTTACACAGTGATTCCTTAATAAAATGTCTTCAGGTTTTGATAAATCATAAGTAGTCCTAGATGACGCAGAGTGGGTTGAAACGTATGTAAACTGGGGATTAATTCAGAAAAGTCCTTTATTATAAATGTTTATATTTTTTTAGACTAACTATATACATTAGCGCGTCCCGAATTCGGCTTTTTTTCAAATTTGAAAATGCTTGCCCCCTCAAAAGATGGGGTTTTAGGACCCTTTTACGGGAAAAATAAAAAAAAAAGTTTTGGACAAAAAACCAGTTGGCTACCAACGGATAAAGATTGCAGTCTTAGTGCTAGGGCTTCCAATCGGGATTGGATTTTCTGAATCCCGGGATTCGGGATTGAAGAAAAATTTTCAGGATCCCGATTTCGGGATCCCGGGATTTTTGGGATATTTTGAATCCCGGGATTCACGGGATTTTTTGGAAATTTTCGGGATTTTTCGGGATTTTCAAAAATGTCTAGTATTTTCTGTCACTTTGAAAAATCCACGCGTTAGTAAAGATTAGCAAAATTGATGTTGTGAACTTCAAAAAAAGTTTGGGATTCCTCCTGTGAAGAATATCCGTATTCGGTTATCTTTCTTTACTTTTAGGGAGTGTGAGTTGAAAAAAAAAAATAAATGAATTTTCGAATTTTTGCATAAGTGATTAATTTTTTGCTAAAGCTTGCGTGATTTGATTTTTTTTTTTTTTTTCATTTCTTGCAAAAAAAATATTTTTGTTTTTTTTTTTGTAAAAAATGTTTTTTTTTTGGTAAAAAATGTGTTAGCGAGAGTGCGAGAGTAGAGTTTGCAAGACTCACGCGTGAGCGTAAGTCACAAGTGAGTGATTCCATTATTGTTTGCCTGAGCGTGAGTCAAACCCCACTCACGCTTTTTAAAAATGTTTTAGTAAAACATAAAATTGAAAAAGTTTACAACTTAAGGAGTTAAGATGTGTCAAAAGCCATTTACGGTCCTATGCTCCTTGTAAGAGTAAAAGTAATATATATAAAAGCCCTTATGTCGAACCACCACTAGTTTTTAGAATTTCTTTACATTTCGCAAACATTTCACCTTTTTCTATAACAAAAACAAGGAACCTGGCGGAACTTTTGCCGATTTTTTTTTTATTTTGTTCCACAAAATTTATATTTTATACAAATTATTTAAAAAAGTCTAAAAATATTGAAAAAAAATAAAAAAAATCGGGATCCCGAATATCACGGGATTGAAAATTAGAAATCCCGAGATTCGAGATTTTCCTAATCCCGAAAATCCCGGGATTTCCGGGATCGGGATATCTCGATTGGAAGCCCTACTTAGTGCATTTTGAAAAAAAAAAATTTTTTGTTTTTTAAAAAATGTATGCCAAAAGTTGCACAATATAGAGTACATTCCTGGAAAAATATTAATAAAATTTCCATGGAGTAATTTTGGTGCAGCGTTGCATCTTAAAGATGAAAAGTGTGACTTAATTTTTTTTTATTTTTTCTTTTAAGCTAAATTGGTCTCAAAACCTGCGCAAAAGAGCTCACATTCGTTACAACTGTGTTAAAGCAGATTTTGAGACTAATTTAGCTTAAAAGAAAGAAAAAGTAAAAATTAAGTACACCTTTTGATCTTTGAGATGCAACGCTGCACCAAAATTACTCCATGGAAATTTTATTAATATTTTTCCTCAAATGTACTCTATATTGCGAAACTTTTGGCGTCTAATTTTTGGACAACAAAAAAAAAAGTTTTTTCAAAATGCACTAAGATTGCAATCTCATCGTTTGAGGGGGCAAGCTAAAAATATTTGAATTCGGGACGCGCTACTATACATTATTTTGTAAAAATAAATGTTTTACAGAAAAAAAAATTATAGAAAATATATTTTTTTTTTAAAAGAATATATAACCTTTTTATAAAAATTGGCTCCTACCACTCTAACTGCTCCAATAATGCCCCAAGAGATGTCCAATGTGTGACCGGCCCCAAATATATTTTCAATCCCAACATTTTCTTAGAGTATACCTACCCTCTATCTTTAACCATTAAGGTGGTCCCCATACAATTGTTTTTTATTTTTTTTTAATTTATTTTATGAAATCAGCTCCTACCGCTCCCAGGGTGCGTCTTAGAGTATTAACCAATAAGACCGACCCCCAATAATTTTAACCTCCCAACATTTTTTTTGGAACATACTTATACCGTATCTTCACTCGAAAATGGGGCTCCCATACAAAATGCCAAAAATCTGCTCCTACAGCTCTAACTGCTCCAAGAGTGCCCCTAGAAATGCAAATGTGTGACCGACCCCCAATATTTTTTCAACCCCAACATTTTCTTAGAATATACCTGCCCTCTATCTTTAACCCTTAAGGTGGTCCCCATACAATTTATTTTTATTTTTTATAAATTTGTTTTATGAAATTAGCTCCTACCGCTCCCATGGTGTATCTTAGAGTGGTTTCCACTAAGGCCGACCCCATCAATTTTTACCCCCCCCCCCCCCCAAACTTTTTTTGGAACATACTTATACCGTATCTCCACTCAATAATGGGGCTCCCATACAAAATGTCATTTTAATAAAATCTGCTCATACAGCTCTAACTGCCCCAAGGGTGCCCCTAGAGATGTCGAATGTGTGACCGAACCCCAATATGTTTTTAACCCAAACATTTTCTTACCCTGTACATTTAACCCTTAAGGTGGTTCCCATATAATTTTATTTTTTTTAATGAAATCTGTTGCTGCCGCTCCATGCTAGCACCTAGAGCAATGGTTCCCAACCTTTTTTACGCCACGCCCCACTTTTGAGTTAAAAAAATTACCTTGTCCCCCCTACACTCAAGAAAAATTTGTAAATTTTTCTATTATTTGTTTTTAATGAAAGATTACTACTGGTTCAGCAAAGTGTTTGTAAAATAAGAATTTATACTTACAAGGGAAGTATCTCAACCCTTATGAACCGATTTGCCTGAAACTTAAAATATATATCAAAGAGACAATTCTAAGGTTGGGGTGTCTCGGCTTATCGGCCATATCGGGGATTTAGGGGTTCAAAACATGGGTCAAAAAATGGCGAAAAAATCGTTTTTTGGATTTTTCAGCCATTTCTTTTTAGGAAACTATATGATGTTTTCATATGAGAAGAAAGGTTTTTTTAATGCATATCCAATGGTGGTACAACCCTGTAAAAATTCGGCTTCGTTAAATATTTTTTTCAGGAAAATGTGTAAATTTTGGGGGGTACTTATGTGAAGACATAGCCCTACGATATCCATATGGATAAGAAATAATCTTTATTAAATTTAAGTCGACCCGTATTTTTTCCCTAGATGATATTCCTCTTAGTTCGGAAGTTATCAAAATTTTCCCGAAGGTCCATAAGGTTTCATAAGGGGACAACGAAATTTTTAAACACCGATATGGCCGATAAGCCGAGACACCCCAACCTTAGAATCGTCTCTTTAATATATATTTTAAGTTTCAGGCAAATCGGTTCATAAGGGTTGAGATACTTCCCTTGTTAGTTTAGAGTAAAAATTTTAACAATAAACAAATTTTTGTTGTTAATTTTAGGAAGAAAAATTGTTTTTGTAGATAATTTAATTAAAAAAAATTGCTCGTTGCCCCCCTGGAACCTTCAAATTGCCCCCCAGTGGGGCGAGAATCAAAGGTTGGGAACCATTGTCCTAGAGGGTGAAATGTGAGATCAACTATCATTATATGTCCTAGACGGTGAAATGTGAAATCAACTATCATTATACCAAATGCCTGAAGTTGATGGCTCCATTTTAATATATTTACTTTCACAACGCTTTATAGGAATTATCAGAACTCGAAATATCTCAATTTTCACATTTAGGCACGGCACGGAAAATTTTGAAAAATTATTTGACTTTGACCGCTCATAGTCATTAGAGTAATTTACAAAACAAAAGTTTTTGGCAAATAGTGATGTAGAATTTAATTACCTTTCACCCAGTACCAAACATTAGTGTGTAGGATAAAGTTCAGCTTTTGAATTAATCCTCACTTTTGGTACATTTCAACCCTCTGTGTGACGTGTCCTAACAATGTCAGTAGAGAGCCAAAAAAAAATATTTTTTTTTTATTAAAAGTAACAAATTAAGGAATAAAAAATAATAATCTGGGCACTCTAATGTGTAGTTATTGAGATATGGTATGAATTTCCTGATATGATCGATCTGAAATTCGGATTTTGCTCAAATAAAGTTTAAATGAAAAACTGTCCAAGCCCTTTTCATAGGGCTTAAGGGAAAGATATTTTTTAAAATAATTCTTGAACATCGGAAAAACAGACATTTTTTCAAAATCTCGAAAATTGTTCGACCGTTCGATGTTTTTTTTTTTTTTTTAATTTTCAAAAATTGCAGACGGATTAGCTTCAAATTCGTACCACTCAAGTCTTAGGTCTAGTAGAATAAAAATTTGTCTGGACATTCAACATCGGAAGAAAAACTTTTTGCCATACAAAAAAATATAGCTCTAGTTCTCAAAAAATGTTCTGTTTTTGTGTTAACCACTGGATGTTTTTAGACATTTTTTACATCACAACCACAACTATAGAACGAAAGAAAATTTCACTGTTACTATTTCTTTGACCACAACTGTACATTACACTGTGGAACAAATTCAGGTTAGCAGAAGTTAGGTCGATTCTGAGAGTGAGGGGTGAAAATAGAGGCTAAATTAGAAGACCCCTATCGCGGCGTTTGTTTATGTTAGTTTGAATTTTTTTTTTTAATCGACCTTCGAACTTTGCAGTCAAATGTCGATTTTCAGCATATTGTTTATATGGTTTTTTGGCTATAACTCGTCGACTAATTGATATTTTTTTTTAATCTGTAAAAACCAAATTATTGCTAGAGAACTGTCCAACAGTTACATTTTTTTAAAAAATTGATTTAGAAAATTTTTGTGGTGCTATATAAACAATATTCTGAAAATCGGCATTTGACTGCAAAGTTCGAAGGTCGATTAAAAAAAAATCGAACTAACATAAACAAACGCCGCGATACGGGTCTTTTAATTTAGCCTCTATTTTCACCCCTCACTCTCAGAACCGACCTAACCTGAATTTGTTCCACAGTGTTATTTGAGAGCACTATTTTTCTTACCTGCACATAGGAGTTGAGTTGATGTCTTTTATTTACATCTCTGAATACGAACCGAAAAAATTGCGTTGTCTGAAATCGAAACAAAAGAACTGTTTTTATTTGAAAATTATAATTAGTTTTATATTTTTAATTATATTATTTTGTTTTATTTAAAGTTTTTTATTTTTTTTTGTTTTAATTACATGAGTTTATTTACACTAGTTTTTTTTCTAAATTTATTTTTAAACATTTTCAACAAAAAAAAATATACAAAAACATTTTTTTTTGTACAAAAATAAAAGCTTTAGATAATTAAAAATTTGTCTGAAACGCATCTGTAAATTTCTCAGGGCGAATGCTTTTAGACTAATAACAGCGATCATTTTTCACCATTTAAAGGTGTAATTAAAAAAAAAAAATTTTTTTGAATATTTTATTACAAATATGAAACAGTAACGGTTAACACTTACTAACATATACATTATTTTAGTTCGAGGTCATTTATTTTTCCCATAACATAATTAACAAGTACGTTTGCTTACTCTACTTTCTCTCTTAGGATATTCTTCCAACAAATAATAGGGAAAATAAATGGCCTCGAACTACAATAAACTCTTTTTCATTGCACTATAAAAAGATACCCAATTGGAAAATGTGTCACTGAGGAAATTTCCACAGTGATTCCTTAAGGAAATGTCTTCAGGTTCTGACAAATCATAGGTAATCCTTGATGACATGTCCTAACATTGTCAGCACTGAATGTTTGCCTTAAGAGCGTGGACAATTCCTCTAACAATAAGACGTCTAAAAGGAAATGTCTTCAAAATAGCAGTACATTAAATTTGAATTTTAAATCTGGGCAACTCTTCAATTTCCAAGAAAAAGATTCAAATCCAGTTGGGACTAAAAAAGGCGAAAAGTTTTTCTAAATATGAGAAAGATAACACCGCTCTACAAATCTGAGGTTTGTCGCTGCGTTTTGGATGAAACCAAAAAAGTTGATAGGGTTTGGTGCCCCGATTCCAAAGCGGTCACTCAAATTTTTCTATCACGTCCCAATTTTGAAAAAATCGCGGTTAAAGTGTCAAAAAATTCCCATTTTTACCATTTTTGAACGCCTATAAAATAAGATCCTGACATGCAAATGAGTTGGTATCAAGCTCATTCGAGAGTATGTAATTTTCTCTTTCAGACAAGATCGAATCTTCTTGGAATTTAATTTTCTAAAGTGGTAAAAAAATCATTAGCCACAAGTGCTTTAAATCTAAAATTTACGTATGAATTTGTATGGAAATTTGTTAAAAAACACTGTGTAAATAAACTAAATATTGAAAAAATGGAAGGTTTTTTGCTAATGATTTTTTTACCATTTTCGAAAATTAAAATTTTAGAACATTTTATCTAATCTTTAAGAGAAAATTACAGGCTTTCGAATGAGCTTGAAACCAAGTCATTTTCATGTCAGAATCTTATTTTATAAGCTTTTAAAAAGTGTCAAAAATGCCCTTTTTCGGCACTTTAACCGCGAATTACTCAAAATCCTGACGTGATAGACAAATTTGGGCTCCGGATTTGAAATCAGCGCAACAGACACTATCCAAATCACTAACCAGAATCCAATACGCATTTTCTTGTTGAGCTGTGTAATTTATAAAGGAAAATGGATAAAAGTAAAAACTAAAGGAAATACGAAAATGTCCCCAGAAGGTCAACTCTGACCACTGATGACTTTGAGTGAGGACATTTTGAAAATTTGTATGAAACTGTCCTCAACCCAATACATATAGATGTCTTGTGGATGTCAGCAGTGACTCTGACATGTCACCGCTCCGTCACTGAGGATGGCTCGAGGACGTTGCCAACTGTATAAAAGATTGTTTAAAACTAGTGCCCCCCATTTCCCGGTTCTAGGTATTCCCGGGAATACCGGTATTCCCGGTTCTGGTACCGGTTTCCCGGTTCTAGATATATTCCCGGGAATACCGGTATTCCCGGTTCTGATCCTGGTACCGGTTCTCAAAAAACAAAAAAATACCATACCATAAAATATAGATTACACCATTTAATCAGTATTTGAGAAATATTTAGTTGTGTTTGTAAAATTATTTAAAAATCAAGTAATTTTTTTTCTTTAAATTCACAAAAAAATAGGAAATGGTGTTTTTCACATGTTTTGTATTATTTTTTGGTAAAAGCGAAGAATAAATTTTAATTATACAAAATTTTACAAAATATACATACCGGTAGTCCCGGGAATACCGTCAGAACCGGAACCGGGAATACCGGTATTCCCGGGAATACCGGGAATAATTCAAGAACCGGGAAACCGGTTCCATTTCCCGGCAATACCGAGAACCGGGAATACCGGTATTCCCGGAACTACGGTACTGACCGTAGGCACTATTTAAAACTTAAAACAAGCTTTTTTGAAAACTGAGAAAACTAATTTAATTTATTTTTTTTAATTTTTATCACAAATTTTTCAACATATTTTTTTTTTTTTTTTGTTTTTCATTTTCATTGATGATTTTTAAATTACAGTTGTAAATGGTTTAGATATTTTGATTGTAAATATTTGATTATAATTGCAAAATTATATTGGCATCACGTTTGTTGCAGGTGGATTGAGGAAGCATGTGTTTTTTAGATTCTTATAGACATGTTTGATTTAATTTCGGAATGCAAGCATCATCGTGTAATCAAACAAAGAATTTAAAAGGTTAATTGAATAAAGAAAATATTACAAATCACACGAGAAACAAGCAAAATGATAAATTCGACTTGGCCGAATCCATAAATACCCTCCACAATGCCCAAAACACTTTTTTAGTGATTTTAGTTTGTTTAACGTAAAAAAAATTACAAAAAAATCTGACCAGATAATTGTTTTTTAAGTATTAGATGTCCCTACAAACATTTTTTTTTTTGCTCGAATACATCTGTATAGATTTAGCCCAGCGCCATTCATACATACACAATTTTTTTTTGGCAAAATCTCATAAAAATCATAAAACCAGAAATTCCTAAAAATCATCTTTTAAAATGTTTTTATTTGATGGAGAATTCCAAAGTAAAGTTTTTATGACCACTATTTTAGGAGATCGAAAAAGTACCAAAGTACACCAATTTATCCTCTTAGAATCAAAACATTCTAAAAAGTACTTGTGTCATAACATTTTTTCACTGACAATGAGTGGCCTACATTTAAAATTTCTATTTATGACCATGATTTCAGAATAAAACAAGTAGAAAAGTTAAATTCGACTTGGCCGAATCTATGAATACCCTCCACAATGCCCATTTTAAGTGATAGTAAATTTTCTAGCGTGAAAAAATAACAGTTTTGATTAGAAATACTTTATTTTGTGTAAAAAAAAAATTTTTAGTAATTTTTGACAAAAAAAAAATAATTTACAAATTTTTTTTTTGTGTGTAAAATTTTTTTTGAGTGTAAAATTTTTTTCGAGTGTACTTTTTTTTTGGTTTTGGTATAAAAATATTTTTGAGTGACAAAAATACGTTGTAAAATATTTTTGTGACTTACCAATATTTTTAAAACAGGTTTAACGGGTTTTCAACACGTGAATTTAAGGTGAAGCTAATCTGAAATTCACGGTTTTGCTAATAACTTTTGAACCACTGGAACGATTTGGGTGAAATTCAATACGAACTAGACTGGTGGAACGGCAAATATATATGCCAAGCTTCAGCATCCTAAGAATTGCTGTTCGAAAGTTATAGTGCTTTTTGTCTCATAAATTCACGAAAAACCCTTGCCGAAATTCAGTCTTTCGCTCATAACTTTTGAACCACTGGACCGATTTCGCTGGATTGCAATACCAACCTGACCAGGTAAATGCCCAACATATATGCCAAACTTTAGGAGCCTCCGTAAAGTCTTTCAAAAGTTAGCGTGTTTTCAACAGACAGACGGACAGACGGACGGACGGACATCGCTAGATCGTCTTAAAATCGATCGAGGATCATGAATATATATACTTTATGGGGTCCTAGACCAATATTTCGAGGTGTTACAAACGGAATGACAAACTTATATACACCCTCTATCACTAGAGTGGAGGGTATAAAAAGAACCAAAGTACACTTTCACCCATTTTGCCCCTAGAAAAGGAATTAACTTTTTCGGAAAGTTGTTTTTCGGTAGTGCATCCTACATTCCAAATATCAAGTTTCTGATACCATTTTTTTAGAAAAACAAAAAAGTACACTTTTTTACCATTTTTGCTCCCTAAAAACCGGAATTTCCAAAAAGTACTTTTGTCAGAATTTTTTCTGCTGGAAGATCCTGCAAAAGTATCCTAAGACCATTATTTCAGCAAATTTAATAAGTACCAAAGTTAACTTTTTACCCCTTTTTAACCTCCTAGAAACGAAACAACCAAAAAGTCCTTTTTTAATTTTTTTCCGCTTAAGGAAAAAAAAGTATTAAAGTACACTTTTCTATCTCTTTGAATCCTCTTTGAACCAGATTCACAAAAAGTACTTTTATCACAATGTCTTTCCGGTAAGGGATTCTACTTTCAAAATTTCAAGTTTCTAATATAACTATTAATTCAGGAGTTTGTAAAAGTACCCAAGTACATTTTTTGCATAACAAAAATCGGAATTTCCAAAAGTTACTTTTTTCAGAATGCCCTACACCAATCTGCTGTCGAGGGTATAATGAGTTTGGGCTGAAATATTGGTCCTACACCACCTTCAAGCATACCGAAACTCTCAAAAGCATACCGAAATTTCTGAGACGATTTAACGTCCATCTAAACGTTGTAAGCACGATACAGGTCGCAATTATCAATCGATTTGTATGAAATTTGAAACTAAAGATTTCTTTGGTCCAAAGACGAAGCATATTGAAAGTTCAAAAAATAGGTACATGATGAGGCCTAGCCTCCATACAAACCTCCCATATAATTTGGCTCAAAAGACTTTAATAACCGTACTATAATAGGTATCCTTTCGAAACTTCATGTCATCATTTCAAATTTTAAAGGAATCGGACCAGTTCTTCTTGTAACTAAGCCAGATAGAGCAAATTTTTGGTTCTCGGGCTCCCCATAGTATCATCGGTCCTCTTCACATGTGTGGACCCAAATGGGTCCTTACTTTGGATCCAAAAAAGTTAGCAAAATTTTAAAATGGTCATATCTCGGTAAATATTGCCGACACAACAAAAAGTCCATAATCATTTTTGTAGCTCACAACATGTAGAACAAAACCAAAAGCTCTCCGAGTAATATTTTTGAAGTTATCGAGTTTTTTAATTCTCAAATCCCCAGTGGTCCCCTAAAATCACGTATCTCAAAAACTAAGCAAGGTAGAGCGAATCGGACACAAATTTTGGATCAAAAACTATGACAATTTTAAAGGATCCCCACTAGGTCTGGGCCCATCGAGGTCTGGGACCTATCGGGTCCGAACCCAATGGGGTCCTCAAATGTGTATGAACTAATTGTAAGTTGAAATAAAAAAAAATTCAGTTAACTAATTTTTGGCAAGACATTTTTACTAACTTTACCAATAAAATTGTGGGTTCAAAATCAGCAAATTTTCCTGTAGGTTTACAAGCTTTTTTTGCTAACATTACAGTTTTTTTTTTTGCGTGTAGGTGTTTAACGTGTGCTTTGGTGGCCTTATCAATTCTGAATATAATTGGATAATTTTTTGACTTACAAGGGAAGTCTCCCTAGTGTCACCTGCGGATCTTTATGGAATTGGTTTTATTTTATAGAGCAGAAAAAATAAAGGGACACGTATTTTTTTTTAGCGGCCCAAATTCATATTTAGGTGGTAAAAAGGAGGGGGAAGACAAGGCCATTTTTCAGTTTTTTTCGTTTATCTCCAAAATTATGCAAAGAACCCTAGTCATGTTACATACCAAATGAAAGGTCTTTGAAAAACCTATTTGCGTGTGCTAAGAACGTGTCCAAACATGCACAACTTTTCGTCATATTGAGTAAAATAACAAAATTTTAGGACATTTTTGTTAATAAGTCGAAAAATATTAACTTCTTTGGCCCGTTGTTAGCACCACTAGATAGGTATTTTTAATACTTTTACCTAATACCTGATACCACACATGCCTATATTAATTTTTTTTTAATAGGCATAAATCGTAAAAAACTGAAAAAGGTCAATTTCCCCCCATACAACTCGACCCCCCCTAAATATGAGTTTGGGCCGTTAAAAAAAATACGTGTCGAATTAATTTTCGTTTTTAACAACATATCCAAATTTCATGAAGATCGGAGGGTGACACCAGGGAGACTTCCCTTGTTAGACTCATGTAAAAATTTCGCCCGATATTTAGTCAAATCGGTCTATTGTCAACAAAAATACGCAAATTTCACTCAAATTTTGTTTGTGTATGTTTTTTATGCTAATTAAAGATCTAAGGAAAATACAACTCAACTCAACTCAAACCTATTTTCCGAAAAACACTGGTAAAGGGTATCATATGGTCGGTCATGACCGACTATAATTTTCTGGCTTGTTTTTTTTTTGTGTCCTCTGATAATCAAAATTTAGAAAAATTACTCTTTGCTGAAGGTTCCAATATTTAAAATTTTAAGTTTCTATTGCCATTATTTTCGAAAAATTAAAAACGTACCAAACTACACTATTTCACTGCTTTGTGTACTCTAAGAATCGGAATTTACAAAATTTTTAAAATGTTTTTCCGCCGGAGAATCCTAGATTTGAAATTTCAAGATTCTAGGGCCATTATTTTAGGAAATATAAAAAGTACCAAAAGTACACTTTTTACCCCTTTTACTTTCTAGGAAATATAAAAAGTATCAAAAGTACTCTGTTTACCCCTCTTACTTCCTTACAATTAACCCATATACACGTACATATATTTTTCAGAATGTGAACTTACATACCAAATTTTAAGCTTCTAGCTTCTGTGAATTCAGTTGTGCGTTTTGTAGAGACAGACATCGCTAAATCGTCTTAAAATCGATCGAAGATCTTAAATATATATTAGGGTGGCAACGAAAAATGAGTTTTATCGAGTATAGTCTGTTGTCGGGAAAATCATGGTTCCGTTTTGTCTAAAAGCTCTATATTTAAAAATTTACTCAAATCAGACCAATTTAACCTGTGCCATGGGGGGGGGGGGGGGGGCTAAAATTGAGCCTTCAAAATTATTTTTTCACAGAAATCAAAAAAAAAATTTTAATTTTTTTTTTTTTTTTTAATTATTATTTTGTTTGATTAGCTTATTAACTACAAAAAAATGTAATTTGGTTGGAATAAACTTTCAGTTTCAAAAATTACTTCGATTTGAAGTTGGTGATTCTGAAGCATTAAAAGTTTTTATATACTAAATATGTCCCACTTTAAGGGCGCCTGGTGGTGCCCTTATTAAGTATGTGGGGTCCAGCGTTCAAACTTATGAATTTCGCTGCAATTGATCCATGACTTACTGAATGGCCGAACTATTTTAAAAAATCCACGGTTGCGTATGATTGTTATTTATGGGCAATTACAAAATTAAGTATACGCCTCTTACACAGTTTTCAAGTAATTAAAATTGTAATAATACTTCACCAACAATTATATAATCGTTCACCAACTTCAAATGCGAGTTAAAAAAAATTTACTACTATACTAAAAAAATCCTTGAGGGTTTTTGAATGGAAAATGTCATTTTTCATTTGATTTTGGTTTCATTCCATTCCGATTTTGGTTGTTGCACTGTGTTATTTCTGAGAAATAATAATTTTTGCTACACAATGAAAAATCTGAAAAAAATTAAATGAAAACACAAATTAAGCGGAGATGTCGAAAGCTTTCAGAAGATTTATACCCTTCCGTCATCAGCACTTTTCGATTGTCACACTTATTGGCTATCACGGAAAGTTTCCCTGTCGTATTAGTGTATAAAAAATATAACAAACGTTTAAAAATTAATTTGTATTGACAGCAAATAATTAAAATTTCAAAAAAAAAATCCTCCATGTGGTATTTAACAGAACCGATAAAGTTGTTTACACCAAATATTTGGGAAATCTTAACCAACAATTTCCTAAAAAACTATAATATTAAAAATAATGTTTTTTTATAATGTTTTTCTTTATAATTTCAATAAACAAAAATTAAAATATATGTACAATGTATAATAAAAAAGTGTTCTACCTACCACACTATCATAACATTATAATAATAATAATATAATTGAAATAACCAAAACACCAACCACCACCTACACCATCAACCATTTTAATGTCAATAACGGAGAAACGACCAAGCTGAAGACAATAACGAAGAAATGTGCCACCGTGAATCAAAATAACAACAAGAGGCCACCAAATAAAGAGCACGTTGCAAGTTTATTGCCAAAAAAAACGAAAAAAATACAATAACAAATAAATAAACAAATAAATTGTGAGTAGTATTAGTAGCAATCACTAAAAATGGTGTATAGAAAAGTGAGAGCAGGAAATAAGTTTTACAAGAAAATCAAAAAAAGTTGAAAATTTTAATTTGACTTGGCGGAATGAATACAATACCCTTTTAAAGTGATTTACCAGTAGTAGTAGTAGTAATTTTTCTATCGTAAAACAAGTAGAAAAGTTAAATTCGACTTGGCCGAATCTGTGAATACCCTCCACAATGCTCTTTTTAAGTGATAGTAAATTTTCTAACGTGAAAAAAAATATATTTTTGATTAGAAATATTTTATTTTGTGAAAAAAAAAAATTTTTTTAGTAATTTTTAAAAAAAAAAAAAATACAAAAACTTTTTTTTGAGTGTAAAATTTTTTTTGAGTGTAAAATTTTTTTTGGGTGTAAGTCCGTGAAGTCTTTCAAAGTCTCCGTAAAGTCTTTTAAAAGTTAGCGTGTTTTCCACAAACGGACAGACGGACGGACATCGCTAGATCGTCTTAAAATCGATCGAGGATCATGAATATATATACTTTATGGGGTCCTAGACCAATATTTCGAGGTGTTACAAACGGAATGATAAACTTATATATAGAGTGGAGGGTATAAAAAATTAGCAGGAGCCCAAGAAATGAGACGACTGCTTTAATGGTGCGTCCTAGAGGGGCCAACAGCAAGACCAACCTCCATTAACTTTTACCGTTACACTTAAAAAATTATGTCATTAACTGTTTGTAGTTTATTTTAAAAGATTTACGTTTTATTGTTTTTTAAATAAAAAGCATTTGTTTAATGTTCAATTTTTTTAAATGACTACTTCTGTTTTTTGTTTCAAAAATAACAACATAAAAAAAAAAGACTTTTATTAGCATTCAATTTATAAAGTCATTTATTTTTGTTCTGTAAGTAAAAATATTCTTTTTAATTTTTAATGATTTGTGTACGGTCCAGTGCACTATAGGAAATTTTACCCATTTTTTGGCCAAAAGTCAAAATTAAAATTTTTGCAAAGCTTATTTTTTTTAGCTTTAATCTATATAAATAAAAATCAATTGTCGTTCGTTGGTAACAGCATCAGTTGAGAACGGCTGGACCGATTTGGACAATTTTTTTATTGAAATGTTCGTCATAGTCCAACTTAGGTTTTTACGTAAAGAAAAATTGACCACGCCCACTTTTACGCCCACTTTTTCTCAATTTACCTAAAATCGGAAAACGGCTGCACCGATTTAGGTAATTTTTTATTTAAAGGTTCGTAGTAATCTTATTTAAGTTTGTACTGAAAGAAAAATATTCCGCGCCCACTTTTACGCCCACTTTTTCAATTTATCTAAAATCTGAGAATGGCTGGATCGATTTGACTAAATTTTTTTTTAATGAATTTTCATCATACTTTGAATTTTACGAAAAAAGAAACGCTCACTTTGGCTAATTTTTGTTGTAAATGTTCGTCATAATTCAGCTAAGATTTTTAGGGATAGTGAAATTTCTCACGCCCACTTTTTTCTATGTACCGAAAAAACAATAAGGGCTAGACCGATTTGGTTATAGTCCGCAAAAGATTTTTAAGGAAAGAAAAATTGTCCAATCCTACTTTTACGCTCACTTTTCCCGATATATAAATTTTAAATCATGGAACTGGATCAATTTGTCTTATTTTGTTTTTAATGTTCGTCATAGTCCAACTAAGGTTTATCAGAAAGAACAATTTTCCATATCTACGCCCACTTTTGAATGGATGGACCGAGTTGGTTAAATTCAAATAAGGTTTTTACGGCAAGAAAAGTTTTTCGATATAAATAAAATTTTCTCTATAAAAAAATTATATATAGAATAATAAAATATAAATCAAATGTAGTTCGCTGGTAATCGCATCACTTGATAACTGACCGATTTCGAAATTAATATTTTTTAAGGCCTCTGTTCTGTCTTTCACAACTTTTCAATTCACAGGAAAATTTTCGAATCACATGAAATCAAGATTAGTGTTTTTTTGATCACGTTTTCATTTGAAGTTGAAATCAAATAATTAAAATTTAAAAAATTATAAGGTAAAAAGTGTATTCGTTTTACTTTCACCAAATTTTATTTATGTGAAACAAAACGAAAAAGAAATTTGGATGTGAAATCTAGAACATCAAAAAAATTCGGAAATTTTAATTTTCACATTTTTTATGTGAATTACTTTTTTTGGAACAGCGATGTTCGTATTATTTTTTTAAAAATGTTCGTCTTAGGTTTTTTCGAAAAAAAAATTAATCACGCCCACTTTTAGGCTTCCTTTTTTCGATATATCTAAAATCGGAGAACAGCTGGATCGATTTGACTTAACATTTTTTTAAATGTTCATCATAGTCCAACTTAGGTTAGAAAATAACAAGTTTTCACATCCACTTTTTTCGATATATCTAAAATAGAAGAACGGCAGGGCCGATTCGGATATTAGTAGTATTTTTTGACGTTCGTTATTATACAACTAAGGTTTTAATATTTATTGTCCTCCGGTAAATAAATATTGTCCTCCAACACTTTAAAGCAAATATTTTTCGATATCCTTAAAATTTTCAACACTTGAGAACGCCTATACCGATTTAGCAATTTTTTTTGTTTTAAATGTTTGTAATAGTCCCTATAATTGTTCGGAAAGAAAAATTGTCCTCGCACATCGATGTATCTAAAATTTATTTTTACTCTAATTTGATCAATTAAAAAAATATTTCTTAATGAATTCCGCTTAAACTTGGTACAAATGATTTTAAATCCTTTGGAATTGTTTACGTATGTACAAGTTTACCTTCCACAAAAATTTTAACACCTACTTTTGTCTAAATATGTCTACTACTAATGACCGGACCGAATTTTTTATGTTAATTATAGTTCTAATTAGGTTTTTAAGAAAATATAAATGAGAAGTGTCCCGGAAAAATGGGAAATTCGGGAAAACTATAAAGGTTTGTTTGAACTCAAGACAATAGCTCACGAAAAAAACGAAAATATGCGTAATTTATTTTTGTGTAGTTCGTAATGATACTAAAGAAGCTTTAAATTTGTACAGTTCGCAAAGTCGAAGATGTGGTTTTTTTAGTTCCTCAAATATAATTTGAAGATTATTATCTTCCTCATTGGGTCTTTAAAACCACGCCCATAAATTTTTCTAAGCCAAGAAAATTATTAAATTTTTTGCAAGGCTATATATTTGAAGCGAGACGAAATATAACACTGATCTTATACTTGGGCCAGCAACGCGGACCGGGCCAGCTAGTATAAAAAAAAATACAACAAAGTAAACATCTCTTTTTAAATTTTTTGACAGAATTCATTTACTGTAACTTTATCAGCTGATTTTCTTGCAATTTCTAAATTAGTTATCAAATAACGATTAAGTGCAGTAAATTTTGTGATAGTTTCTAATAAAAGTTTTCATAATAAAAATTAATAATTTTTAAAAACTAAAAAATGGAAAATAATGTCGAATGTGAGTACTTTAATGATATATAGTGAAATGTTAGTGAACTTATCTAGTAGATCGATTAAATTGGAAAAATTGAAGTGACCTTAACTTGAACTTATGGAATTATGAATTGGAATTTTATTTAGACTTACAAAAAAATGATAGCATATGTTAGCTACAAAACCATATAAGTTCTCTAGGACAATCAGTTACCTTCCAAATTTATCAAATTTCAAGGTCGGATATTTGCAAACTTTTTTTAAAAACGCATTTTCCAGGTGACTACTGCGCGCAAAATTCCCATTTATTCAATATATGGCGACAGAAACACAACGAATATGACGAAAGAGCCGCTATTTGTGCACATTTCTTTTCATACATAGATGAAAGTGAAAAGGCTTGACAAAGTTGTAGGAGTGGAAGTTTTTGAAAAACAGCATGCTGTTTGGCTTAAAGGCAATACTTGGATAAGAAAATGTAAAACGCAGCCTGCCCCCACTAAATCGAAACCTGGGCGACCGCAATTAACTTTTTTTGTCAAAATCTGCGAGAACAAAAAGACGAATTACAGCAGAAATCTCTAAAGATCTAAATAGGGAAGTTGAGCCCCTAGCTTTTGCTTCATCTGCAGCTGCTCGTAGTGGCATTTCGAAATGTAGTTAACGACTTGGAACTCAAAAATCAATTTTTTTAATAAAATCCTTATTAAAAAGTAGCTTTGACACTTCTTAAAATTGTTAAAATAAATTTCTACTGTTATATTCGAAAGTTAGTGTACACTCAAAAAAATAGTAAAAAACAGTTTAGAAAACCTGATAATCTATAAAAGATCTAAAAAATCTTAGATGCGAAAACTTATAACCCCGGAAACCCTGTTGTAAACTAATTGTTAGTAAATTTTTTAGGTAAATTTACTAAAGTTTTTTTTTGAGTGTATGAAAAACTTTATGAGTCACTCCCACTCTCTTAAGGGTCTTCCTAAAGTCAAATCCAAAAAATCATTCAAATCGGTCCAGCCGTTTGGCTGTTAATAATTTTGGCCAAAAAAGGGGTCAAATTTCCTATAGTGCAGTGATTCAAAAGTTATAAGCAAAAGACTGAATTTCGGCAAGGGTTTTTCGTGAATTTATGAGATAAAAAGCACTATAACTTTCGAAAAGCAATTCTGAGGATGCTGAAGCTTGGCATATATATTTTTCGTTCCTCCAGCCTAGTTCGTGTTGAATTTCACCCAAATGGGTCCAGTGGTTCAAAAGTTATTAGCAAAACCGTGAATTTCAGATTAGCTTCACCTTAAATTCACGTGTTGAAAACCTGTTAAACCTGTTTTAAAAACATTGGTAAATCACAAAAAGTATTTTTACACCAAAACAACAAAAAAAAAATACACTCAAAAAAAATTTTTCACTCAAAAAAAAATTAGTAAATTATTTTTTTTTTTTCAAAAATTACTAAAAATTTTTTTTTACACAAACTAAAATATTTCTAATCAAAACTGTTATTTTTTTACGTTAGAAAATTTACTATCACTTAAAATGGGCATTGTGGAGGGTATTCATAGATTCGGCAAAGTCGAATTTAACTTTTCTACTTATTTTTAATTGTTGGCATTTTTTTAAAGAAAAGTCATTAGTTTTTACCTACCTGTGTGGGTTATTTTTTTTTAGAAAAAAAAATTCAAAAAATAATTTATAGAAATATAAAAACATGTTTGCATCAAGTGACTTTGAAACGATGGGTAGGGTGTCTGGCCAGAATGTAGTTGATTGCGGGATCGGTTCCTATCTCCACTCTCAAAGTAGGCTCCCATACAAAATTACATTTTTATAAAATTTGCTCCAACTGTTAATTGTATGGGAGCCTTCTTAGGGAGTGGATATAGGGAGTAGGTATGTTTTAAAAAAATGTTGTAGGGTAAAAATAAATGGGGGTCGGTCTCACTAATGACCCCACTTGGACGCACCATTGGACCGGTAGAAGCTGATTAAATAAAACAAATTTACAAAAAAATATAAAAAAATTGTATTCAGAGAAAATGTTTGGACTAAAAAATATTGTGGGTCGGCATTAGGGCTTCCAATCGGGATATCCCGATCCCGGAAATCCCGGGATTTTCGGGATTAGTCTAATCCCGAATCTCGGGATTTCTGATTTTCAATCCCGGGATTTTCGGGATCCCGATTTTTTTATTTTTTTTAATATTTTCTATTTTTTTAAATAATTTGAATAAAATATGAATTTTGTGGAACAAAATAAAAAAAATCGACAAAAGTTCCTTCAGGTACCATGTTTTTGTTATAGAAAAAGGTGAAACGTTTGCGAAATGTAAAGAAATTCTAAAAACTAGTGGTGGTTCGACATAAGGGCTTTTATATTTATTCCTTTTACTCTTACAAGAAGAATATTGCCGTAAATGGCTTTTCACACATCTTAACTTCTTAAGCTGTAAACTTTTTTAATTTTATGTTATACTAAAACATTTTTTTAAAGGCGTAAGTGGGTTTTGACTCACACTCAGTCACGCAAACAATAATGGAATCACTCACTTATCATTTACGCTCACGCATGAGTCATGCAAACTCTACTCTCGCACTCATGCTAACACATTATTTACCAAAAAAAAAAACGTTGCTAAAAAATATTTTTTTTGCAAGAAAAAAAATAAAAATAAAAAAAAATAAAAAAAAAATAAAAAAAATAGCAAAAAATTAATAACTTATGCAAAAATTTGAAAATTCATTTATTTTTTTTTTCAACTCTCTCTCACTAAAAGTTGATAACGATGAGCCACGACGAAAGATAAGAAAGATAACCGAATCCGGATATTCTTCACAGGAGGAATCCCGACCTTTTTTTGAAGTTCACAACACCAACAAAACTTTGCTAATTTTTACGAGCGCGTGAGTTTGTTAAAGTGACAAAAAATACTAAAATTTTTTGAAAAACCCCAAAAATCCTGAAAATTTCCAAAAAATCCTGTGAATCCCGTGATTCAAAATATTCCGAAAATCCCGGGATCCCGAAATCGGATCCCGAAAATTTTTCTTCAATCCCGAATCCCGGGATTCAGAAAAACCAATCCCGATTGGAAGCCCTAGTCGGCATACATTTTGTTGCTCTAAGGGCATTATTAGGGCAGCTAGAGCGGTTGGAGCAAATTTTAAAAAATGTCGCTTTGTGTGGGAGCCCCTTTAGAAATTGGAGATAGGGTACTAGTTTGTTGCAAAGAAATGTTAAGACGTAAAAATTAATGGGGTCGGTCTAATAAATTACCCCTCTAAGACGCACTATTGGAGAAGTAGAAATTATTTAAGATTGGAAAATTACAATAAATTTTTTTTAAAAAATTTAAAAAAATAGTAATAATCGTTATCCCACGATCTTCCTGGGCAAAAAATTTGTAGAATCGATAGAAGTTTTACACAAAAAAATTTCAAAAAAATCGAAGAGTACAAACATTTTCAAAAATGAGATTTAAATTTTTAAACTTAAAAATCGCATACTAGAGCGCTTTTAAGAATTTTTTGGAATTTTTTTTTAAAAAGTACGTAAAAAGACAAAAATTTTGAAGAAAAAAAAATTGTAATTTGGACCGTTATTGAAGAAGTTATGAGGAAAAGAAGTTTGAGTAAAGGAACAAACTACCAATTTTTAAAAATTCGATATCTTTTGAACGGGTCATCAAAAAAAATCTGAAAATTTACCACGAAGGAGTTTTCGAAGGGTACTAAAAACTGTAAACAAATTGGGAAAATCTAAAAAAAAATTTTTCAAAGTATCCGATTTGGCATGGAATGAATGCCTCATATGTAGTAAAAATAAAAAAAAAAATCAATACATAATTTTTGAAAAAAAAAAAAATTACGATCAAAATTTTTTCATGTTTTTAAGTTTTTTTAAAAAAAAAAAGCTTTGAATTATAAAAATAATGATTTTTTTTTTTTTTAACTAAGAACATTTTTCAGAGATAAATAAAATTAACTACTTTAAATAACGGTTGCTACATTACAGTACTTTTTTGTTAGTTGTTCAAAAAACGATTTAAAATAACTAACAAAAATAGTTGTTTGATATTTTTCATAGTTAAAAACAACTAACTACTGTAAAATATACAAACAACTTACATAATTTTCTGCACTCAAAATATTTTGTAGGCAAAAACAAATGAAAAACACATTTAAAACCAGTGAATATATAATTGAAAACCATCCCAGTAATTATTCATTTATTTTAACAAACACCAACATTTATTTTTTACTGTTGACAAAATTTTCTAAAATAAATAACATTAAACATTAAAAAATTACGTTTTATCATTCTTTTTTACCAACAAATTCCAAAAATAACCTACGAAAACATTAAAAATTAATTTAATTAAACATTAAAAATTAATGATTTCGTAGGTTATTTTTTACAATTTTTTATTGAAATATTTTTTTAAAAATTTTTAATAAAATTTTGGGGAATCGATCCCGCAATCAACTACATTATGGCCAGACACTCTACCCATCGTGCCAAAGGCACTTGATACAAACATGTTTTTATATTTCTATAAATAATTTTTTGAATTTTTTTTTTCTACAAAAAAATAACCTATTTGTGTAGGTAAAAACTAACGATATCTCATTAAAAAATACCAACAATTTAAAAAAACAAATTACTTTCACAATTCATTAAAAATTTAAAGAATAATCAGTAGTTTTTACTTACAGAATAAAAATAAATGACTTTAAAAATTAAATGTTAATGAAAGTCTTCATATTTTAGTGTGTTATTTTTGAAACAAAGGACAGAAGAAGTCATTAATAAAAACTGTACATTAAATAAATGTTTTTTCATTTAAAAACGACTAAACGTAAAATTTTTAAAATAAACTACAAACAGTTAATGACATAATTTTTTCAGTGTGAGTGTAGATTCGTGAGTTTTTAAGGAAATAATTTGCCAAAACGAACATGATTCCGGAGACTAACGGTTTTAAAAATTTCTTAACAGTTTTTTCACCACAATTAAAAAAATAAAGATTCCGTTGGGAAGAAATTCAGAATTGGAAATTCAAATCCTAATAATTTTACCATCCTGTAAAGAAGTACCAAGCAGACATGCCAGTCTTTACATAAATATTCAATAAACAACTACAATTTAATAAATTTTTATAGTTAAACGAAAAAACATAGTTCGACAGCAATAAAAATACTAACAAATAAACAACTCAATAAAAATACATACAGAAATCGTTAAGATAAAAATTAATAGCAATAAATCAAAAGTTACCGAAAATGTTAAAACATTAAAATTTGTAAAAATACAAATAAATGACAAATTACACACACCCACCCAAAATTACAGAAAGACGACAACGGAAGACGTGTCTGGCAAAAAACGGGCAGGGAGCAGGTTGCAATTGTGTACATGAAATAAGTGAGAAAATGTTGGCATATTAAAAAATTTAATTAGCAAAATCAATAAAAAAAAATCTTTGAACCAAATGCACAAAATGAAAGGCTGTTTTTTTTAGTTTTCTGTTTTTAAAAAAGAAACAAAATTTGGTAATAAATTCGTTTAAACTCATTTTCTGTTTTTTTTTTTTGTTTGTTTTTTTTCGTATTACAAATTGAAAGCAATAAGGGCTGTACTTGGCAGTAATAACAATAAAATTCTCAAAGGATCTGTAAAAAAGGAAACAAAAACAAACTACAATAACACCAATAACAATAATTTTAAGAAATTGGAGAAAATATTTGCAAAAGCAACAAAACAAAAATACTACATAACAAAAAAAAAATTAACATTTAAAGGATATAGAGCACAATACTAACTAATACATACGAAAAATAAAATGAGCTTTAAAGTAATCAATTCTAATGATTTGAATTCTTTTAAAGCATTTTTAACGAACATTTTATGACAGCTAAGTACAGCATAAAAACTGTCCAAAAAAAACTGGACAAAAGAAGCTTAAATTTCAAATTTCAGTCAAATTTATTGGCAACAATTTAAAAAAGGGTTGCGACATTATGAAAAAACTAGGTCTTTCGGGAAAATCCGAATTTCATAATTTTATTCGGATAACACTATGGATGATGGTGGGTATACGGATCGATTTGTTCAAATGTTTCATTAAAATGTCTTATTTAAATCTGACACAAATCAAGTGTGTGGCAATCGGAGGAGTGCTGACGATAGCTGTCGACATCTCCACTTAGCCT
Source organism: Pegoplata infirma (assembly GCA_963921195.1). Taxonomy (NCBI): domain Eukaryota; kingdom Metazoa; phylum Arthropoda; class Insecta; order Diptera; family Anthomyiidae; genus Pegoplata; species Pegoplata infirma. The sequence continues at coordinate 298,866,791 of OY992536.1, read as the reverse complement.
GTGTTGTCACTTAATTTTTTTCAGATTTTCTCATTGTACAACAATTACTAAAATCATACTAAATAAAAATTCAGTTTACTCAAAATATTTTGTAGGCAAAAACAAATGAAAAACACATTTAAAACAAGTAGAAAAGTTAAATTCGACTTGGCCGAATCTATGAATACCCTCCACAATGCCCTTTTTAAGTGATAGCAAATTTTCTAACGTGAAAAAAATAACATTTTTGGTTAGAAATATTTTATTTTGTGTAAAAAAACTTTTTTTTAGTAATTTTTGAAAAAAAAAAAATAATTTACTAATTTTTTTTTTTTGAGTGTAAAATTTTTTTTGAGTGTATTTTTTTTTTGTTTTAGTGTAAAAATATTTTTGGGTGACAAAAATACCTTGTAAAATATTTTTGTGACTTACTAATGTTTTTTAAACATTTTTAACGGGTTTTCAACACGTGAATTTAAGGCGAAACTAATCTGAAATTCACGGCTTTGCTAATAACTTTTTAACGACTGGACCGATTTGACTGAAATTTAAAATGAATTGGACCAGAGGAACGGCAAATATATATGTTACACTTCAGCACCCTCAGAATTGTCGTTCGAAAGTTATCGTGTGTTTTAACTCGTAAATTCCAGAAAACCCCTTGCCGAAATTCACTCATTTGCTTATAACTTTTGAACCACTGGACCGATTTCGCTGGATTGCAATACTAACCTGACCAGGTAAATGCCCAACATATATGCCAAACTTCAGGAGCCTCCGTGAAGTCTTTCAAAAGTTAGCGTGTTTTCAACAGACAGACGGACGGACGGACATCGCTAGATCGTCTTAAAATCGATCGAGGATCATGAATATATAGACTTTATGGGGTCCAACACCAATATTACGAGGTGTTACAAACGGAATGACAAACTTATATATACCCTCTATCACTAGAGTGGAGGGTATAATGAGTGATAAAACAGTTGAAAACCATTATTCAACATTTGTTTTTTACTGTTCATAAAATTTTCTAAAACAAATAACATTGAACATTAAAAAAAACGTCACTTTCATTTTTTTACCAACAAACTCGACAAAAATAACCAACGAAAACATTAAACAAATTAAAAAAAATACCTACGAAAACATTAAGAACTAATGAAAAAAAATTTTAAGAAAATTTTAAGGAATCGATCCCGCCATCAACTACATTCTGGCCAGACACTCTACCCATTGTGCCAAAGTCACAAACATGTTTTTATATTTCTATAAATATTTATTTTAATTTTTTTCTACAAAAAAATAACCCACACAAGTAGGTAAAAACTAATGATCTTTAAAAAATGCCAACAATTTAAAAAAAAAAACGTACGCAAATCATTAAAAATTAAAGAAGATTCACTTATTTATACTTACAGAACAAAAAAAAAAACTTTAAAAATTGAATGCTAATAAATGTCTTTATTTTTAATATTGTTTTTTTTTTTTAAACAAAAAACATAAATAGCCATTTAAAAAAAATGCACATTAAACAAATGGTTTTTCTTTTAAAAACGACAAAACGTAAAACTTTTTAAATAAACTACAAACAGTTAATGACATATTTTTTTGACGTATTCAGAGGGGGGGGCCCAACAACAACAACAACATTCTGTCCAAACACCCGTGCCAAAATCACTTGATACGAACATGTTTTTATATTTCTATAAATAGTTTTTTGAATTTTTTTTTACAAAAAAAATAGCATACACAAGTAGTTAAAAACTAAGGATTTCTATTTAAAAAATGCCAACAATTTAAAAAAAATTACGTACACAAATCATTAAAAATTAAAGAAGAATCACTTATTTTTACTTACAGAACAAAAATAAATGACTTTAAAAATTGAATGCTAATGAAAGTCTTTGTTTTTTATGTTGTTATTTTTGAAACAAAGAACAAAAAAAATTATTTGAAAAAACTGAACATTAAACAAATATTTTTTCTTTTAAAAACGACAAAACGTAAAACTTTTTAAATAAACTTAAACTTTTTAAATAAACTAAACTTTTTAAATAAACTTCCCCAAAATTTTATTAACAATTTTTTAAAATATAATTCTATAGAAAATTGTAAAAATAACCTACGAAATCATTAATATTTAATGTTTTTGTAGGTAATTTTGTTTTGAATTTGTTGGTTAAAAAAATTAAAGTGACGTTATTTTTTAATGTTCAATGTTATTTATCTTAGAAAATTTTATGAAAATTCATTTTTTTTGTATTTGTTGGTAAAAATAACACACTAATCATTAATTTTTAATGTTTTCGTAGGTTATTTTTGCGAATTTGTTGGTTAAAAAAAAATGAAAGTGAAGTTATTTTTTAATATTCAATGTTATTTATTTTTGAAAATTATATTAAATAAAATATAATAAAAAATAAATGAGATGTTTGGTAAAAAAAACGAATAATTACTGGGATGGTTTTCAAATGTTTTATTACTTGTTTTAAATATGTTTTTAATTTGTTTTTGCTTACAAAATATTTTGAGTGAAGGATTTGCTGTCAAAGGAGGTACTAAAAAAAAAACTTACGAACTTTTCTTGTCATTTCACAAGTTTTTAGTGTAGAGATCAATTAGCAGATTTCTCAGTTATTTCGATAGACTTATTCTAATTTATATCTGGCCCATCTGATATACTTTTAAGTCAGTAGACTTTAAACTAAGAAAATTATGTCATTAACTGTTTGTAGGTTATTTTGAAATGTAATCAGTAATGTTATTTTAAAAGAAAAATCACTTATTTTATAAAGGATTTCTAGTTTTCTACTATTTCTGTAGTTTAAAAAAAAAATACTGTCTTAAAAATTAATTTTTCATTACATTCAATTTTGGCAGTAAAAAATTTCTTCTACAGTTTTAATGTTTTTCAATACAAAATAAGTGAATATTCATTTGTTTTTTAATGTTTTGTCATTAAATTAACATTAAAAATTAACTGTAATATGATTTTATTTGAAATGAAAAACCAGTGGAAGGGTTTTTAAATGAAATTTCATTTGTTTTAAGTAAATATTCACTGGAATTTACCTACATAATTTTTTGAGTGTACTTCTGCTTTAACAGACATTTTATTTTGAGTGCATTAACACACAGACTCATACAGACTCAAAATGTACTCACACAGACACAAAACATTAAAATGTGAAGTTTTTTTTTTTTTGTTTTGTTCATAACCGTTACGAAGTTTATTTCTTGTTTTCATTTTCGTATTTGTGTTAGTATTATAACGATTTATACTACTACATGTGTAAGTAAAGGAGTCTGTTTGTTTGTGTGGATATGTGTTAATACTACTCTATACAGTTGTATAAAAAAGTATAAATATGATTGTGTTTGTGTGTATTATTCAGTTGTATGTGTGTGTGTAAATTGTATTTAATGTTTCATAGTATAAAATATTGATTTGTTTTTCTTAGTTTTTTTTTTTTAATATTTTTTATTATATTTTATGTTTTTATTATGTACAAAATCATGAAAATGAATAAAGTTTTTATTTTCTTGTTATTTTTTTTTTTAATAAAAATAACGCACCCAAAATTTTGCTAAAAAAATATAAAATTTAATTAAAACATTTTAATAGAAATTTGTTGTTTTGTACAAAAATACTTTTTTTTTGCATATTTTTAGGCCTTTATTTGGAAACATTGTGGGGGTGCTGGTTATTGCATAGTTTAAGAGTTTCAAATATATTTTTGTACACATATACAACAATTCAATGTTATATATAGGTAAATATTGTTGGTATTACAACAGTAATATTGAAAAAGTTATTTAATAAATACTAGCTTTTAATTAAAATGTTTAAAATACAATTTTTCCCAGAATTTATAATAAATATTGCATATTTTTAGGAAGTTCATTGAAATAGAATATGTTGCCTGATTTTAGGAAACAATTATTTTAATAACGAAAAATGAAAATTATTCGAAAATGTAATTATGGATAAAAACGTTAATTACACAGTGATACAAAATCGAACTTTCGGAATCGGAATGGGATGAAACCAAGAGCAAATGAAAGCTGACGTTTTCCATAACAAAACCCTCAAGACCTTTTGTTTAGGTCATAGCTAGATTTTATTTTACACGCATTTAAAGTTGGTGATTTTAAAGCATTTAAAGTTTTTGTGTACTAAACATGTCCTACTTTAGAGGCCCATGGTGGTGCCCTTATTGGACATGTAGGGTCCAGTTTCCAAACTTAAACTCAAAATTACTTCAGCTATGACTGGTATGAATTTTGCTGCAATCGGTCTAGTACCTATTTACTATAGCCAAATTATTAAAATAAACCACTGTACACTGTTGCGTATGATTGTTATTTAAAGGCAATTATTAATATAAACCACTGCGTATGATTATTATTTAAAGGCAATTACAATATTAATCATTCGCCACTAATACAGTTTTCTAACATTAATTATTATAATTATAATAAAAGTGCACTAACTTCAAATGCGTGTAAAAAAATCTAGCTCTGAACTAGAAAAAAGCCTTGAGGGGTTTGTTATGGAATATATCAACTTTCATTTGCTTTTTGTTTCATCCCATTCCGATTTTGGGTGTTGCACTGTGTTATTGGAATAACTATTATTTTATAATACATATTGAAGGAATGAGAATTTATATGTGCCATTTCAAATGATCAACTGAGAAAAAATAAGCAGAATTTTCGTTTCTTTTTTTGAAAAAATGTTCATAGAAACTTGTAATAAAAAATATGGGATCCTCCAGCCAAAAGAATAAAATATTTTAAATAAAAAATCTTAGAAATTCCTTGTTGTAAAATTATTTCAGTCTACCTCCAGAAACAATGGATCTAGAGACTTAAAATGTACACACAAGAAAATAAATATTCAACCGAATTTTTTCAGTTGTAACTCATAATTCGGTTGTCGCAAGACCTGTGACAACCGAATTTTTTTATTGTATCAATTAAATGTCTATTGTATTAATTGAGACAAACGATGTTTAATTGTGACGACCAATATGCAAATTTATTTAAAAAAAAAAAATGCAAAGTTTTTTTTTTTAAAAGTGTTGTTAAGATTCTCCATGGAAATAAAACATTCTGAACAAAGGGTAATATGGTGAAAAAATTTTACTTTGGTACACCCAAAAGAAAAAATCTGTCAAAAAATCCGTAAAACGACTTTCAATTTGATCTAGCAAACTTTCATCAGATTTTTTTACTAAAATCTCTGTCATTTAGTTTTCTATTTTCAAAAAACTTTCTTTTTTTAAGTGTTATTTTTTTTAGTTTTTTATACAAATAAAACGAAAAAAAAATAAGTATATCACAAAATCTTTTTTAAATTTCAACTCACAAGGAAAGTCTCCCTTGTGTCACGCGCGGCTCATTATGGAAATAAGGGACACGTGTTTTTTTTTGGCGGCCCAAATTCATATTTAGGGGGTAAAAAGAAGGGGGGAAGACAATGCCATTTTTCAGTTTTATCAGGTTTGTTTAATTTTTATTAATAATAAAAATTAGTTATTTATACGACCTTTAATTGTGCAATGAAATAAACATTATTTCATTTTTCAGTTTTTTTCGTTTATCTCCTATATTATACAAAGAAACCTAGTCATGTTATATACCAAATGAAAGGTCTTTGGAAAACCTATCTACGTATGCTAAGAACGTGTCCAAACATGCACAACTTTTCGTCATATTGAGTAAAATATCAAAATTTTAGGTAATTTTTGTTAATAAGTCGAAAAATATTATTTACTTTGGACCGTTGTTAGCACCACGAGATAGGTATTTTTAATACCTTTAATCTGATGCCACACATGCCTACATTAATTTTGTTTAAATAGGCGTAAATCGTAAAAAACTGAAAAAGGTCAATTTCCCCCCATACAAATCAACCCCTTTACCTTCTTTCGCTTTTTTTTTTAAGTTCTCCTTATATTTCAATCTTTTCCGGCATAACACAGTCAGTACATATAAGAGATTATTTTAATGTTGGATTGATAGATGCTTCATCGCTTGGTAAGACGTTAAGTTAAGTTAAGTTTTGAAACCAAAAATTAAGAGTTTTTAAATTTTCGAGGTTTTTTGATCAGGGATTTCGGCCCCCTCTATAAAATGAAAAAGTTGAACTAGAGTTGGTAACTGTTGTAATTCTTAACATTTTGGAATTAATCCCGTTAATGTGCCACTTATAGTTAAGGAGTTTCAGCAGATCAAATTTCGAAAGAAAAAACGTAATTTTTTTAAAATACCAGTTTTTCGCGAGGCACATTCGCGGTTTCATTCGAAATTTAGTGGACTCTTGCGTAAACCGAGTTTTTTTTTTTGAGTTTACATAAAAAAATCACTGGCGGGTTTATAAAAAATAAATTGCAAAAATTTTATGGCATTTTTGAAAATTGTGCGAAATTTGCAAATCTTTTTCCTATTTTTTTTTAGTAGCAATTAATGCATCATGTCCATTTTAATACACCAAAAGACGTGCCTTAACGAGTAGAACTGATTTGCGTTTTGACTTTTTACTTTAAGCCATTCTGAGCGGAAAGCGCGATGATTTTATCTAAACCTGTTTTGATCTGGCACATCCAAAGCTTTACACGAAATCGGATGAAATTTTTTTTAAATGAAAGCCCACTTGATGTGTCATCATAAAATCAGAGGCGGGTTAAAAAATTTTGATGATTATAGATTTTTTGGACCATATTAAATTTTCTGGTTATAAAAAAGCATCACCGATTTTTTTTAAACTACTGGTACAATGATACGATTTTCCGTGATTTTTTTCAGTAATAAAATTTGTTATAAAAAATTGTGAAACTTTCTTTTACCGCGAATTAATCGCGATTGTAGGTACTTAGATATTTTTTTTTTTTAAATCGTTTTTAAAACCGCTAAATCCTAAAACCGCCATAACTTTTGACCCACTTGCGCGATTTAATTGACGCGAACGAATTTCTTATTCTTAAATAGCTTCTAATATTTATGCCAACTTTCATCGATGTGCCATCAAAACAAAAGTCACATCTTTTTTACCTCAAAATTTAAGTCTTAGACGGAACTCCTCATATATCTTTCGACACATCATATTTGTTAATTTTGATGCGCTGAGCACGAATATCAAAAAAAAAATTTAAATTGGTCAAACGGTTTTCGAGACATCGCTATTTGAAATTTGCAAAAAAAATATGACGATTTTTTCCTACGCGTATAAAATTAAAAAAAAAAAAAAAATGATTTAAATATTTTTGTTGGTTATTGACAATCGTTGCCTTACTAGTATAGTACAATTTCTTCGTCTTTCTAATTCATATTGTGGATAGAGTCGAATATGTACTAATATTTTAGTTCGTGCACAAACGATTTGTCATTAGACTCGTTTGCTACTTTGTAGTAAATCGTTTCTATTTTTGCTAAATAATCTTGACAATAGAATCTGACAAATTCCGAAACACTTGTCGATTAAGTCTTGCAAAAATGACCAATATAAATATATTTAAAACAAAAAAAAAATAATTTTCTTGAAAATTATGCTATGAGAATAATTAGTAAAGAAAATAATGACCTCGAGCCAGAGTAAACATCCTCAAAATATATTATTTTTTTAAAAAGTCTCAAAATTAATTTCGTTTACACTTTTATAGACCTCAAGACAATTTTTCATTTAAAATAAATTTGAGCCAAATCCAATCATTTTAATCCGTGGCGCCTTCGTTCAAAATCTTGGACTTTTGGAAAATTTCCACTAAAATTTTGGATTTTTGAAAATGAAAAAAAAAAAATATCTTGCGATAGATACTTTTTATTACTTTTGGCATGCTGAATAAGAATATCCAAAAATTTCTAAAATCGGTCTAGCGGTTTTATATCCTTGACCCTTTCGCAGAGCTAGATACAATCTTCCATTAAAGCCAAATTTGAGCGAAATCCGATCATCTTAACCTGTACGGCCTTCGATCAAAGTTTAGAGTTTTTGGTGAAAAGTTTCTAAAAAATAAAATCTTTGATCTATGGGAACCACGGGTTAAAATGATTGGATTTCGCTCAAATTAAGCTCAAATGAAATATTGTCCCAAGCTCTATGAAAGTGTCAAGGCAAAGAAATTTTGAGATTTTTTTTTTTTTAATTCTTGAACGTAAGAAAAAAACGCCATTTTTTTACAAACTTGAAAGGGCAAAACCGATCCACCGATTTTTAAATTTTGTTCATATTCGTGCTCAGACAAATATGATGTGTCGAAAGATAATTTTTTTTTTTTTTAATGTTATTTTTTGAAACTTTTCAAAAATCCTAAACTTTTAGGATTTAAATGTAATCCGATTGGCCTCAAATTTGCACCACATCAGTTTTAGACGTAGGACAATAAATATTTGCCTGGACACTTGGGAAAATCTAATGTTGAAAAAAACTGCCAGTCTAATACCCTATATATGATATTACACTCTCAAATAGCCAATATAAGGCATTTCACACGAAATGTCCCGCTGCAGAAAAACATGTGTCCCGTGAATTTCTGAATAGGTTTTATGGATATCCCTATACGGAACTATAAGTTGAGATGTTTGTCTATCCCCACAAAAAAATTCAGACTCGTGTTCTTAATTTTTTCGAAAAAATCGCATTTGAATTTTAAATTTCATAACAATTTTGTAACTTGCTAGTATTTTCTTGTTTCAACATTGCGAATGAGTAATTAATATTTGCATAAATGTTACTCATACGCTATGTTAAAACAAACAAATACAAGCAAATTACTAAATTATTATGTTATGAAATTCAAAATTCAAATTCAAAATTCTCCAAAAAAACGAAAAGCACATGCCTGAATTTTTTTTTGTGTGGATAGGCAAACATCTAAATTTTAAAAAAAGTGTCCGGATTTTTGATAAATTAACTTTTTTAAAAATGGAAAGTTTCAGAATGGGTTCAGAAAATTTTCAAAAAAAAATCTTAATCGATAGCCCAATGACAATGGAAACTGAAAAATTCAAATATACGTAAAGATTAAGTCTTGCAAAAATTACCAACATAAATAATTTAAAAAAAGAGAAAAATAATTTTCTTGAAAATTATTCTATGAGAATGTCATAGTTTTAATTAGTAAAGGAAATATTGACATCGATCTACTAGTTTAACAAAATATTTATTTTTAATTTTTTCGATTTCCTAAAATAATGGGCTTATAAAATTTAAATTATAAATGAAGGATCATCTAGCAAAAAAAAAACGTTTTTAAAAAGTTTTTGGTAAATTTTGAATTAGGATCAATACTTTCGAAGACATGCACTGATAGAAATTTGTACATGACAATAATGAAAATCTACATTAATGTTATGAAAAATGACGTTAAAAAGGAACCTATGTAGGGTTTCATTGAATTAATGAAATGGGTATCATAAAATGTAATTGCAAGAACAAGTTTCATTAAATTAATGAAAATTGTTCATACAAAATATAAATTGTATTTAATGAAAATGTTTCATTACTTTAATGAAAAAAGTATTTAATTCTTTTGAAATACTTTCATTGAATAAATCCTATTTTTATTTTTGAAATGAAATACTTTTATTGAATAAATGTTACTTTTATTTTTAAAATGAAATATATGTATGAAATTGTAAAGATCTTTTTATAGAATTAAAAATAATAAAAAAATGTTTTCACTTAGTTTTCTCGCACAAAATTTTACTCCAACCTTAACTTGGAATACATAATTAAAACCACGAACTAATATAAAACATGACAAAAATTAGTTAATTAATAATTTAGTTTTTATTTAAAATTTCGTAAAAAAATCTGAAAAAATCACAAAATAACCAAGTTAAAAAAACATTTTCACATATTTTTAATTTTATCTATAGATTTCACTCAGTTTTCTCACACAAAATTTTACAATAACGTTTACTTTTAATACATAAGTAAAATCCTAAAATAATTTAAAACAACGTGAATTTAATAAATACTTATAATTAATCAACAATATTTCTTTTTAAATTTCGTAAAAAAATCTTAGAAAAAATCACGCTCTGATCAGCTGATGCGCGCGTAAACTAACAGACTAAACAGACGCGACACGACACGACAATTGTCAAAAAACAGAAAATTTTGTAAACAAAACTTAATGAAATTTTTTAATGAAACTACGAAATCTAATGAATCAAAATTAATGAATATCTTGCACAATATGTATGAAATTTCATTCAGCATATGAAAAATTTCATTGTTGCAATGAACCAACGTTAATGAATTCCATTCCTTAGTGATATGAAGCGTTTTTCTATCAGTGTGGCTCTTCAAAATATCATACTTTTTTATATTTTCAATTTTTGAAGAAAATAAAATTCGCGAAAAAATCGCGAATTTTTTAAATTTTTTTTAAATTTGAAAAACTGAAAATGGATATGTTTTGTTGGCTCCATAGTACAAATGTGTAAAAAAATTAGACAAATTTGAAGACCCTTGGTCATATTTTATAAAATCTCTGGTGGATTTCGTGATATTTTATTGTATAAAGTAGGCGTATGAGTAATAACAATTTAAAAAACCAACGAATTGAGATTATTTCTTCTATTTTAGCTGGTACAATGTAGAAATGAGCGTATCAGCGATTTAAGACTCACGCAAGAAAAATTTGAGCAACTCTCTACTCATTTACTAACATTTTTACTTTACTCACTTCATAGGCTCCTCGAAAACCTAAAACCGTTATGTCTCAGCAGGCTAACATGAATATGACTTAAGAGTTTGACACCAATGACCAGCAGTGGGGTTTGGACGACCGAAGGGGTCAAGGATGCTGCAAGTGAACCGCTTAACCTAGCCACCAACCTAACCTAGGCTCCTAAAACGATATTTCGAGTTGTTACACACGGAGCAATAACCCTAAATACCGGTTTAAATGGATCATTCTTTGAAATATCTGTTTCTTGGAATTAAAAAACTTCCAAAAAAAATCAAGTGTAATTGAAAACACTCTGTAGGTATATTCCCGCCTGCTGTTTATCGTTGCCACACAATTGTATTCATTTTCACACACACACACACATACATATGTGTGGGTGTTGTCTTTTGGCTCTTGGCATTGTATTTAGTTTTGTAAGACAATTTTAACAGCAAGTAAATTATCACTGACAATTGTACAAAGTATGTACGTCTGTTATTGTTATTGGGTCGAGATTTCTGCTGTTTCATAAATTTTCGTACAAGACGACGACATTCATTGTAAATGCAAAAAACACACAAAAAAAACTATGAAAAGTGCATTACCATCGCTGACAAACATCGTTGTTGTCGTTATTTATTCCTTTTTCTGTATACTACTTATTATGATGAATGAGTTTTTGAAAATTACAGATTATGACGGAAAAACTAAGAGCAATAGAGAGAGAGTGCTGTGATAGAAAAACAAGAAAGAGAGGGAAAATAAACATTTTTAACATTTGATGAATTGAAATCAACTGTATATAAAATATCCAACAAAAAAAGAAGAAGAGTTAATGCGGGTGTGTTACTTCTGCTATTACTTGCATTGGTTTTTGTGTGTATAATATAAAAAAATATGTATGTAAACTTTTATAAAACCAGAGATTTGCAATCATGTTGTTCAAAGTGATGTTGTTGTTAGTGCTGGCTTTGTAGTTGTTGCTAAAGATGTAGTTGTTGTTGCTGCTGATGCTGCTGCTGTTGAAATAAAAACCTCCGAGACAACATTAATATACATTGTATACGACCTTCACCTATTTTCCCCATTTTTAACCAATGACTTTTATTCAACATGAGATTGCAGGCAACAACAGCAGCAGCAGCAAACTCTACATCATTCAAACGATATCAACGGCATTTACCATATATAAACAGACGCACACACACATACAGCCACCCCCTAAAATCATACTATGGTTTTTGTTAAACTCAAACATTAACTAAACGTCATACCAATACCACTGCCATGCATTGAAAAAAAAGCTTCGTAAAAGTTATAAAAATTCATATAGAAAAATAAATTGTCAACCGAATTTTTTAGTTGTATCAATTCATAATTCGGTAGTCGCTACTGTTTTTGGGTGCTCCAAAAGAATTAAATTTCAATAAAATATCTGTTGTAGACACCAAATTTCGTTGAAACTACCGCACTGATATAAATTTGTACATGACAATAATGAAAATCTACGTTAATGTTATAAAAAATGACGTTAAAAAGGAACCCATGTAGGGTTTCATTGAATTAATGAAAAAGGTATCATAAAATGTAATTGCAAGAACAAGTTTCATTAAATTAATGAAAATTGTTCATACAAAATATAAATTGTATTTTATGAACATTTTTCATTGCTTTCATGAAAAAAGTATTTAATTCTTATGAAATACTTTCATTAAATAAATCCTACTTCTTATTTTTGAAATGAAATACTTTCATTGAATAAATGCTACTTTTATTTTTAAAATAATATATACGTATGAAATTGTAAAGATCTTTTTATTGAATAAAAAATAATAAAAATGGTTTTCACTTAGTTTTCTCGTATAAATTTTAATACATAATTAAAACCACGGACTTATATAAAACAGCACGAATTTAGTAAATATAAATTTAATAATTTACTTTTTATTTCAAATTTCATAAAAAGTCTGAAAAAATCACAAAATAACCAAGTTAAAAAAACACTTTCACATATTTTTTAATTTGTCTATAGATTTCACTCGGTTTTCTCACACAAAATTTTACTATAACATTTTCTTTTAATACATAAGTAAAACCCCGAAATAATATAAAACAACGCGAGTTTAATAAATACTTATCATTAATCAACAACATTTCATTTTAAATTTCGTATAAAAATTCTAAAAAAATCACGCTCTGATCAGCTGTTTTTTGGTCACGTAAACTTACAGACTAAACAGACGCGACACGACAGGCGTCAAAAAACAGCGTCAAAAAATAAACAAAACTTAATGTAATTTTTTAATGAAACTACGAAATCTAATGAATCAAAAAAAAGGAAAATCTTGCAAAATATGTAATTTCATTCAGCATATGAAATATTTCATTGTTGTAATAAACAACGTTAATGAACTGCATTAATTAGTGATATGAAGCAATTTTCTATCAGTGCGGTATTCAATTGTGACTACCTGTATGCAAATGTATCGTTTTTAGTCGTAATAACTGTATTTCAGTTGGAATTTTTCAAATTTGTTTTCTGTGTGTTGATATAAATTTGAAGAATTATGACTCATGGTTTAAATTATGGGTCATAATAATTTATAATAATTTATGACTCATGGTTTCAGTTGATCAATGAAACTAGTGTCATTAAAGTTCCCCAGCAAAAACATGGTAATGAGTTGTGAAAAGTAAGCATTACCAAGTACATTATTTATAATGAGTACCCATTACCATTAACATTATTTTAAGCCCAAAAGTAACTACTTCTCAGTAATATGTTATTAAAGCACCTCTAAGTGATAATATCTTCTTGCACTTGCAGTTTTTAACCTTTACAATTCAATTAACTTAAAAAGTACTTAAAAACTTAATAAAAATTATGCAATTTTTAAGTTTTAATAAAAACAAGTTAAATTTTAAAAGTTGTAATTAACTAATTATTTTACTTCTTATTGGTAATGGGTTTTTACTCCTTATTTGTAATCCGAGGCAGTAACTACTTATTTATCTCCATACTCTTCACTAGTTATTTTGTCTCACGCCCTTGTTAAAATAATTAGTGTTTCATTCAATAAGTAATTACTTATTAACATCTGTTTCGGATTACAAAACCCATTACTAGTAATGCCAATTTTTGCTGGGTCAGTTCAATGAAAACTTACATGAAAGTAATGAAAATTTTCGTAGAACTTTTTTGAAACGTTTTATGAAATGTGTGACTGTATGCATTGATTAAATTTGGAATAGAAAGAAAAATTACAACCTTAAATTAAAATTAATGAAAATGTTTGGTTGGGCTCGGTTAGGTTTGGTTAGTCCGCTAATTGGCGAATTCACTCGGAGGCCATAGGGCCTATTGTGATTCCATTAATTAATATTTCCCTACTCACAACTCCTCTTCAAGCAAGTTTACGATGTGTAAAAATAGTGACAAAATTGGGTAATGGCATTTCATTCCTCTGTATTTGTATATCGAGGGCCTATATTCAAAACCCTCTATCTTCCATTTTCACGAAAATTACTTTTTGATGGCAAAATATTCAGTAAAACGGCCCTCATCTATGGTGTAAAATTCAGAACAAAAATATTTATTTTTGCTATTTTATTTGCATTTTTGGTTTTCTCTATCTCTTACACAATTAATTTTTCTGAATGCAAAACCCTCTATCTTTTCAAATAATTAATTCATAAATACTTTTTTTTTAATAATTTCATCATGCATTATATGTTTTCATACTAATTTTTGCATGCTGCACATGAATTTGTCAACAAAATTCCAGAACCACGATTTTGGTCCACTGATGCTAATTTTTTCTGAAAATTCTGGTTTGACTTTTTTGAAAAATATGGTTCAAAATTTGGATGTCTTGTGTACATTATGAAACAAAAATTTTAATCTTAAAAATCCCGATGCTGATCAGCATCTGTGGACCAAAATCGCGTTTTTAATTTTTTTACTATTTTTTACATAACATAAGTACTCAACAGTTTGTCAACTTTTGAGACGAATTCGGTAAAAAAATAATTTTTGTCCCAAAAATTCGCGTCTGTGGACCAAAACCGCGATTTCGGAATTTTTTATTAGCCGTTCTCATTAATAAATTACGTTAAAAATTTAACGATGTCGTAAATGAAATCATAATAATCAATTTTTATTAAAATGCAAAACCCTCTATCTGATCATTTTCATTCATGTACTTAATATTTTTGAGAAACAAAACCCTCTATCTATCCTCTAAAACCCCCAATATGTAGTGCAAAATTTTAAAAACGAATCATATGAGAGATTCAGTAGTTGATTTAAAAAATATTGTAGAATATCGAATTTATTACTCTAATAATACGCGAAATAAACAGTTTTTTGGCTCTCCTGAAAAGTTGTGTTTTTTTAGATAGAGGGTTTTGAATATAGGCCCTCGATATATATTTTAGTTTTTTAGTTCTAAGTTATCTGTTGGATTATCACTGGATCATCTTCACTTCATAGTCAAATAATTTTAAGTCACGTGTAATGATTAATATCAATTTATGATAGATTGCATTAATAAATGAATTAAAAAAAAAAAATCCTCTTTATTTAGAGCTTAAAAAATCGTTAACACGAAAATCCTAGCTGATCCTGTGTTCGAGTTATAAGTGACATTCAGTGAATAAAATACGGGTTTAGACCCCACCTTCTTCCCAAAGTTCTCCTGCAGGCGTAAAAAGCACATAACAACTTTTTCATCTCTTCCTGTATTTCTTTTCCAATAAACCTTTTAGTGAAGGATCACAACCAGGTATTTCGCCTCATTAGATAGTTCCAGGGTGATTCCATCTAATTTGGGAAGGACAAACCTGTCTATCTTAGAAATTTTTGTGAACCAGACAAGTTTTGTTTCGGCGGGATCAACTCTCAGACTATCTTCCCGCTTTGGGGATAAAGATCACTGTCATTAATAACAATTTTTGTTGAGTCACGTGATTTACGTGATTTTAGAAAAGGTAGAAAAAATACACTTTCATATTTTTTATTGCTTTCACTTACAATAAGTTTTTTTTCACAAAATTTTACTCCAACCTTAAATTGTAGTACATAAGTAAAACCACGAAATATAAAATTAATAATATACGTTTCATTTTAAATTTCGTGTAAAAAGTCTGAAACAATAACAATGTAAACAAGTAAGAAAAAAACACTTTCACATTTTTTTTTATTTATAATTTCACTTATTGTTAGTTTTCTCACACAAAATTTTACTAGATTCTTAAATTTTAACACATAAAACAACGGGAATTTTAGTAAATATATAATTAATCAATTATATTTCATTTTAAATTTCATAAAAAAAGGTCTAAAAAAAAACACAAAATAAATTTGTGCCGCTCAGATCAGCTGTTTTTTTCTACATTTTGCGCGTTTAACTACAGACTAAACAGACGCAATGCGACAGGTGTCACAAAAACAACAAATTTTATAAACAAAATTTAATGAAATTTTTTAATGAAACTACGAAATCTAATGAAGCAATTTTTATGAAATTACTGTAATGAAAACAAAATAATGAATTCGTTTCATTTATATCAAGAAGTTTTTTTTCTTAGTGTACTACTACCAACTCTACTTGTCCTACTACTAATACTATAGTACCCACCTACCACTACACCCTCAACTACATTAAACACAGAGTTTGCTTTATATCTGTATTTAAAAATCTCGTATATCTTCTCTAAAGCTGTATGTTAAGTGAGACATTATCCATGCACATTTAGCCACCAGCCATGACACTTTTCTTGTACAAGTGTTTGTATATATGTATGCATATTTTTGTATATACAGGGTGAGGCACTGTAAATTATAGTATATAAAAAAATTTACAAAAGTTGGTAAAAAAAAATCCAGGATTTGTTTTTCATTTTTAATAAATCTAATTTTATGGAAAAAAAGTCGTTAAACATATTGTCAATATCTCTAAGTTGGCATCACTAAAAGTGTGTTTGCTATTGTGAATGAAAATAATATGTGCGTTTTGGTTGTGCTTGTCACGGGTTGATACTGTCAAATCGTATGAAAAGCCGTGATTGTTCTGTTAATTCCCTTATTTCTATGTGATGGTGGCCTGCCAGATCAAAATTAGCGAAAAGCAAAAAATCCAGAAAAAAAACTTGATTTTTCTTAATATAAACATAAAAAAAATCTCATTTTCCAGTGAGAAATAACGTCGGCTAAGTAAACAAACAAAAAATAGTATTGCCAATCTTAGCTGAAGGGAATGAGAAAACTAATTGCATCAATTCTCATATTTTTCCATAACTCGTCGAAAAAGTTAGTCGCTCCGTATTTGCACTAGAGCCAAGGGGATTAGAAATGTAATTTGTTCCGCCCCTTTTTGGGCGTGGTTATTAAAAATAATAATAAAAGTGTGTTAAAATAAATGCAACAAAATAATGGCTGCTACTTATTCAGCATTTATTAGTATTTAAAACTGACTCGACTCAAAATACGTTCATCAGTATCATTATCATGTGTTGACGTAATACGTCAGCAGCCACTTACAACCTAACCTATCAGTAAAATTTTCGCACCCTGTAACATCCATAAATATCAACATATTTTATGTGAGTGTATTTGTATGATACTAACCCAGTAAACCATTTAAAAAAAAAACAAAGTTCAGTCCTAAAACTAAACTAAGCATTTAAATTCCGTGTAATAAGTTCTTTGAATGCTGTCGTGGAGCAGTCAAATCTAATAAGTTCTTAAGATTCTTAAATCACAATTTTTATCAATCGATAAAAAAATCAGTAATAGTCGGTTAAAGTGTTAAAAAATTGTTTACTGGGTTATTTCGTATTAAATGAACGCATTTTTATAATGTATTGAAGTTAAGGTTTTCTGAATGTATGTGTGTCTGTGTTTACATCAGTATATAGATGTTTTGTTGTTGTTTTTAATGTTTTGTAAATATTTTATTCAAGTACTACATATTTTATTAAATTCGATGTATCCATACATATACAGATAATGAACATTGTACATACAGTGGAGCATTATAACGAATTCGAGAACGAGAATTGTTATGGGGATTATGACCGGAATAAATTCGGTTCAAAGGAAAATCAATGACAAAACTAGCTGGCATCTGCAAAAGTATAGATAGAGTTGAAAGTTTGACCTACACTCAAAAAAAAAACTGTAATGTTAGCAAAAAAAAGCTTGTAAACCTACAAGAAAATTTGCTGATTTTGAACCCAAAATTTTTTGGCTAAAGTTGGCAAAAATGTTTTGCCAATAATTAGTTAACTGAATTTTTTTTTATTTGAACTTAGTTCATACACATTTGAGGACCCCATTGGGTTCGGACCCAATAGGTCCAGACCTCGATGGGTCTAGACCTAGTTGGGTTCCTTAAAAATCGTCATAGTTTTTGATCCAAAATTTGTGTCCGTTTCGCTCTACCTTGCTTAGTTTTTGAGATACGTGATTTAAGGGACCACTGGGGTCTTGAGATTTAAAAAATTCGATAACTTCAAAAATATTACTCGGAGAGCTTTTGTTCTACGTGTTGAGAGCTACATAAATGCTTTTGGACTTTTTGTTGTGTCGGCAATATTTACCGAGATATGAGCATTTTAAAATTTTCGGGAATGCTAACTTTTGGATCCAAAGTTAGGACCCATTAGGGTCCACATATGTGAAGAGGACCGGCGATACTATGGAAAGTCCGAGAACCAAAAATGGCCTCCATTTTGCTCCATCTGGCTTAGTTTCCGAGATAGTGCCATTTTAAGTTTTCTAAAAATAAAAAAAATTTACCATTTATTTTTGCTAATATTAGCAAAAAAGCTTGTAAAAATTTGGTCAACTCAATTTAAAATTTAGCAAAAAAAATTAGTTCAAGTTTTGTTTAAAATTGCTAATGCGCTAAATGAAGTTTACAAGATATGTTTGCTAACATGCTAATCTCAACTAAAAATTTGCTAAAAGTTAGCTAAACAGCATTAGCAAAAAAAATTTGTAAATCTACTAATGTATTATTTTGAGTGCAGAATTTGAGACTTTTAATATAGAAAATGTAACTTGATCCATAGAGTTTGAAATTTTTCATGATCCTGATGCATAATTTTCATTAAATAAAACCAATATAATGTGTTTTCGATACATATTTTACAGATATTTCGATACAAATGACTTTTTAAAAACGAAAATTTACTCAAAATCAAGAGTTTTTATAAAAAAAATATGTAAAACTTTTCTCCAAAACCAAAATATTTACAATACTTAAAAAACTTATGTTTGTTACTTGTATCATGTATTGAAGTGTTTAAATTTTTTAAAATTTTCCAATCCAAAAGGGGGGCCAGGCTTCCTGGGCCCCCCCTGTATACGTCCATGGCGCCAATGGACACGAAAGCGTTTAAGAAAACTTGTTATGCCATCCGGCCCCGAAGATTTGTTTATCTTAAGATTATCAAAACCCCATTTAACGGCAGAAGCTCTAAAGAAAATGTAAGTCATAGTGTGGGATATACTTTCAAGTTCGGGTAGTGGATGGTACTAAAAATTACTATCATAAATAAATTTTAGAACAAAAAAAAATTTTTCTAGAAAATTATTCTGTGAGAATATTATGGTTTTAATTAGTAAAGAAAAATAACCTCGAGCTAGAATAACCCTAATCAAAATGTAATATTCTAAAGGCCGACTAAAACCATTTTTTTTAATATTTAGTCAGAATATGTGCAGAATTCTTAATGATTTGGGGGTTGCTTTAACCGTGCTCCACTGTATTAAAACATGTTGTTTAGTTTCAATTTATTGTATAATTTGTATGCTAAATTTCTAAAAACTGGTAAATACTATAATAAAATTAATTTAAATAATTATATAAAATGTTGTTGCATTTAAATTGAATTTTCACTAAATATGATAAACATATTAAAACATGAAATTAAGGTTTTATGTAAACAAAATAAAATTATTTTAATCTAATTACCAATTTACATACACTCAAAAAAACCTTGTCAAATTACTAGAAAAAGTCTCGTAATCCCATTTTACCAATCTTTGACAGTTTTCCTTGTTTTTTAACAAATATGTCCAAACGAAATTTTATTTTTTTTTTGTAATTCTACAGTTTTTCTTGTAATTTTACAAATTTTCAAGTTTTTTTACAAAAAAAAATCTAGTAAATTAAAAAGTTGTAAAATTGCAATTTTATTGGTAAAAATCTTGTAAAATTACAAAGAAGCTCGTATTTTTTACTAGGAATTCTCGTAAAATAGGAGGTAGCAAAAACTCTAGTAAAATCACGAGACCTCCTTGTAAGTTTTATCGATCATTGAAATTTACAAAGTGTACGGTATTAAACATTTCTAAATAATAAAATTTTACAATCCTTTTTATTTGTATAGATTTTCAATGTTTACTATTATTACACAATTTTGTTGCACATTCGTATAATTGAAGATAATCTTAAATGCTCATACGCCCCATATATTCGAAACACATACATACACTCACATTAAAAGATTCTATTTTTTTTTATACCCTCCAACCACAGTATGGGGGTATACTCACTTTGTCATTCCGTGTGTAACACATCGAAATATCGGTCGGGGACCCCACAAAGTATATATAATATTGATCCATGATAGAATCTAAGACATTCTAGCGATGTCCGTCCGTCCGTCTGTAGAAATAACGATGCAGTCCAAACCAAAAGACCTAGACCCCTGAAATTAGGCAAGAATATCTCGTATGTTCCTGTTAAAGTTAATTTCGAAGATGGGCAAAATCGGACCAGGGGGAAAAAAGTTCCCCCTTGGAGAACTAAAACGACCAATGAAAAATACGATATTTTTACGAGTTTTTTTTAATTTTTGTTCAACAAATGTAACATTTGTATGCCATATTATGTTCATAGAACTGCACTTGCACGAAGGGGGTTAGAAAATTCGATTTTGGGGGCGTGGTTATAGAAATTTATTAAAAATAACGAAAAAATTTACTATTTAGACGTAAATATCATAAACAAATAATTTGTAAACATATATAGCGGAGGTACAGGTGTCCCCCACCAAATTCGCCGACCCCCCTCACCAAAAAAAAGACGCCCCTGCGATTTTTTTTAATTTTAAACGTGTTGGAGGGTATAAAAGATTCGGCACAGCCGAATTTAACACTCTTACTTGTTTTCATTTAGTTTATAACATTTTATAACCCTCATTGTGGAATCGCTAACATTTACTACAATTTTTATATGTATGTAAAGGGAGAGTAAACGTACAGCATATAGGTACATATGTATGTGTGTATGTACTATTTATATAGGCTATCCAACAAAGTATGGCCAAGTTATATACATACATACGTTAGTTTGTTTGTATGTCTGTCATGAATGTTATGAGGCTGTGTTGCCAATGATGCGTGTGCTCTAGAAAAAACATATGGCGCCCTACTCTTTAACGAAACTACATATGCAAATTAGAGTGACATTTGTTCTTCAACTTTTGAATTTCCCAAGTGTCCGTGCAAAATTTTTATTCTACTAAGTACACCTTGAAATTATGTGTAACAAATTTAAGACCAATCGGATTAAATAACCCCTTACGCCCGGGGATAAAAGTTTTGGATTTTTGAACATCTTTAACAAAAAGTTAAAAAAAAATATATCTTGCGAAACATCATAGCTATTTTTTTTGATGCGCTGAACAAGAATATCAAAAAAGTTAAAATCGGTCAAACGGTTTTCGACTCCTGGAGGATCTGATGACGATATCAAAAGTCGTATAAATAAGGCTAAGCAGGCATTTGGAGCTCAACAACCCGTATGGAGATCCTCTCAGAGCTCAATAAAAACCAAATTACGGCTTTTTTCCTCAAATGTAACATCCACCCTTCTATATGGTTGTGAATCCTGAAACACTTCTCAACGCCAGATTAACAGCCTGCAGGTTTTTGTCAATAAGTCCCTAAGAAGAATCCTTCACATGTTTTTGGCCAGCAACAATATCAAACACTGAGCTGTGGAGAAGGACAAACCAGATACCTGTTCAAAGTTAAATCCTCAAGAGAAAATGGAATTGGTTGGGTAATATCTTAAGAAGACCACAAGAAGATATTGCACGAATGGCAATTGACTAGAATCCACAAGGCAGTAGGCGACCAGGAAGGCCATCTCATACTTGGAGAAGAATGCTTGAAAGTGAAATACAATCAACTCGAAAAAGCTGGCGTGAAATAAAAAATTTGGCAGAGGACAGATCAGAATGGAAGAAGTTTGTTGTGGCCCTTTGTTCCTCCATGGAACCCTAGGATAAATATATATATATAGGGCATTCCATGTGAAATCGGACACTTTGAAAAACTTTTTTTTTAGATTTTCCCAATTTGTTTACAGTTTTTAGTACCCTTCGAAAACTCCTTCGTGGTAAATTTTCAGATTTTTTTGATGACCCGTTCAAAAGATATCGAATTTTTAAAAATTGGTAGTTTGTTCCTTTACTCAAACTTCTTTTAATCATAACTTCTTCAATAATGGTCCAAATTTCAAATTTTTTTTTTCAAAATTTTTGTTTTTTTAAGTACTTTCTAAAAAAAAATCCCAAAAAATTCTTAAAAGCGCTCTAGTATGCGATTTTTGAGTTTTAAAATTTAAATCTCATTTTTAAAAATGTTTGTACTCTTCGATTTTTTTGAAATTTTTTTGTGTAAAACTTCTATCAATTCTACAAATTTTTTGCCCAGGAAGATTGTTTGATAACGATTATTACTATTTTTTAAAATTTTTTGAAAAAATTTTATTGTAATTTTTCAATCTTAAAATCATTTCTACTGCTCCAATGGTGCGTCATAGAGGGGTCCTTTATAACACCGACCCCCATTAATTTTTACGTCTTAACATTTCTTTGGAACAAACTAATACCCTATCTCCAATTTCAAAGGGGGCTCCCACACAAAACGACATTTTTTAAAATTTATTACAATACTAGCTGTTTTGCACCCGGCGTTGCCCGGGTTGAAAAAATATTATACAATGAATGATAGTTAGTAATGCCCTATGGTTCCATCCTCGGTTAGTACTACATCCGGTGAAAACTTAAATTTCGCATCATTTTATAACACCTCTGTAGGATAGCGCGCTGATATGGCCCATTGTTCCCGCCTCGGTTAGTACTCGACTTTTAAGCGTGATTACCCAATAGGCAGAAATAACTTTCAATATATTACAGAGGCGTGTGGTAATTTACGTCCCTTTGTTCAATCGCATGCTGATATGACCCCGCATCGGTTAGTCAGTTTTAAAAATCGGCTCAGCCATTTTTTCGTGATTGCGGAACTGTCAAAAATAATTTTCAAATAGTGCAAGGGGGTGCAGCATTCTACAACGCCTTTGCCCAATCACGCGCTAATATTGCATACTGTTACCGCCTCGGTTAGTACTATATGTTGTGGTTGTTTTGTTTAAATCAGTTTAGGCGCTTAAGCGTTATTACGGAACAGACAGAAAAAACTTTTGGTGTGGTGCAAAGAAGCGTGGCAACTTACGCCTCGCGATCTATTATGGTTTATAGTTCCCGCTTCGGAAGTACTATATGTGATGAATATTCCATTAAAATCGGTTAAGGCGTTTAAGCATGATTATGGAACAGGCAGAAATAACTTTCAATGTAATACAAAAGAGCGTGGGATTTTACTCCTCTTTGTCAAATCGCACTCATTTACGGCCTATAGTTCCCGCCTCGGTTAGTACTATCTGTGTGTGGAAATTTCTTCTAAACCAGTTTAGCCGAAAAAGCGTTATTGTGAAAAAGGCGAAAAGAACGTGCAATAAGTTTAACACGGGTGTCATTTAATGCCTCTTTGTCTGATCGCTCATTTTCTGTCCTATAGTTCCCTCGTTTACTATTTGTTGCAAAAATTTTGTGTTAATTGGTTCAGCCGTTGATGCGTCATTGCGGAACTGACAGAAACAACTTTTAGTATTGTACAAAGAAGCGTTGCAACTAATGCCTCTTTGTCCAAACGCGCTTTATTATAGCAGCAATAGTAATTTTGAATTAGTCCAACGCCTTTGCCCAATCACGTGCTGAAATGGCATATTGTTCCCGCTTCGGTTAGTACTATCTGTGTTAAAAATTTCAATAAAATCTGTTCAGACGTTTAAGAGAGATTACGGAATATGCAGAAATAACTTCCAATGTAGAACAAAGGGGAGTGGACTAATACGCCCATCCGTCAGAGCGCCCTCCTAATATACCCTATAGTGCCCGCCTTGGTTAGTACTATGTGTGGTGAAATTTTCATTAAAACCGGCTCAGACGTTAAAGCGTGATTACGGAACAGGTAGAAATAACTTTCCATGTAATACAAATGGGCGTGGCATTTCCACCCCTTCGTCTGTCCCCGTCCTATTATGAACTATATTTCCCGTTTGTATTAGTACTAAATGTGGTGAAAATTTCTTTAAAATTGGTTCAGCCGTTTAAACGTAATTGCTGAAAAGGCAGAAATAACGTTCAATGTAATACAAAGGGGCGTGGCATTTTACGCCCACTTGGCCGATCGGTCTCTCTTTTTACCTATAGTTCCCGCCTCAGTTAGTACTATCTGTGGTTAAAATTTCATGTAAATCAGTTTAGCCGTTTATCTGTGGTTGTGAACCAGATAGAAAGAAAAACCAAAGGATGCCACACCCCTTTCTGAGGATATTATATTTACGAAAAGTGGGCGTAAAAGGAGACGTGGCTTCCAAAACGCGGGATTCCCTTTCAAAAAACACCATATTAATATGCCAAATTTCATGCTAATCTGTAACAAACATCCAAATACAGTAACAAACAACCAAATATATTGAAAAATCTGAAATTCATAAAAATTGGGCGTAAAAGGGGGCGGGGCATCCAATCGAGATGCCATTGGTCGCATTTTTCATTCCAGAAAATTCTCTATCTACATGCCAAATTTCATTTCAATCGGTTTAGTAGTTTTCTTCTGAAAGCGACACAAACAAACAAACAAACAAACAAACAAACAAACTAACATGTCATTTTTATATATATATAAGGATTTTTTTAGTAAAAACATTTTCTCTGAACACACCTACCCTCTATCTTTAACTGTTAAGGAGGTCTCCATACAATTTTTTTTTTATTTTTTGTAAATTTGTTTTATTTAATCAGCTTCTACCGGTCCAATCGTGCGTCCGAGAGGGGTCATTACTGAGACCGACCCCCATTTATTTTTAACCTCTAAAGGACCTCTAAAAGACCTTATAAAGGACCCCTTTATGACGCACCATTGGAGCAGTAGAAATGATTTTAAGATTGGAAAATTACAATAAAATTTTTTCAAAAAAATTTAAAAAATATTAATAATCGCTATCCCACGATCTTCCTGGGCAAAAAATTTGTAGAATTGATAGAAGTTTTACACAAAAAAATTTCAAAAAAATCGAAGAGTACAAACATTTTCAAAAATGAGATTTACAGGCCTATTCTCAGTTATGACTGGTTGTGACTAATTTTATTATTTTCAAACTTCATATTCCCTGTGTTTGTTGTAAACAAAATCATAAAAAATCTCAAAATTTAAAATTATTTGTCAATTTTGAGACGATGTGGGTAGCAGGTCTTTATTTTTTTGAAATTTTCAAACAAAATTTGAAATTTTTTATGATTGTTTACAACAACCACATGGAAAAAATTGAGTTATGATTGAGTTATGACTTTTTTTGTGAATAGGCCCCTATAATTTTAAAACTTAAAAATCGCATACTAGAGCACTTTTAAGAATTTTTTGGGATTTTTTTTTAGAAAGTACTTAAAAAAACAAAAATTTTGAAAAAAAATTTGAAATTTGGACCATTATTGCAGAAGTTATGATTAAAAGAAGTTTGAGTAAAGGAACAAACCACCAATTTTTAAAAATTCGATATCTTTTGAACGGGTCATCAAAAAAATCTGAAAATTTACCACGAAGAAGTTTTCGAAGGGTACTAAAAACTGTAAACAAATTGGGAAAATCTAAAAAAAAAGTTTTTCAAAGTGTCCGATTTTACATGGAATGCCCCATATATATATAAACGGTTTTCGAGATATCGCTATTTGAAATTTGCAAAAAATGACGGTTTTTCCTACATTGAAAAATTTTTTTTTAAAGAAATCTCAAAATTTCTTTCTCTTGACCATTTCTTAAAGCTTGAAATAAACTTTCACTAAAAGTTTAATTTATTATTTTATTCGACCTTTTTATTTTTAAATATAGAAAATATTTGAGCTCAAGGCCTTTTTTGTTTTTGTTAGTAATTTTTCATTTATTATTTGCCAATATTTCGTATCTCGTTGAAGAACATCATCTGGGCTTAAAATTAAAAAATTCACGCACAAAAACAGAAAATAATTGAATTTGTATTTTATTACTCTCGTCTAATTAGAACTGATTAAATTTGATAATTAGACGATGGTGATAAAACACAAGTAGAAATATTTTCTGTTTTTTGTGCGTGAATTTTCTAATTTAAAGTCCAGATGATGTTCTTTAACGAGGAACGAAATATCGGAAAATAATAAATGAAAAATTATTAAACAAAAACATTAAAAAAGGCCTGGAGCTCAAATATTTTCTTTAACTAGAAATAAATTTGAACCAAATCCAATAATTTTAACCAGTTGCGCCATCCGATCAAAGTTTTGGTTTTTTAGAAAATGTTCAGCAAAAACTCTAAACTTTAATCGAAGGCCGCCATGGGTTAAAATGTTATGATTAAGTTTCGACGAAATTAAGTTAAGTTGAAAGTTTCGTTGAAAGTTTGTCTCAAGCTCTATGAAATAGTCAGTGAAAAAAAATTTTGAATTATTTTTTAAGAAATTTCTTGAACATATGCCATTTTTAGAAATATTTTGACAAATTTCAAATGGAGAGATCTCGAAAACCTCTCAACTAATTTCAGAAATTTTTTGATATTTAACATGTCAAAATAAAGAAAAATAATGTGTTGTGTTTAGTTTTATTTTAATTTTTTAATTTTTAAAAATGTTCCAATTTCGCTCAAATTAAGTTTAAATAAAAGAATATCTCAAACTCTAAAAAATTTTAATTCAGCGATATCTCGAAAACTTGTTGACCGATTTTATTTTATTTTTTTTGATATTCGTGTTCATCGCATTATTTTTTAATTTTTTTTTAATTTTAAAAAAATATAAAACTTTGACCCGGCCTTACGGGTAAATTTAGTTCCATTGTCCTTAAATTTGTACCACTTAAGTTTTAAATGTAGCAGAGTTAAAATTTTCCCACACGTTCCAAATCGAAAGAAAAACTTTTTTTCCATACAAAAAAAATGCCAGTCTAATGCACATATAAATACACACATACAAACAGAAATTTAACAATATCATCCCAACATAAAACGGCACCAATAACCACTTCTGTTAAAGTGCTACTCGTATCATAATATTTTAACATCTTTTTATACCCTACACCAAGTGGTAGAGGGTATATAAAAAATGTTCATCCCGTTTGTAACACCTCGA
Source organism: Pegoplata infirma (assembly GCA_963921195.1). Taxonomy (NCBI): domain Eukaryota; kingdom Metazoa; phylum Arthropoda; class Insecta; order Diptera; family Anthomyiidae; genus Pegoplata; species Pegoplata infirma. The sequence goes on along the minus strand of OY992536.1, from coordinate 298,839,609 downwards.
AAAATTAGTCTATAACACCATAATACACATATTTCCGATGTCTATTGAAAATAATTTATTTCTCAAATTGCAAGCTGAAGGTTGCACAAATATTTTTGATTGCACAAAATTGGTATTACGGGGCCTGTCACAGAGTTAATTCCGTTCGGAAGTCGTTTTAAAATTTTCCTCTAAAACGAAACGAAATATTTTTTACGGAATGAAACCACTTCGATGCAATTCAATTTTAATTTAGTTTTTGAAAGTAATTTCATTCCGTTAATATAATTTCGTGTTACTTGTAAACAGCAATGCCAATTTAGCTTTTTCCCCGTTAGATTTAGCTTTTTTTTTTAATTTTTCGCGGCAAAATTTTGCATTTAGCTGTAAGCGGATTTTTTAGCTTTTTGTGAAAATTTTTTGTTTTTTTTTAGCTTTTTTTAGACTTTTTTTAAACTATTTTTCATTAAATATCAATGTAAAAACACAATAATAATTCAGAAACATTTAACTATTTATATTTTAATGTTTGTATAATGAGTTTTAGGAAGTTTTTTTTTTTCATTTAATTTTTTTTCAGAATTCTAATAAGTAATTGAAAATTTTTAAAACTTTAATAAACATTTTTAAAATGTATTTCAAAATTTCTTAATTATAAACTTGAGAAAATAAAATTTTTGGAACATATAAAAAAGTTTCTAAAATTAAAAATTTTTAAAATATAAATGAAGATTTCTGAAATGTATTTGTAAATTTTTTTAATATTGTTTGTATTTTCTGAAAAGTTGTTGGGAAGTGTTGATGTATTTATAAACTGTTTTTCTAAATATTCAGAAATTATTAAAGAAATTTCCACTTCCAATTTTTCCCAAATTTCTAAACTTTATTTGAAAATGTAATTCAAACAATTTGAAATACATTCTGAAATGAAATTGAAAAAATTTAAAAAAAATATAATTTGTATTTGAAAATTTCTTTGATTTTTTTGGAAATTTATACACAACGTTTTGACATTTCTGAAATGCAATTTGAATTTGTTAACGTTAAAGATTTTCTTGATTGTATTATTTTTAATCCTACTTATGTGTACCCACATTCGAAATTTTCGGAAACATAATTTTTTTCAAATTTATGAAGATTTGTTATATTTAAATATTTTGTTTATTAATAAGCATAATTTTAGTCCCAAATATGCTATAGATTCCTTCTCAGATACCTATTTTGCAATTCTATTGTAAAATCAATTAAAAAAAGTTTAGCTTTATTTTTTACCTTTTTTTTAAACTTTTTTAGCTTTTTTTAGCGGGTTTTTTTAATAAATCTAGCTTTTTTTGTTTTCAAATTCTGGAAACGCTGCTTTTTTCACTTCCGAAAGGAATTGAGCCTAAAACATGCCACTGAATTTCAGCGAAATCGATGTAGCAGTTAAACGGTTATGAGTGGAAATGTATGGACATTTTCAAAATATTAAATAGTAGTATGTTTTTAAGCCACAAAAATATTTAAAATAGTGTTTTTATCTTTAAAAAAAAAAATACGAAATTCAAGTTCTCGCCAATATTTCCTAACATCCCGGCGAAAAATGTTCATATAATTTTCAAAAAAAAATGTTCCTAAAAACATTTTTAAATTATTTTTTTATTACAAACCCAAAAAAAATATTTGTGTCTGAGACAAATGAATAACATCTGACATTTTTCGCCGGGATGTAAAAATTTTTGCATATTTATACCCTACACAATGTACAAACGATTATTACATCGACTTTAAAGCGTTTTAGAATCGATTTTTCGTCCCAGACCGACTTTACGATGAGTTACAAACGGAATGGCAGGGTATAAAAATGCTTCGTTTTTACTAAAAGCGTTTTCGACATTGTGAAGGGTATTTAAAGATTCGACCAAAATCAATTTAACATGTTCCACTTGCTTTTGTTGTACCTTTTTTTATACAAATGAGTAAAATAAAAATGGTAAGCAGTTGTTAGTTAGTTTGTTGAATGGTTATTAAATTCAGGGTAACGAGGGTATTTGGTTATTTCATGTTGCCTCCATTAAACATTAGTATCCGGTGAAAAATGTTTTCATATGGGTACATTTAATTAGAAAATTTTTCAGACAAATTTTTGCTACTGCACAAATTTAATTGAAGTCGTCTGGTATATGTTGCCAATAAACCGATTTTAGGGAGTATCGGGTGAAATTTTTATAGGGGACTAAAACTAAAAATGGTCTAATTACAATGAGATTAAATTTAGATACCAAAGTACACTTTAAACATCTGCAAACACAACTTTAGTCAAATTTAAGCCAAATTTGAAGGGGACGTTGTATAGGGGCTAGGTCTTAACATGGACCTATTTTTTCCAATTTCAATAGGCTTAGTCCTTGGATCAACAAAAGCTTAAATTTTAAATTTCAGCCAAGTATATTGATAATTACGACCTTTATTGTGTATACAATGTTTAGATGGAAAGAGAGACAGACGGACGGACATCGCCAAATGGGTTAAAAAAGTGATTCTAAGTCTATCGATATGCTAGAACCAATATTTCGGGTAGTTACAAACATCAGCACAAATTCAACATCAGCACAAATTCGTTATACCGTGTACCACAGAGTAGTGTGGGGTATAATTATTGATTTGAAATGTGAAAAATTAGCGTTTTTTTAATTTTAACTTTATCCGCGATGTGGAAAAAGAAGGATTTTTATACACTACACCACGCTGTGTACAGGGTATAATGAGTTTGTGCTGATGTTTGTAACTACCCGAAGTATTGCACCTAAGTATTGCACTTAAGTATGCAGATCGACTCAGAATCAGTTTTTGAGTCGATTTAGCGATTTCCGTCCTTCCGTCCGTCCGTCTGTCTGTCCATGTAAACGTTGTAAACACGATACAGGTCGCAATTTTTAATCAATTGACTTTTGGCTCAAGGACGAAGCCTATTGAAATTGGAAAAAATCGGTTTATATTTAGACCTAGCCCCGATACAAAGGTCCTCTTTAGTTTTGGCTCAAAGGACTCTAATAAACGCATTATAGTAGATAACTTTTCGAAATTTAGCAGGTGATCATGTTTTATCTACACAAATCACCATTCCGAATTTTAAAGAAATCGGACCGGTTCTTCTTGTACCCCCATACAAACCACCTTCCCCATTTTCACATAAATCACTCAAATTTCATGAAAATAGAAAATATTTAATTAAAATTCTGTTTGTGTGTGTTAAACGCATACATTAACAACCTTATCAAATCTGATTATCATCGGACTATTTTTGAACTTAGGCCCGCCCCATGTGAAAATTTTGTCCGATATTCAGTTAAAGCGGTTTATTGTCAACAGAAAAAAGCCTATTTCACTCAAATTTGATATTTGAGTGTTTTTTACACTTATTAAAGATTTGACAAAATATATGCAGATCTAATCAGTCCATGTTTGAACTTGGGACCCATTTTCCGGGAAACTCTGGTGTGGGGTATTATATGGTCGGTCTTGACCGGCTATAATTTTCTTACTTGATTTATTTTTATCTTTTTAATTTTCAGCCGAAATACATAAAATTATTTTTCACCGGATAGTTAATATTGCATGTGTGTGTGTGAGTTTATATGTTTGTGTGTTTAACGGTAATAGTTTTATTTTTGTTATCTTTTTTTACAACTCTCTTACTCTCTATCACTATAAACACTCCTGCTCTCTTAGTTTTACTTTAACTTTATCCACTTGTTTAAACAAAATACCATCACTGTATTTTTATCACCCATTGCTTTATGTGTGTAATATTCTTTTATCTCTTGTGATAAGTTTTTGTTTGTCAAACATAAGCGATGCCACCTGTTTTACTACTATTTACTACAACTTACTGAACTACTGCCTTTTTTAGCTACTTTTTTAATATTTAACAATTTCACTACTATTTAACTAATACACAAAATGTTTGCAAACCTTTTTTACAAGTGGAGAATACTCTATATGAAAATTCTTAATAATATTTATTTTTATTTCGGCTTTAGGCCAGAAAAACGATAAAAAAAAACTAAAAAGTTATTTTTTTTAGTCAACACAGAAATTTTCGATATTTTTAAAGTAAATAATGACCTCGAGCCAGAATAAACATCCTCAAAATATAATATTTTAAAGGTCGAATAAATTTTTATTGTTTAATAAAAATTAATCAGAATTTGAAAAATAAAATTTCAATATTTTTTTTAAAGTACGTAGTTTAAAAAAAATATATTACTACTGTTCTACTTCTTTAGTACTTTTTTACAGTTTAAGACCCTTTTTACTACTTTTTTTTAGTTAATTAAAATTGCTTTTTAAAAAAAAAAATTGGAAATAAATTTTTTAAATTTTATAAATTTGTTATAATTAGAACTTTTTCTAAATATTTAAATTTTTTTTAGCCCATTTTGTTTATAATAAACAATTTTACATTGTATTGCTTGAAATTTTTATAGTCCATAAAAATTTTGAACTATTGAAACTCCATTCATTCTTGCATGAACTGTTGTTGTAAGTGTAAAAATTTCCTCATGATCTAAGTACAACAAATGATTTCATGTAAACAATTTATATTTTTTCAATTTGTTTAGTTTATTTTTTTAGAGTTATTTGTAGTTTTTTCTTTTTTTAAATATTTTGGTGTTTATTGAGAAAATGTTTAGTTTGAGTTAATTGTTTTATAGTGATTTTGTTTATTATGTTAAATCTGTTTTTGTTGATTTCTTTACTTAATGAAGAGTTGTTTTTTATATTAACTGAATTCTATGTAAATAAAATTAATTTAATTTTTATTGAAGTATGGAAAAATATATAAAACATTTTATAGTTTTTAAAGAAACCTCTCTATGGGAAATGAAAAACTATTTTATGGGAAAATTTTTAATCAAAAACCGAGAATTTACATGATTGTAGTTAATTTACATGATTGTAGTTCATTTAGATGATTGTAGTTCATTTACATGATTGTAGTTCATTTACATGATTGTAGTTCATTTATATCAACCATAATGAAAAGATCATAAACAGAAAATAAATTCGTCAAATTTAAATCAACAAACATCAATTGTAAATCAACCAAACATGATATCAACCAAACATTTAGTAAAAACGGCCGCCTGTTAGTCCATAATACAAAACTTCGATTTTGTTTTCAACAAACTCAGTCAAGAAATTTTATTTCTTGATTCATTTATCTAAAAATAGTGTTTGTGTTTGTAAAATTTCTTTGTTGAAAAATAAAAATTCATTTGTCAGAAAATTAACAAATTGTGTTTGTTGAATTTCTTTGTTGAAAAAAAAATTAATATTTTTTACTTTTGTAAAAATTAATATTAATGTGTTTAACAAACACATTGCATATGTGTTTGTTAAATTTCTTTGTTGAAAAAAAATCTTTTTTCTACAATCAAAATTTACAAAAGTTTGTTGCTATTAAAAATTTCCGTTTAGGAGCACTTTCAGTGAAAAAAATACTTGTATTCACAAATATGGTGGTCAATATAACAATTCGTTTTTTCTGTGTTGTTCAGAATTTTCCCATTTTCAAGTCAAAAAAGGAACCCAAAGACATTGCCCCACAGGTTCAATATTTTTTATGTTAATATTGCCCCTAAAGCCCAACTTGCCGACCCAGACGACTTTGAAATGCGAAAAAAGGGAAAGTTGCTCCACTCTGCTGTTCACCAGGGTGGAGTTGGTTTTTAGGATCAATATTATTTTCACTTGGGAATGTGAAGGAAATCGGGAATGGAAAACAGGTTACCCTTTCAGTTTGTGGAAGCGACCTGCTTTGATTGAATTGATTCACATTGACCTGGAAGTTGGTGTGTTGGACAAGAGCAGTCACGAAAGAGGTGTACGGTGTTATGGCGAGCAGAGTTGCAAAGAGGGCAGACGTCTGCGTTAACTCTGGCCAGGTAGCTATTTATCTCCTAGAGAAATCTGACTTGAGTTAAGGCAATGTCGTAATGACACTACGTGGCAGGTTTTTGCTTCGTAAAGAGGATGAGACCTGCCACCTACACTCAAAAAAATACGTTAGTAAATTTACTAATTTTTTTGCTAATGCTAGTTAACTAACTTTTAGCAAATTTTTAGTTGAGATTAGCATATTAGCAAAAAAATCTTGTAAACTTCATTTAGCACATTAGCAATTTAAAACAAACTTTGAACTAATTTCTTTTGCTAAGATTTGAAATTGAGTTGACAGCATCTTTACAAGATTTTTTGCTAATATTAGCAAAATAAATGGTACATTTTTTTTATTTTCAGAAAACTTAAAATGGCGCTATCTCGGAAACTAAGCCAGATGGAGCAAAATGGAGGCCATTTTTGGTTCTCGAGCTCGCCGGCCATCATCACATTTGGATCCAAAAAAGTTAGCATTCCCGAAAATTTTAAAATGCTCCTATCTCGGTAAATATTGCCGACACAACAAAAAGTCCGAAAGCATTTTTGTAGCCCTCAATACGTAGAGCAAGACCGCAAAATAGTCAAAAGCCCTCCGAGTAATATTTTTAAAGTTATCGAGTTTTTTAATTCTCAAGACCCCAGTGGTCCCCTATAATCAAGTATCTCAAAAACTAAGCAAGGTAGAGCGAAACGGACACAAATTTTGGATCAAAAACTATGACGATTTTTAAGGAACCCAACTAGGTCTAGGCCCATCGGGGTCTGGACCTATCGGGTCCGAACCCAATGGGGTCCTCAGATGTGTATGAACTAGGTTAAAAAAAAAATTTAGTTAACTAATTATTGGCAAAACATTTTTGCTAACTTTAGCAAAAAAATTTTGGGTTCAAAATCAACAAATTTTCTTGTAGGTTTACAACCTTTTTTTGCTAACATTACAGTTTTTTTTTTGAGTCTATTACTACAAATTCTCTCATCCTCCCTATGGTCTCGGAGATAATCTCGAAGTGGAGACGAGCGTGCTCCTCTTTTAATTTGCCGCCCTGCCACCGATTGGTGAGGTGACCTACGGCCGATTTCTCGAAGCACACATCAGACCTCACAAGTTTCACCTCCGGTGCCGACATACCATTGTACCCAAGCACAAATGGACGAGTGGGAAGGGGACAATAGCTCTAAATAGGTAGCATTTTAGTCTCCTTTGGAGTTTTCTACACTGTGTATAGCTAACGGACAAAGACTATACCAGGGCGGCATAGTTAATAAGTGGATGGCTTATGGCTTTGTATGTTGTCAAGATCGTCTCCTTATCTTTGCCTTAGATGCTGCCCGTCAGCGCTTTCAAAATGGAATTCCTCCCTTTTATTCGCCTGGTCATCTCGTCAACATGTCTAACTAACATAAAAAGGCTATCAAGTGGGCTCTTAGAATCTTGGGGATTTTCACTGTTGGAACTCTCTGTCCTCTTATTTGGATATATTGAGTTTCCTGGTAACCACTTTAGTACACGTTGTGAAAAGTGTGGCCGCCGACTTGGGAGTCGAGAGTTCGAGGTTCCTATCTGCCAAAACGTTGCACATGGTTGGCAGATAGCTATTAAGATGTTCCTCCAGGGCTTCGATATCCCTGCTTAAGCACAAAATTGTACAGTCATCGGCATAGGATATGAGTTTCAGCCCTAAGTTTTAAACAGGATGGGTGAAAAGTCCCCGCCCTGTGGAACACCTTGGTTATTTCTCCTTAATCCCGACATAGAACTTTTGAACTCCACATATGACTGGCTCATGAAGTTTACCAATACAGGTCTTGCTAAATCTTTGTGTGGCAGACCATGTCGAAGTCCTTAGAGTAATCGAGAGTGACCACTTTGGTCCTCTCGTGTGGGCGCATACTGTTAAGGCCTCCAACTATGGCTTTCGTTATTTCGCACAGCGCAGGCGTTGTGTTGTGCCCAGAACGACAGGCATGTTGCTGGTCTGCCATGGGGGATTCTGCCTAAGCGAAGGGAGAAGGACAAATTTCAGAACCTTAACCACTGGGTTCAGTAGGGTTATAGGTCTGTAGGAGCTGCCCAAGTAAATGGGCTTCCCAGTTTTCGAAACGGAAATAATCTTCCCAAGGTTCCACAATTCTGGAATCTCCAAAGAGGCTACAAGTTTTTGCCACGTGTTTGAGCATAATTATTGCATGACCATCAGGCCTATTTCCGTGTAGGTTTTCGATCCAGATCTTTGCAGTAAGCAGAGACTAGAGCATCAATCTCAACGCTCAGTTGCCTTAAACGTGGGTCCGCTGCAATTTGCCTCCTGATGGGATCACGTCTCGGGTGGCATTTCGGTAAGATGCGTCCGAACGCATCTTAGCGATGCGTCCAGCCGGAAAAAATTGGTTTTTCATATCAACCAATATCTTATTGATGTTCTTTCTCCCTCTGAAGTTGTCGATGGTGAAGTCAGATGCCCGAATTGTAGTTTTGTCATCTCCTCAAATCTGACACAATCCAATTTCCTAAAGGTTAACAAAAGTCCATTCTTCAGGAGATATAAAGTCCGGACTTTTTGCTATCTTAGAGCTGACTATTGAAAGATCTGGTAAACTACACTCAAAAAATTATGTTAGTAAAATCAACTGAAAATGTCAGTTAAAATAACTACTTTGTAAGTTGTTTTGGGGTCAACTAATATTTCAGTTAAATCAACTAATAATGTTAGTTATTTTAACTGACAAAACAACAACTGCCTTATGTAGTAAAAACTACTTACATCTGTAGTCAAAACAACTAAAATGTAGTAAAAAAAAAAAATAATCATAATTAATTTTTTTTTTTTCAAAAAATTTTTCAGAAAATAAATTTGAAGACCAAATTTTTTCATTTTTTTTTTTAAAGTTGTGAAAAATAAAAAAAAAAAAACGATTTTTTTTTTTTATTTTTTGGAAAAAAAACTGAAAATTTTTCAGAGATTAAAAAAAATAAAATTAACTACTTTAAATAACTGTTACTACATAACAGAACTTTTTTGTTAGTTATTCAAAAAAACTACTTAAAATAACTAACAGAAATAGTTGTTTGATATTTTTCATACAAAAACAACTGACTTTGTAGTTGAAAACAACTAACTACTGTAAAATATACAAACAACTAACATGTGGTAACTTACATAATTTTCTGAGTGTACAACAGTTTGCGGAGATGCGAGTAGGTCGGCTCTCATTAACAACACTGTAATTTGTGTTGTCAATTTCTTCGGCGAAGATATTTATTCCAAAAAAGTTCAGTGTAATCAAATAAATTACCATAAATTAGCACGTTCTCAAAAACAAATCAAGGAAAAATATTTTTGAATTATTCAAAACATTTTGTTTTAAATTTTAATAGTTCAAATTTTGTTAAACATTCCAATTTTCAACAAAAAATTGTTTAACAATCTTTTAAAAACATCCCAAAATTAATATGTATTTTGTTAAGATAAATAAAAATTTGTTTAACAGGCTATAAAAATGAAATATTTATTTCCAAAAAAACAAATTAATCATACTTGTAAATACGGCTATTAATTAAACAACTCATAAAATTTTAATGTTTACATACAGTAGTTGAACACAAAAAAATATTACAAAATAATATTTATATTAAACTTAACGAAAGTCAAATTCCGAAATATCAAAATGAATGTTAAAGATCATTTACAAAAGAGAAGAACCGCGAAATAGATTTTTAAACAAATTACACCGTGTAACAAATGAAATGTCAAATGCCAAATAAAAGTAGACCATCAAATAAACAAAATCAGCAAAGGGTTTTGCAAGGTTAGTTCGAGTATATTTTTTAGGGCCCACTGAAGTTTTTAATATTTTGTTTTTAATACATACTTTTGAGTTAAAAATTACATTATGTTTTATAAAATTATATGATGATTCTTTTCTTTGGCCAAGTTAAACCTCTAACTCCCAAATAACGGGAGTTAGAGGTACACTCAGAAAATTATTTAAGTTACTACATGTTAGTTGTTTGTATATTTTACAGTTGTTAGTTGTTTTTAACTACAAAGTCAGTTGTTTTTGTATGAAAAATATCAAACAACTATTTCTGTTAGTTATTTTAAGTCGTTTTTTTTGAACAACTAACAAAAAAGTACTGTGATGTAGTAACAGTTATTTAATGTAGTTAATTTTATATTTTTGATATCTGAAAAATTTTCAAAGTTTTTTTCCAAAAAATAAAAATAAATTTTCGTTTTTTTATTTTTCACAACTTTAAAAAAAAATTTGGTTTTCAATTTTTTTTTTGAAAAATTTTTTGAAAAAAAAAAAAATATATATTTTGATTATTTTATTTTTACTACATCTTAGTTGTTTTGACTACAAATGTTAGTTGTTTTTACTACATAAGTCAGTTATTTTTTGTCAGTTAAAATAACTAACATTGTTAGTTGATTTAACTGAAAAAGTAGTTGACCCCAAAACAACTTACAAAGTAGTTATTTTAACTGACATTTTCAGTTGATTTTACTAACATAATTTTTGGAGTGTAAAAACCGACAAATGAATTTTGTCGGTTTTTGAAAGTTTAAGGAAAAAGTCAGGTCTACTAATATTTTGAGTTGATTTTTCTCCAGAGCAAAAACGGCTTCTACAGAAAAAACTAATTAACCCACAGCAGGGGCGGAAATATTTATACCCTACACCACACTGTGGTACAGGGTATAATGAGTTTGTGCTGATGTTTGTAACTACCCGAAATATTGGTCCTAGACCCACCTTTAAGTATACCGATCGACTCAGAATCACTTTTTGAGTCGATTTAGCGATGTCCGTCCGTCTGTCCGTCCGTCCGTCTGTCTGTCTGTCCATGTAAACGGTGTAAACACGATACAGGTCGCAATTTTTAATCAATTGACTTGAAATTTGAAACTTAAGTCTCTCTTGGCCCAAGGACGAAGCCTATTGAAATTGGAAAAAATCGGTCCATATTTAGACCTAGCCCCCATACAAAGGTCCTCTTTAGTTTTGGCTCAAATGACTCTAATAACCGTATTATAGAAGGTATCGCTTTGAAATTTGGATGGTAAACATGTTTTGTCTTCACATATCATCATTCCGAATTTCAAAGAAATCGGACCAGTTCTTCTTGTAGCCCCCATACAAACCACCTTCCCGATTTTCACATAAATGTCTCAAATTTCATGAAAATAGAAAATATTTAATTAAAATTTTGTTTGTGTATGTTAAACGCGTACTTAAATAACCTTATCAAACCTGATAATCATCGGACCAGTTTTGGACTCAGGACCCTTGTGAAAATTTCGCCCGATATTCAGTTAAAGCGGTTTATTGTCAACAAATAGAAGCCTATTTCACTCAAATTTGATTTGTGAGTGTTTTCTTCATTTATTAAAGGTTTTACAACATATAGATCTAATCAATCCATGGGACCCATTTTCCGGGAAACCTTGGTGTAGGGTATTATATGGTCGGTCTTGACCGACTATAATTTTCTTACTTGTTTTTTTTTAATTTTTTATTTTTTTAGTAAAAAAAATCAAAAAAAAAAAAATTTTATAATTTTTTTTCGAAAGATTGAAGAAATAGACATTTTGCTAAAAACAATAGGGGGTCAAATTTCGACCCCCCTCTAACTCCGAGAGTCCTTGACCGTTCTCGTTGAAAAATTGTGTATGAACTACTATCAAATAGGACTAACCTTGGTGAAAATTTCATCCCGTTCCACAGTGGGAAAAATTGCCAATCTAGCGGGAAATTATTCAAAATATAACAAACAGATTTTAACAGAGTTATAATGCGATTTTAAAGTGGGATAGTGACTGCGTTTTAATCCGTTAAGAACTTAAAGTTTAGTTAACCCATTAGGGAATTACACACTATCAAATGTTGACAATTTATTGGGCTCTCACAGTTAGTTGTTTATAATAGTAAACTTATCATCGGCGTGTATCGGAAGGGGTAAGCCGTTACCTACCAAGTGTTTGATTTCTTTTAAAGGGTGCTATTAGGTATATTATGTATAAATTTCCATACGTTATCTGTTTTGCGAAGGCTCCCCCGTAACAAATTACATAAACAACGTTTTTTTTAAACTTGTTTAAATTCTTATGGAGCTACAAAAAAAACGCTGTCAGATGCTGCTTAATCTTTAATTATAGATTATTCTACATATAATGAAGTATTACTATTAGAGTTTTTCTTTTCCCGGACTTTTTCATTTCCCGGGAAGCGGGATTCATTTTTAAATTTCCCGGGATCCCGGAAATTCCCGCAAAAACTAAAAACCCAATTTTTTTGTCAAAAAAAATGTATAAAAACCTTATGAATGCGATTACACTATTTATAATGTTTGTTAACACCATAAAAATCTTATTTAGTACCTCTAAAACAAAAAATAAATTTCGAGAAAAAAACAACAATTTTTGTTACAAAGTTTTTACAAAAAAAAACGGTTCAAATATGTCGAAATCTTTTAAAAAGTATTTTAAGGGAATATGAGAGTCAGCAGCCACTTACAACCTAACCTACAACCTAAGGGAATATGTTATTTCACATCGCGTTATCTATTTTAATAATAAAAATGAATCATTAAGTTCATTTTTACAATTTGTTTCCAAAGCTTTGCCTGTAAAACACAATAGTGGTATTCAGAGTCTTACTTGCCAGCCCTGGCACTGGTGGTAAAACAGCATTTTTTAAAATTACCTTTCAAAATACATGTATCTTTTGAAAAAAGTAGTCTTTTGCTACATTGCCAGGGCTGGCAGAAAGACTTTGAATACCTCTAATGAACCTGATTCAGAGGAATATCTCAATTATGGCTCTGAAACTGAATGTAACTGTTTCAGAGAAATGAAATTATAAGAAAATTTACCTCAAAAAATTATTAAAAAATTTAAAAATTCTAGTTTCTAAAAGAAAACATGTTAATTTCACCTGTTACACAAATTTTATATCAATTTATCGATTTAAAAAGAATCGTGTTCAGAGACATAAATACTTTCTATAGAAATAAAAAGGAAATTTTTCGGCTTCTGAAAAAAAGTATCAGGCTCTGATAATTATATCCTATCGAAGATTAAGATATTGTGAGACTTTTTTATTTCGTAAGTCTTAGTTTTTATGACATATGTTAGTTAGAAGGGGTCTCTTGGAATACTTTTTAAGCCTTCGTGGTCCCTGCGTACGTTTCTGCCATCAATTATCGAAAATTTTAATAAAATCTCTAAAAAATCACATACAAAATAATCAATAGAAGTCAAAAATCAATAATTTCAAAGAAATTAAAATTCCCGGGAATTCCCGCTCTATTTCCCGGGATTTCGGGATTGAAAATTTACGGGAATTCTCTAATTACTATTCAAAAAATTAGCTGCGTAGGCCTGCGTAGCGATTTTTTAAAATTATTTTTGTAATTTTGGTCTTTCAATAATTATAATTCTAAACCTAGGCAGCGATGAACGCGACTCACGTAGTAAGTAATTTGTTTTTTATATAGTAGAGCGTCGAAATCTTAAAAAAAGTTCGTGCTGAATTAAAATTATTTTTGATTTTATGATTTTTAAATAACCGATTTAAGTAGCATTCAGTTGGTGAAAAAATTCTTAATAAAAATATTGTTATAAATAGGGCAAGTACTTTTATGCGTCTAAAAATCGAAAATATGTGCCTATAATATGCGTCTAAAAATTCAAAATATGCACTTAAAACTTAAAAAATATGCATTTAAAAATTATTGTTTTACAATAAAAAAAGGTTTATCAACATCAATTAAATTTTGTCAAATACTTTAAGGCCCTCGACAGTTCTTACAGCGGTATTTTTGAGTGGAAAAAAAATTTAATAAGTAAAATATTTTTTTACTGACACATTTTGTGATAAAAATCTTTTTAATTGAACAAATTTACTTGAGAAGTTATTTTTCTTTGATTCAAAAAATTTTCTGGAATAAAAAATTTTATAAAAAAATTATTAAAGTAAAAGTTTTTTTTAGAACCAGTCCTAATATTAATTTTTTTTTTAGAAAAAAAAAATGCTTTAAAATATTTTTTTTCACTTTATTTGGAATTTTCCCATTCTGAAGTCAATAAAAATTAACTCGAAGACCCCACTCTGACTCTAAGCGAAATCCAAAAAAATTCAATTTTCCTGTAGGAAATATTAAATTAAAAGAAATTTTTTTCTTTACGATTAGTAAAATGTATAAGAATAGGAAAAGTTTTTCAGAATCTAAACATTTTACTTCCATAAGCAATTTTCTATAAGAAATGACTCAGAATATGATTTCTGTATATAAAAATATTTTTCCATACACTCAAAAAAAAAAAAACTGTAAAGTTAGCAAAAAAAAAGCTTGTAAACCTACAGGAAAATTTGCTGATTTTGAACCCACAATTTTTTTGCTAAAGTTAGCAAAAATGTTTTGCCAATAATTAGTTAACAAAAAAATTTTTTTTTGACACATTTGAGGACCCCATTGGGTTCGGACCCGATTGGTCCAGACCCCGATGGGCCTAGACCTAGTTGGGTTCCTTAAAAATCGTCATAGTTTTTGATCCAAAATTTGTCTCCGTTTCGCTCTACTTTGCTTAGTTTTTGAGATACGTGATTATAGGGGACCACTGGGGTCTTGAGAATTAAAAAACTCTATAACTTAAAAAATATTACTCGGAGAGCTTTTGACTATTTTGCGGTCTTGTTCTACGTATTGAGGGCTACAAAAATGCTTTTGGACTTTTTGTTGTGTCGGCAATATTTACCGAGATATGAGCATTTTAAAATTTTCGGGAATGCTAACTTTTTTGGATCTAAAGTTAGGGCCCATTAGGGTCCACACATGTGAAGAGGACCCGCGAAAGTATGGATATTCTAAGAACCAAAAATGCCCTCCATTTTGCTCTATCTGGCTTAGTTTCCGAGATAGAGCCATTTTAAGTTTTCTGAAAATAAAAAAAATTTACCATTTATTTTTGCTAATGTTAGCAAAAAATCTTGTAAAAATGTTGTCAACTCAATTTTAAATCTTAGCAAAAGAAATTAGTTCAACGTTTGTTTAAAATTGCTAATGTGCTAAATGAAGTTTACAAGAACTTTTTGCTAACATGCTAATCTCAACTAAAAATTTGCTAAAAGTTAGCTAACTAGCATTAGCAAAAAAAAATTAGTAAATCTACTAACGTATTTTTTTGAGTGTACGAAATAGATGATAGGTTTTAAATTTTTCTAAAAAAGTTTTGATAAAATATTGATGAAAATTGAAAAAGTCTAATTTATATGAAAATATGCAAAAATATGCATTTATACCAAAATATGCAACTATAAATCGATGCCATTTTATTGCAAATTTCTTGATTCGAATAGATATCTAGTTTGTTGTATGATTAAAGTGCCGAGTAAAAACACACACAGAAAACAAATTTGCTAATTTCCAACTGAAATTCAGTTGTTGTAACAAAAATTTGGTTGATACATTTGAAATAAGGTTGTAACAACTGAACATAGGTGGTTACAACTAAAATTTTTTGATACAACTGTCTTTTAATCGAAACAACTAAAAAATTCGTTCGCCACAGCAAAATTTAGTAGAAGCAACCGAATTTTGAGTTAATGCAACTGAAAAATTCAGTTGGAAATATATTTTTCTCTGTGCATGCATTTGCATTTAAGTACTTGCCCTAGTTATAAATAATAATAAATTTAATACTATCATTTGAATTGGTTAATAAACTCTTTGTTTTTTTTAAATTTGTTTGAGATGTCATTTCAACGGAGAGAGATTTTTGAAGTTTGGCGTAAATGCGACAGTGCTTCTGATCGGAACTCAACAGTTATCAATTATATCTTGTCCAAACTTGGAAATAACATCTGCAACGAGAATGATAGCTTTAAAAAACTAACTGTTAACGTGCGAGATTTATGTATTAAATTCAAATGTAGATGGGCCAGTGTTTCTCGCAATTTATATAGTTTTGAAAATCATTACAATATAGGGTTGAATGAAAATATAGATTTTCTAGTAGAAGACGAAGAACCAGGACCTTCACAACCTCGAGGGCGTCCTTTGAAGACTTTTTTGGAAACGACAAAAAAATCCAAGAGAAGTCGTGTTTTGGATCTTGTACAAAATAACATCAATGAAAAATTATTGGTCGCTACAAAAGTAAGTCTGTACAAATCTGGAAAGAGAGATGCAGCCCAATTATTAGATGAAATTAAAAAAAAAACACCAAAAAGGGCTACAAAGATGAAAAAAGCCGTATTTTACCCCTCTGAAGCACCGACATAATACACACCAGAAGAGGCAATTGCACTATACATTGACAAAAGGTTAACGAAAAATTCGTATATGCTTATGCAATCAGGTGCTAGGACTCCTATTTTAGTTATATGCTGGATGTAGGGTATATGTCCAAATGTTATCAGATCTCACTTACAATATTTGATAGCCCCATTTACTTTTCAAAAAGTATAAAATTCTTATTTTAAACATAATTTTCCACAGCTAACAGGAACAAAAATAAAATACTCCTGAGGTAGTCGTATATAACACCTTTTGGGGCACCCTGTATTGAAAAACAGTTTCTTATTATTCATTATACAAAAAGCTCATATCCTTAGCTATAAAATCTCCAGGTATTGTTATCGGATCAGACCAATAGTTTAGAAGATATGATTTTTTTTCCTGCCAGATTGGTGTTTTTTCCCACTGTGCGTTCGGAAGAATCGGTTACAAAAGTTGTGTCAGTTGACACGAAAGCCCCCATATATATAAAAGAGACAATTCTAAGGTTAGGATGTCTCGGCTTATCGGTCATATCGGAGATTAAGGGTTCAAAAAGTGGGTCAAAAATGGAGAAAAAAATGTTGTTTGGGGTTTTCAGCGATTTCTTTCTAAGAGACTGTATGATGTTTCCAAATGAGAAGAAAGGGTTTTTTAACGCCGATTCAAAGGTGGCATAGCCTTGTAAAAATTTGGCTTCCCCGGGTGAAAATGGCCATGTATGTTCATACATGTTCATACATGCTCATACATTATTCCATGTATGATAGTATATGAACAATATATGGAAATGTTTGTCATATATGGGAGCATATATGAACATACACAAGTAATGTAATATTCCATATATGTAAATGTATGCAACTATGTGTGGATAGGTATATGTCATACTCCTTCATATATGCTATGCATCTGCATAGCATACATGTCTTAAAAACAATTTTTTTAAAGGTTGGGTTCGGCAGAACTTTGCAAAATTGGACGAAGTTCATGTATGGGTTCAGTCTGAAAAGTCGTTCGGTTGGACAATAATGATCATACATCATCAAGATTAATTATAATTTTTGTATTCTATAGGCGAATATGAACGGCACTAACGTAAACAACCAAATTTAGAAGAAAATTCGAACACTCTGACGGTATTATTGTCAGATCTGCGAAGGATTTCATCCCTTAAAAAGATTTGGTGTTCTGAATTAAACTTTAATGATTGCATTCCCCAATCACAATTTATCGAATGAATTTACATTTGATTTTAAAATATAGAATGAATTCGGTTTCTTTTTCATTCGACTTTGAAATTGAATGCGTAAGTTTTTATAAATTCAATTTTTAAAAGTCTCATGAATAATAAATAAATGAAATAAAGAATGCATTCCAAGAAATATTGATATTTAAAGATAATTGTATTCAGTGACTATAAAAATCGAATGTATTTTATTTGTGAATTCATTCGAATAGTGGTTAATTCTTCGAAGCTTTGATTATCCTAAAGTATCATACAGTCCAAAGTATATTTTTAAAATATTCGTTAGTTTTTATTATAAAATCGGTGTCATAAATTAGTACAAATTATTTATATTTGAAAAAATTTCAATTTATAGACGTTTTATGGAAAAAAACACAAAAAAAAATTTTACATACAAATTCATGTATGACAATGTATGATCATTAATGTACATGTACCCTCAAATTACGGATATGCACTTGTATGGACATCCATATATGCATCATATATGAACATACATGGTAATTTTCACCCGGGTCGTTAAATATTTTTTTTTTTTTTTCATAAAAATGTGTAAACTTTGGGGGGTATTTGGGGGGTATACAAGTATTTTCTTTAAATCTGTATTTTGACAGAAAACTCTGTCAAATATCTGTTGAATTGAGATAACAGTTATTTTACAGAGTTATTATTTTGAGGATTTTTTCTGGGTCAGAACATTTTTTTTGTGGGGCATTGTAATTCTTCAAATCGAAACATGAAAAGTTTTCAGGTTCTCAGACAAATATCAGAAAATATTTTGGGATTCTGAAAATTTGTTCTAACTGTTATCAGTTTTTCTTCTTCTATTCTTTCTTCTTTTCCTTTATTGATTTGCTTCCCTTCTCTTCCTTCATTTTTCCTTTTTTTCGGAATCGGTTTTGGGGGCCTAGGGAATTTCCTGACACTTCCCCTCCTAGATCCGGCCCTGCATATATACAAACCCATACCAAGGATAATGGTAATAAACAGACAATTTAAAAAAAAAAATACGAAAATATGAGAATAATTCATGATGAGATTTTTCAGACAAAAATACAAAACAACAACATTAAAAAAAAAACAACAGCAAATATACTTTCAATGTAGATATTTGTTTTTTTTTACGATTTACCAGAAAACAGATATAAAAAGGACTATTAAAAGATGGGAAGTACTGGGGGAAGAGATGTTCAAGGGAAGGGGAGAAGTGAATGGAGTTGGTGTATGATGTTGAAAAAAGTAAGGACTTTAAAGCACACAGTTAGTTGAAAATAGCATAAATAAAGGAGGATTCAAAGTTAAAGTGTTTTTATTAAAGGATGCTAATGGAGTTTGAGGTTTTAACTTGATGTTGTTGATAATGTTGTTGTTGCTGCTGCTGCTGTTGATGATGATTCTCTTTTATATTAAAGCAACAAAAACAATAACGAAAATTTACAGTTATACACACCTATTCAAAAGACAATCAAATATCAAATTAAATTAATTGAAAATAAAAAAATAAAAAAAGATGTAATAAAGTTATTAAAAAGAGTTATTTTTTTTTTTTGACAATCTTTTGAAAATGTTGAAAATGTTTAAAAATTTTTATAAATTTTAAATTTTAAAAGACAATTTTGTTATTGTAAATAGTTTTTGTTTAAAGAAAATAGATTTCTTTTGAATATTTATATAAAATTTGAATGAAATTTCCTTTAAGAATTTAAATTTTCGTATTGTTATAGTATTTTTGGAAAATTTTCTTAAAAATTTAATAATAAATGACTTAAAAATGTTAATAAATTTATTATAAATTTAATAAATTTCTTTTATTTTACAACTTTAAAACACTTTTATAAGAGTATTCCACAATTTCTGTATAGATTTTTAAATAAACTTTTTTTTGTACAATTTTTCTGTATATTTTTTCTGTCAAAAATCA
The DNA here is from genome assembly GCA_963921195.1 of Pegoplata infirma. NCBI lineage: Eukaryota > Metazoa > Arthropoda > Insecta > Diptera > Anthomyiidae > Pegoplata > Pegoplata infirma. The sequence continues at coordinate 298,820,253 of OY992536.1, read as the reverse complement.
ATTTTTATTCGTTAACAAGTGTAACAACTTTTTTTTTTATTTTGTAAATTTTTTTTGTTAAACTTTAAAATAAACTTTTCAATATATTATTGTGAGTATACACATAATTTAATATTATATTTTTTTTAATTTTTTATATATTTTATTGAAAAAATTACCGTTATATATTATTTAAAACTAAATAAAACACATTTTTTTATACAATTTTTTTTTATTTTAACTGTTTCATCACTAGTTTTTTTAAGTTTTTTTTTCTTAACAACTTTTTAATTTTATTAAAAATTTTTAACTTTTTTGTTTTTTTTATATATATATTTTTTATATCATATAGAAAAATTTCTTAACTTGAATATGTTTTTTTTACTTTTTTTTTGTTTTTTTGGTAGTGTATATCTCTATATATATATATATGTAAAGTGTAGAAAAAAAATATATATTATGTTAAAAAAAAAACGCGCGCCCCGTTTGTATTTTAGTAGAGTAGTATTTGAACGTTTAGCGTTTGTATGCGAACTATTTTGGCCAATATCGTACAATTGCTGAGGATGCTGCCGTTGATGAAAATTGTTGAAAAGTTTTTCTTCTCGCAAAAGAAAATTCTTTTGCTCTCATTTTCTCGTTTATAAATCTGTTTCAATGTATGTGTGTGTATCTCTGCCTGTCACCATCTCTATGTGTGCATGTATGTGGGGGGAAAATTTGTTGTGTATTATTTTTCTTTTTTGACTTTTCCACATGGGGCTGTCAAATAATTTGTTGACGTTTGCTTTCGTATTTTGTTATTGTTGTTGTTTAGAAATCAACGAATCTCAAGAGTTATAAGAGCATAATTTTTCATTCATTTAACGAGTAAATTTTATGGTTCTTATCAGTTGTTTGAAAAAGTATGTTTATGTTTTTAGTACATAATTGAAACATGCCTACATATTTCAGATTTGTAATGTAGAGGTATTCACATTTCATATAATATTTAAATAAGTTTTCATAAATTCTGATTAATTTGTATTTGAAAATAAAAATAGTTTTATTCGACTTTTAAGACACTATATTTTGAGTGTTTTTATTTTAGCTCGAGGTCAATATTTCCTTTACTAATTAAAACTATGATCCAATACAACGTTCCTTCAAATTTGGCTTAATAACCATGTAGGTAGCCTTTCAAAATTTTATAGGTAAATATATTTTATATTCATTTATCATCTATGATTTCAACGTCCAATATTCCGTTAAATCGGTCTTTTGGCTACAAATACCAAGTTTGGTTTGTGCACTCAGAAAATTATTGCAGTTACTACATGATAGTCGTTTGTGCAGTATGTAGTAGTGGTTGTTTTTCACTACAATTTTCGTTTTTGTTTGTATAAACAATCTTAAACAACTTATTTTTGTAGTTGTTTTAAAAAATAAAAACAAAAAATATACTACATTGTAGTAGCAGTTGTTTTATGTAGTTGTTTTTAGTCTATTAAAAAACTTTTTCTAGAAATGATTAGAAAAAGGAATGCGTTAAACAAACTGGACATGTGGAATAAAGCAGGAATTATTACCAAAAAATGTTAATAATTTATTTACAATTTATAAAATGTAATATAATTTTTTTTTGTTTTTAAACAATATTATCGTTTTGAAAGTCTTAAAAGTTTTTTTTGTTAATAAAAAAATGCAGACGGTTTGAGTTACGGTAAAACAATTGTAATTTGAAGTTGTTTTTACCGTTTTTTGTAATTTTTAATCAATAGCTAAAAACAACAACCTTACCAAAGCACTATGGTTCCAAATGCATATTTTTTGGCAGAAATTAAAAAAAAAAAGAATTTAACAAATTTCCAAAAGCTTCTACACACACAAAGAATTATTGGCTAAAAATTTTCAATTAAATGATGTATTGATCAACAAAATTTAAATGAGTCAATCAATATTTAGATTAAAATTTTTCTTATTTTTTGTTACAAATTTTCAACATACCAGATTTTTCTCGCTTTAATTTATTTGAAAAGATTAATTAAAAAATAGGAAAGAAAGTATAATAAAAAAAAAACTGTCAGTCTGCCAGGGTTTCAAAGTTGATAGTTTATAGGAGTATTATTAAATCGGGATCAAAACCATATTACAATTATACTAACAGCAAATGGGAAAAAATAAAATTATAACAAGTAAGGAAGTTATAGTCGGTCAAGCCCGACCATATGAAACCCTACACCAGTGTTTTCCGGAAAATGGGTCCCAAGTCCAAACATGGACTGATTGGATCTGTCTTTTGTTAGATCTTTATTTAGTGTAGAAAACACGCACAGATCAAATTTTAGTGGAATTGGTTTATTTTTTTTTTTGTTAATATACCGATTTAACTGAATATCGGTTGAAATTTGTATGAGGGGGCTTAGTCCAAAAATGATCCAATTATATTCCGATTTGATTAGGTAACTTAAGTACACTTTTAACACATAAAAATAAAATTTTTATCAAATATTTTCATTTTTATGAATTTTGAGGGAATTATGTGAATATCAGGGTGTCCTACACCACTATGTGGTACAGGCATAGGCGTAGAAAGGGGGGCTGGGGTGGGTAAAGCCCATCCATGCCATTTTCCCATTTAGCCCACCCCAGACAATTTTCATTTTTTAATTAATTAAACTTTGTTATGTTAAACTCCAAAATTGACAGGAATATTTATCCAAACTTTTACAAGTAGCAATAAGCCTTCATATTAGTTCTGCAAGTTGTGAAAAAGTTTCTTAGCTATGCGTAGAATAAAAACCTGGTTAAGAAATGCAATGCTTCAGGAACGATTTTCAAATTTAGAAGTTTTAAATATTAAAAAAGAAAAAGTTAAATATAAAATAACTTCAGTGGAAGTATTGAATATATTTTGTGAAAAAAATAGAAATATAACGTTTTATATTTCTAGGGCTCCTTAACATGTATCTGTCATCAGAAAATTTGTATCAAATTGCTATCTCGAGATATAGGCATTTTCATTTTTGGTGGACCAATCCCTAAAAACCGACAATTTTTTTAATGTTCATATATTTTTATTCGATTCTCCAATAAAATTACCTAACTTTTTCAAAACAAATTTTAACTACAAGAAATCCGGACTCGGTACGATCAAGGTACCATCAGGACGTTGTAAGGAAATTCAAAATGTCCTTTTTATGGGTACATCCTTATAAGCGTCCGAATTTTGCAAGAAATTTCCTGTTCAAAACAGATATGTAAAGTACACACTCCAATAAAATGATCCTGGGGTTAAAATCCAAAAATCCATTAAGTATATCCTGAAATATTTGCAAAAGTCAAAGTTTTGAGCAAAATTTGCATATTCCCAAGCAGAAATTGACGACGGTTATAAAAAAAAAGCGTTCTGAAAGCACTGTAACAAAAAAAGAACGTTCTCAAAACGTTATTTTCGAACGCTTTGCGAGCGTTCTCGAAAAGCGTTCTGAAAGCACTGTAACAAAAAAAAGCATTCTCAAAACGCTTTATTCGAACGCCTTGAGAGCGTTTTCGAAAATCGTTTTGAAAGCACTTTATTAACAAAATACATGTTCGTTTCAAAATTATATGGTTTTAAAGCAGTTTTTGCAAACGTTTTTTTTTTGTAGTACATACAAGTATAGTATTTTTTAGATTATACTCAATTTTAAACAAATTGTTATAAAAACATTTTGTTAAATCAAATTAAATAATTTTTCCCTACCACCACATTGAAAACGCAAAATTTTGAAAACATGAAACATTTTTTAATTTGTAAATCTATTTTAAGTTTTATTATTATCATTTATGTAAAAGAGTTAAAGCAATAGTTTCGTTATAAAATTTACAAATAATGCATTTAACTTCTACAATATGCACACTGACTTCAATAACATCTTCACGTAAATTTTTAACGTTATAAAGTCCTATTTCTTTTGATGGAATTGGATAGACAAAATAATCGTTTATTTCATTAAAGATGTTGCCTTTTAAATATATATTATCACATGTTTGTTTAGATCGATTTGAAAGCGAAACAGAACAAACCATTTTTACAAAAATTAGCCGCTGGCTGGCTGCAGTAAAGGACAGAATGGGAGGAAGAAAGTCCCTATAAATAAATTGGTTTACTTTTTTTATGAAGTTTACCTTTACTAAGTTTACTTTTTTTATTACATTGAATTTAATTTTTATTTTCTAAAATACTTTTATAAAAAAAATATCTACAATTAACGAATAAAAAAAAAATATCTGCTTTATATGAAGTCCTTTAAAGTACTGTTTTTTCTTATTTCAATCGCTGGAAAATATCTTTAATTTTTGTATTTAAGCTCTTTATAAGTGCTTTACTTTTGGTTTTTAAAGCGCTTTCATGACTTTAAATAAAACGTTCTGAAACCACTTTTTTAAAACGCTTTTAAAACGCTTTAAACCTAGCGTAGATCGATGTTATCATTCGGATCATCTGAAAGCGCTTTGAAGATGGTAAATGGAACGCTTGTAGAACCGTCCACAACGCTTTCACAGCGCTTTTGCGATTGTATTTTTCTGACTGGGTTGTTTCATCCTTTTTTTTATGATTTTTTTTGTAAAATTAAAAATAAAAATTATAACTCATTTCCAATCGCCTTCTCGAGATATAGCCATTTTTAATTTTTGTGGAACAAGCCCCCAAAACCGGAAATTTGTATTTGCAAATATTTCATTGGAATTTAATCCCAGGTTCTCTTTATTGGAGTGTCTGCTTTGCATATCTCTTTTGAATAGGAAATTTCTTGCAAAATTCCTTATAATGTCCTGATGGTATCCTTGAACGTATCGTGTCCGGATTTCTTGCAAAATTTGGGTAATTTTATTGGGAGTTCGAAAAAAAAATATGAATAACTTTAACATACACGTTTTCAATATCAAAAAATTTTTCGGTTTTTAGGCTTAGTCCACAAAAAATAAAAATGCCTATATCTCGAGAAGTCGATTACACTGAAAAAAAAATTTACCATTTTTAAAGCATGTTGAACTTAATTTAAAAAAAGAAGGGTATGCGAGGGCTCCAAAGATATTAATTCTTCTTCCAAGTATATTTTTTCCTAAAACATAGTAATGCATTTACTTAAATATATCTTAAAAGTAAGTAAAATTGTACATAATATAAGTTTAATTGTTTTTATCCACAGTAAAAATATTTTTTTAAATTAAGTAAAAATTTCCTTAAACTTACGGATTCTGTGGACCCTATGGAGTCCCAATGTGAGGACCCATGGGGTCCACCCATGAGTATTACACTGTTATAGGGTCACTATTGGTTTTGATCCAAAATTTTGGTCAGAATCGCTCTATATTGCTTAGTTTTCGAGATATGGGAATGGGGTCTTGAGAAATTTTATCATAAAATAACTCGAAAACTATAACTCGGAGGGCTTTCGGGTCTTCAGCGGTCTTATTCTACAAGTTAAGGACTACAAAAATGCCTTTATAATTTTTTTCGTATCTGCAGTATTTGCAGAGATATAGGCATTTGAAAATTCCACGAAAATCGAAATTTGGATTTAAAGTTAGGGTCTCATGGGGTCTCCAGATGGGGCCCCCAGATGGGGTCCCCAAAATACCTAAAGTATTTTTTCCTTAAGTTAAGTAAATTCTTTCTTAAACTGATGAAGATATGGATTCAAATAAAGTCAATGAAATCAATAAAATAAAGATTACTTTTTTCTTAAATTAAAACAAAAATTGATTAAATTAAAGAAAATGCGTTTTGGAATTGAAGAATAGTACTTATTTGATTTAATGTCTTGAAAATGTCTATACTATTTTTAAGTAAGTTACGTACTTATTTATTTTTTTTGCACACAATTTAATTTTTTTTCTTTTAAGTAAAACAAAATTTTTTAATAAACGCTTTTTTTCTTAAATGCAATCAATTCGCCATAAATGTAAAGAATATTTAACTTAATTTAAAAAAACAAATTAAGGAAAACTCTTGTGCTTTTTTAAGTATGTGCATGTACTATATTCAAGTTTATTTGCTTTGTTTTAAGTAACACCACCTTATATTAAGATAAGTTGAAGTAAATTCAAAAAAATTTGTTTCCTTAAATTAATAACAGTGTTTATTTAATTTCAGTATAGTTATTTTTTTCAGTGTAGATACAACTTTTCTGATGACAGATACGTGTTAAGCAGACCAAAATACTTTTTCATGTAATTTTTATATTAATTTTTTTTTATAAATTTTTTTTTTTTGTGAAGGGTGTGGGGGGCTTTTGCCCACCCCAGAATAATGGTCTTGCTACGCTTATGGGTACAGGGTATATTGAGTTTGTGCTGATGTTTGTAACTACCGAAATATTGGCCCTAGACATACCTTCAAGTATACCGATCGACTCAGAATTACTCTTTGAGTCGATTTAGCGATGTCCGTCCGTCCGTCTGTCCGTCCGTCCGTCCGTCTGTCCGTCCGTCCGTCCGTCCGTCTGTCCGTCCGTCTGTCCGTCCGTCTGTCCGTCCGTCTGTCCATCTATCGGTCTAAGCACGATACAGGTCGCAATTTTCAATCAATTGACTTGAAATTTGAAACTTAAGCATATTTTGGCCCAAGGACGAAGCCTATTGAAATTGGAGAAGATCGGTCAATGTTAAGACCTAGCCCCCATACCAACGCCCCCTTTGGATTCGGCTTAAATGACTCTAATAACCGTATTATAATAGATATCACTAGGGCAAGTACTCTCATGCATCTAAAAATCGAAAATATGTGCCTATAATATGCGTCTAAAAATCCAAAATATGCACTAAAAACTTCAAAAATATGCATTTAAAAATATTTTTTTACTAAACAAGTAGGTTTGTCAAGATAAATTAGGCTTGGTCAAAAACGTTTAGGCCCTCGACAATTCTAACACCATTTTTAATTAGTAAAATATTGTTTTATAGACACATTTTGTGATAAAAATATTTTTAATTGAACAAATTTACATGAGAAGTTTTTTTCTTTAACTCAATAAATAATTCTGGAGGAAATAAATTTAGAAAAAAAAATTTAAGTACAACATTGTTCTAAAACAAGTAAATTTTAAAATATTTTTTTCCGATTTTTTAGAATTTTCCGTTTTTCAAGTTAAAAAATTCACTCAAGGGCAAAAGACCCCACCCTGACTCTAAGCAAAATAAAAAAATCAATTTTCCTGTCGAAAAATCTTAAATTCGAAAACAGGGTTTTCTTTACGATTAGAAAATGTCTCAGAGCAGAAGAATTTTAAATCGGAAACATTTCTCAGAATCTAAAAATAATACTTTCAGAATCAGTTTTCTATAAGAAATACTCAGAATATGATTTCTATAAATAATTTCTTTTTCTATAAGAAATAGGTGATAGTTTTGTATTTTTCTAAGGAAGTTTTGAAAAAAATATTGATAAAGAATAAAAAAAAGTCCAATTTATATGAAAATATGCAAAAATATGCATTTATACCAAAATATGCAAAAATATGCATCTACAAATCGATGCCATTTTACTGCAAATTTATTGATTCGGATAGATATTTAATTTATGTTATGTTTACAATGCTGAGTAAAAACATGCATTTTCATGAAAGTACTTGCCCTAGATATCACTTTGAAATTCAGCAGGTAATCAAATTTTGTATGACCAAATCACCATTCCAAATTTTAAAGGAATCGGATCAGTCCTTCTGGTAGTCCCCATACAAACCACCTTCCCGATATTCACATAATTTCTTCAAAATTCATAAAAATTGAAATATTTGATAAAAATTTTATTTTTAGGTGTTAAACGTGTAGTTTAGTAACCTAATTAAATCGGAATATAATTGGACGATTTTTGGACTTACAAGGGAAGTCTCCCTAGTGTCCCCCGCGGATCTTTATGGAATTAGTTTTATTTTGTAGATCAGAAAAAAAAGGGACACGTATTTTTTTTTAGCGGCCCAAATTCACTTTAAGGGGTTAAAAAGGAGAGAGAAAGACAAGGCCAGTTTTCAGTTTTTCTCGTTTATCTCCTATATTATGCAAAGAAACCTATTCATGTCACATACCAAATGAAAGGTCTTTGGAAAACCTATATACGTGTGCTAAGGACGTGTCCAAACATGCACAAATTTTCGTCATATTGAGTAAAATACCAAAATTTTAGGTCATTTTTGTTAATAAGACGAAAAATATTAACTTCTTTGGCTCGTTGTTAGCACCACGAGATAGGTATTTTTAATACCTTTAATCTGATACCACACATGCCAATATTAATTTTGTTTAAATAGGCGTAAATCGTAAAAAACTGAAAAAGGTCAATTTCCCCCCATACAAATCGACCCCCCTAAAAATGAGTTTGGGCCACTAAAAAAAAATACGTGTCGAATTAATTTTCATTCTTAACAACATATCCAAATTTCATGAAGATCGGAGGGTGACACCAGGAGACTTCCCTTGTTAGTGATAGAGGATATATAAGTTTGTCATTCCGTTTGTAACTCATCGAAATATCGGTCTGGGACCCCATAAAGTATATATATTCATGATCCCCGATCGATTTTAAGACATTCTAGCGATGTCCGTCTGTCTGTCTGTGGAAATGGTGATCACGACCAAAATATTACACGGAGATTACTGAAACTTAACATATTTATTGGAAGTTCTCCCGAGAAGTTTGGTATTGCATTTGAGCGATATCGTTTTAGCGGTTTAAAAATTATGAACGAAAATGTAAGGACACCTCAAAAATTTTAGTACATACATTCAACATAACCTAAAAATACAAAATGCTTTAATTCGGCTGCTGGTTGACATATGTGAACATATTTGAACACCAAATGGCATTTCAACAAGTACAAACATATTTTTCGACAAAAAAAAGAAAAAATCGCGGATTTTGTTCGCAGAATTTTTTTTTTCAAAAGTAATTTCCATTTAAATTAAGTTTTTTGCAATAATTTTTTTGAAATTGTGGAGGGTATCACTACAATCGGCAAGGCCGAATTTAACTTTTTTATTTGTTTTTAATAAGAACTTCCAAATCGATAAAAAAAATTTTCATAAAAAATTTTCAGATTTTCCCTTTAAAAATTTTCAGATTTTTCCTACAAAAAATTTTCAGAAAACTTTTAGATTTAGTAACATTTTTCTGAATTTCAATTGTGATTTCTGAATAACAATAGTAATTTTCCGAATTTTAATTGGAAAAGGTGTAGACACATTTTTCCTTTAAAGATTTTCCCTTTGAAAATTTCTATGAAAAATTTTCAGATTTTTGCTATAAAAATTTCTCAGATTTCAAAAGATTTTTCCCTCTTTTTTTAAAAAAGAACTACCAGATCGATAAAAATTTGTTCATAAGAAATTTTTAGATTTTCCATTTAAAAATTTTCAGATTTTTTGTATGAAAAATTTTCAGATTTTTCCTATAAAAATTTTTCAGAATTTTCCTACAAAAAATTTTCAGATTTTTTTAATTTTTTTTCCTCTGGAAATTTTTTTTAGAAAATTTCCTTCTCCCTTCTTTTCTTTTTATACCTTCCAACTACAGTAAGGGGGTATACTCACTTTGTCATTCCGTGTGTAACGCATCAAAATATTGGTCTAGGACCCCATAAAGTATATATACCCAGCAAAAACATGGTAATGAGTTGTGAAAAGTAATCATTACCAAGTACATTATTTATAATGAGTACCCATTACCATTAACATTATTTTAAGCCCAAAAGTAACTACTTCTCAGTAATATGTTATAAAAGCACCTCTAAGTAATAATATCTTCTTGCACTTGCAGTTTTTAACCTTTACAATTCAATTCACTTAAAAAGTACTTAAAAACTTAATAAAAATTACAGAATTTTTAAGTTTTAGTAAAAACAAGTTAAATTTTAAAAGTTTTAATTAACTAATTATTTTACTTCTTATTGGTAATGGGTTTTTACTCCTTATTTGTAATCCGAGGCAGCAACTACTTATTTATCTCCATACTCTTCACTAGTTATTTTTGTCTCACGCCCTTGTTAAAATAATTAGTGTTTCATTCAATAAGTAAGTAGTGATAAACATTTGTTTCGGATTACAAAACCCATTACTAGTAATGTCAGTTTTTGCTGGGTATTTATGATCAGTGATCGATTCTAAGACATTCTAGCGATGTCCGTCCGTCCGTCTGTTCGGCTGTCCGTCTGTAGTTAACACGATGCAGTCTAAAAATTTGTGACATTTGGCACAAATATGTCTTATGTTCCTAGGCAGGTTAAGTTCGTAAATGAGCAATATCGGACCAGGGGAAAAAAAGTTCCCCTTTGAAGAACTAAACCAACCTCTGAAAAATAAAAATTTTTTACATGATTTTTTGTGTTTTTGTTTAACAAATGCAACATTTTTATGCTACAAGAAGTTCAAAGTCCTGCATTTGGACCCAGAGGATTAGAAAATTTCGTTTTTTTTCGGTCCGCCCCCTTTTGTGGGCATGGTTTAAAAAAATTGTTTAAATAATGATGAACTTGTATTTCTTTAGTGCAAAAAGCATAAGAATGAATTTTTAAACATATATTTCGAGAGGAAATATGTCTCCACCCCCAATTACCACTGCCAACCCCCCTCCCCCCAAAAAAAAGAAAACGCCTCTGGATTTTTTTTGTACATGTTGGGGGGTATAAAAGATTCGGCACAGCCGAATTTAACACTCTTACTTGTTTTTCCTCTTTTTTAAATTTGGTCTGGGGGGAATTTCCACCTTTTCCCCCCCCCCCCCCTTGTAACCGCGCATGCAAATATAGATCCAATCGGTCCATGTTTTTGACTTGAGACCCATTTTCCGAAAACACTGGTTTAGAGTATTAGATGGTCGGTCTTGACCGACTATAATTTTCTTCCTTTTTTGTAATAAAGTTTCGTGAGTGTGACTAAAGATTGATTTGTTTGATTACTCACGTGATTGTGTGTGTGTGTGAGTAGAAAAATATGCTCATGTGTAAGTGTGCGTGATTGGAAAATTACTGTCGTGAGTGTGAGTCAAAAGTCACTCACGTGTCCACATCTAGTCATAACTGTTGTTTGTGAGGTTGTGTCATTAAAAAATTGGCAATCTTAATAGAATTTCATTCGTCCGTAGGTAAATTACTTTGGGACTTCCAGTGCGCAGCTCCCAGAAGGGAGCTCCACTGAGCGGTGAATACAAGGACAAGTAAATCAAAACATTATTTGGATTAAGAAAAAAAATCTTTGAATTCTTATCGAAAATATAAACAAAACGCACCTATTATTATTATTATTTTAAATTTAATTTATTAGAATAAGTCCATCCCACTATTTCTATAAATCACGTGAACATTAATAACAAATTTATTAAAAATAATCTAACATACTGTACAGTTGTTATGAAATTTCATGTTCACGTGAACATGTTCTTGAATGGAAAACAACAATAAAAACGGTGTTTTATTTAAAAGTCTCGAGACTAATTGTAAGCTGAACACAAACTCATATGAAATGCGTTATCAGTTTTAAATCCCGGTCTAGTCTTAAAGTAAAAATAAACACAAAAAACGTGTCTTAAAATAATATTAATACAAAATTGTGTTTAAAAGAAAAACAACAGTGATAATTGGTTATTTTTTTTCAAGTTATCAGTAGAAAAACAAATTACCGCGTAATGATGATTTTCGTTCAAATAATAACTTTTGTATAAATACTAGTGATTGAAATAAATTTGAAAGTAGTTGTTAACAAGACGGCAAAGAAAGTGCAATCAACCTTCTAAGAAAGTAAATCAAATCAAAAAAATATATTTCAAAATGTGGTTAATTTTTCAAAATTTTGTAATAATTTTAATATTAAGCTATTCAGCGGTCAATAGTCGGGGTAAGTTAAAGAATTTTTTCGAAATTGGTGATGTTGAAAAACGAAAAAAATAAATTATGTTACTTTAATATAAAGTTGAATAATTTTAATTTAAGATTGTATAACTTGAATTTAAAACTTGTGTAATACTCTATTTACATCGAATACCTCACTCACATCTTAGCTTTAATCTTGTTTAAATGAGATTTCGATCATATCTCGATTGAACGAGATTTCAACGAGATTTCAGGACAGATTTAAAAAGTGTATAAAAATTATGTAACTTAAATAAAAAGTTAAGTTATTTTAATTAAAGATTGTTTAAATTAAATATAAAACTTGTGTAATGCCCCATTTTCATCTTATACCTAATTTACACCTGAAGTGAAATCTCGTTCGAACGAGATTTCTATTATATGGTTGTGTATAAAATAATACAGACCATATGATCGAAATCTCGTTCGAACGGGATTTCACCTCAGATGTGAATAGGCCTTTATACCCAATTACATTTAAGCTGATTTCTTGTTCAAACGAGATTTAGATCATACAATGAAAAATCTCGATTGAACGAGATTTCGACCATATGATAGATAGTACCATTTGGTCAAAATCTCGTTTAAACGAGAAATTCTGCTTAGATGTGATGTGGGCATTAGATGCAAATAGGCTATAATATGCAATTTACATATTTCTCAAAATCCAGTTCATTTCGCATTTCAAATGTCGTTTTCCAAATGACACTTTAATTCCGAATTTATCTGGATTTCGTGTCAAACATAAAAAAAAATATTTTGCGCCATTAAAATTGCATAATTTTGTTTTTGATTTTAAAATTTTTTCCATTTTACAATTAATGATGCAATTTTTTATAAATTTTACTTAATCAAATCTTTATTAACCTATCTTCTCTTATTTGGTTTATTCCAGTTATTGTCAATTCTAATGATGATGATGATCGACGCATGCATCCCATGTTTAATTTTAAACCAGATCATTTACATAAACGTGCCATGCCTATGCTCAGTTTTGAATCATCTAAACCCGAAGAAGACTTTTCCGAATATTGGAATGATGTGGGACAAAGTATTTTGGAAAAACAATTGGAGAGTAAGGCAAAACTTAATACAAATCTGGCCAAAAATGTTATTATGTTTTTGGGAGATGGCATGTCAATACCTACCATAACGGCGGGACGTGTCTATTTGGGTGGTGAAGAAAAACAATTTTCATTTGAGAAATTTCCCTATATTGGACTAAGTAAGGTGAGTGTTGTGAAAAAATTTTCAAAAATTTCAAAAAAAATTTAGATGAAATCAACGGAAAATTATAGTTATTTTTAATAGTTTTAAAAACAACTGACATTTGGTTTAAAAATAACTGCTGTATACAAACAACTGATACATGCAGTAAAAACAACTACTGAACCAATTTAAATCTTTTTTGTTTAAAACAAATTTTCTTTCGAAAGATGTTGCTAAAACAAATTTTCTATAGAAAATGTTGCTAAAACAAATTTTCTTTCGAAAGATATTGCTAAAACAAATTTTCTTTTGAAAGATGTTGCTAAAACAAATTTTCTACATAAAATGTTGCTAAAACAAATTTTCTATATAAAATGTTGCTAAAACAAAGTTTCTATATAAAATGTTGCTAAAACAAATTTTCTATATAAAATGTTGCTAAAACAAATTTTCTATAGAAAATGTTGCTAAAACAAATTTTCTATATAAAATGTTGCTAAAACAAATTTTCTATATAAAATGTTGCTTAAACAAATTTTCTATATAAAATGTTGCTAAAACAAATTTTCTATATAAAATGTTGCTAAAACAAATTTTCTATATAAAATGTTGCTAAAACAAATTTTCTATAGAAAATGTTGCTAAAACAAATTTTCTATAGAAAATGTTGCTAAAACAAATTTTCTATAGAAAATGTTGCTAAAACAAATTTTCTATAGAAAATGTTGCTAAAACAAATTTTCTATAGAAAATGTTGCTAAAACAAATTTTCTATAGAAAATGTTGCTAAAACAAATTTTCTATAGAAAATGTTGCTAAAACAAATTTTCTATAGAAAATGTTGCTAAAACAAATTTTTTATAGAAAATGTTGCTAAAACAAATTTTCTATAGAAAATGTTGCTAAAACAAATTTTCTATAGAAAATGTTGCTAAAACAAATTTTCTATAGAAAATGTTGCTAAAACAAATTTTCTATAGAAAATGTTGCTAAAACAAATTTTCTATAGAAAATGTTGCTAAAACAAATTTTCTATAGAAAATGTTGCTAAAACAAATTTTCTATAGAAAATGTTGCTAAAACAAATTTTCTATAGAAAATGTTGCTAAAGCAAATTTTCTATAGAAAATGTTGCTAAAGCAAATTTTTTATAGAAAATGTTGCTAAAACAAATTTTCTATAGAAAATGTTGCTAAAACAAATTTTCTATAGAAAATGTTGCTAAAACAAATTTTCTATAGAAAATGTTGCTAAAACAAATTTTCTATAAAAAATGTTGCTAAAACAAATTTTCTATAGAAAATGTTGCTAAAACAAATTTTCTATAGAAAATGTTGCTAAAACAAATTTTCTATAGAAAATGTTGCTAAAACAAATTTTCTATAGAAAATGTTGCTAAAACAAATTTTCTATAGAAAATGTTGCTAAAACAAATTTTCTATAGAAAATGTTGCTAAAACAAATTTTCTATAGAAAATGTTGCTACAACAAATTTTCTATAGAAAATGTTGCTAAAACAAATTTTCTATAGAAAATGTTGCTAAAACAAATTTTCTATAGAAAATGTTGCTAAAACAAATTTTCTATAGAAAATGTTGCTAAAACAAATTTTCTATAGAAAATGTTGCTAAAACAAATTTTCTATAGAAAATGTTGCTAAAACAAATTTTCTATAGAAAATGTTGCTAAAACAAATTTTCTATAGAAAATGTTGCTAAAACAAATTTTCTTCGGGACCAAGTGGATTCACAGAAAGAATTGAAAACGAAAGCACGAAAAACGCGGGTTCAATTAATTTTTTTATTGAAACTCCAAATTAATAGGTTATTAGTTGAATTTTTTTTCAATCAAACATTTTTCGATTTGATAAATTTTTTATTTAAAGTCAATCAAAATAATGATTGATTTAACGAATGAATTGTAAACATATGACAAAATTATGAAGAAATGCTAATTTTTAGCTTTCTAATAGGTTGCCAACAATTGAAAAAGGTAAAACCCGATTATTTGATATGTTGAAATTTTGTTATTCGGCAGAGAAAGAAAATAACAAAAATTTTGATCAAACTAATGATTGATTCATGTAAGTTTTGTTGGTCAATAGAATTAATTGCAAATTTTTAGCCAATAATTTTCTGTGGCTCAGATGAATTTCCTTATAATTTACCAATTCCCTTTTGTGGGCGTGGCCAATAAATTTGCAAACATTTATTGTCAGTTTTACCTAGCCACATTCTAGAAGTCGGACAATTAAATAAAAACCATTTTAATTTAATTTAGAAATTTCATAAACTTCCGTTATTAAATCCCACCTTAAACTTTTTCTTCTTTCAGACCTATTGTGCCAATACACAAGTTGCCGACTCTGCCTGTACGGCCACTGCCTACTTAGGTGGTGTAAAAGCTAACTACGGTACTCTGGGTGTAACAGCAGCAATTGAAATAGATGATTGCCGAGGTCAAAATATAACCGAACATCATGTTTATTCTATAGCGGCCTGGGCACAATCTCAAGGAATGGCTACCGGTTTAATAACAACCACAGCAGTAACACATGCTTCCCCCGCCGGCGTATATGCTCATGCGGCAAATCGTAATTGGGAAAATGATGCAGAAATTTTAAAAACAAATAATGATCCTAATATCTGTACAGATATTGCAACACAATTGGTACATGGATCAGTGGGACGTAAATTAAATGTTATCTTAGGTGGAGGACGAGAACATTTCCTGCCTAGACATCGTGTAGAAGGAAAACGTTTAGACGGTCGTAATCTTATAGAAGAATGGCAGCAGTTACATGGTTCCACAGCTCATTTTGTAGCAAATAAAAAAGATCTTTTGAATTTACCTACCGATACCGAAAAAGTAATGGGTTTATTTGCTTCCAATCATAATCCTTATCATATAGATGCTGATCCTGAAGTTATACCGACTTTAGAAGAAATGGTACAAATTTCTTTGACAATCTTAGAAAAACAAAGTCAAGGTAAAGGTTATTTTCTATTTGTTGAAGGTGGTAGAATAGACCATGCCCATCATGATACTTTGGCCTTGAAGGCATTAGATGAAACCGCCGAATTTGATAAAGCCATACAATATGCCCGTCAACAAACTAAAATTGAGGATACCCTTATTGTAGTGACTTCTGATCATTCACATACCATGTCTGTAGCGGGTTATTCAAGTCGTAAGAATGATATCTTCGGTATTAATAATGGCCAATTGGCTTTGGATCAACTACCCTATGCCACTTTAAGTTATGCCAATGGTCCCGGTTTTGAAAATAATATGCTTAAACATGATATGGGTTTGAAACGTAAAAATCTCCTAGAAATTAATATGAAACATAAAAATTATAAATTTCCCACTGCAGTCCCCTTGGAATCGGAGACTCATGGCGGTGACGATGTGGCCGTATTTGCTAGTGGTCCATTTGCTCATCTTTTTACGGGTGTTTATGAGCAAAATTTTATACCTCATGCTATGGGTTATGCTTCTTGTTTGGGTACAAGAAAAACTGCGTGTACCGATGGTTGGTATCGGGGGAGAAATTAAAGAAGAGGCTTTATATAATAGTTTTAAGAAAAGGGGGTGTTTTTTTGAAATGGGTAGTTTTTAAGTTATTTATAAATCTATTGTACTTAATTAATTAGATAATAATGTAGGTACTTAAAAAAATTAGTTGGTTAATAAAAAAAAATTGTACACTGAAAAAAATTTTACTTTAACTGAATGTTTGAATTATTTTCAAAAAATTTACCAAATCTCCGACTGTGCACTGTAGAATCACTGTTGCCAACTTGGAGGTTTTCCCGTTAAATCTAGCTCTTTTTATTTGGATTTAGCGGGAGAAAACTGGTTTTAGAGGGAACGGTGTTTTAGCGGGAAAATCTAGCGCTTTTTTTTTGGATTTAGTGGGAAAAATTGGGTTTAACAGGAACGGTGTTTGCTAAAAATTGTGACATTAGTTCACAAACAATGAATGAACTTTAATTTGCTACTTTTAATTGCCACATTCTGTATTTAAAGTTTGTTTTGTGCTAATTCAAATTTTAAATTAACTTGGCTAGAATCTTGTCTATTAGTAGGGTAAAATTCTTTGTATTTATCAGAAATACCAAACCTATATTTAGTATAACGATAATTTGACTGATCTTCAAATTAAAAGATATTGAGAAGTTGGACCAAATTGAAATGGAACTGAAAATTATTGATAAACTCAAATTTTTTATTGAATTAAATCAAGATTTTAAATTATTATCTCAACAATTTTTTTTTTTACTTTTTTTATGGGGTCCCCGACCGATATTTCGATGCTTTACACACGGAATGGCAAAGTGAGTATACCCCCATACTGTAGTTGGAGGGTATAAAAATGAACCATAATAGAAAGTACGTTGGAGGTTTTTTCTAATTTTTCTTTTTTTTCAATCAAAAACGTCAAGTTTGTCGGTTTTTAGCGCTTTTATTGCTAAATATTATTTTTTTGGCGATTTATAGCGCTTTTTTAGTAAAAAGTCAATTTGCGTTGAAAAAATAATGTGTAGGTTTTTATTTTGAATTTTTCTTGTTTTTCAAGCAACTCCAAGTTTGTCGATTTTTAGCCCTTTTTTCGTAATTTAGCGGGAGAATTTAAAATTTTTCCCGCTAAGTTTTTTTAGCGAAATTTAGAGGTTTTTATTTTGAATTTTTCTTGTTTTTCAATCAACTATTTGTCGATTTTTAGCCCTTTTTCGTAATTTAGCGGGAGAATTTAAAATTTTTCCCGCTAAGCTTTTTTAGCGAAATTTAGAGGTTTTTGATGAAAAATAATTGGCAACAGTCTGTAAAATTTAAATTAAAATATTTAAAGTCTAATTATTTTATAAAATGGATTTTGCAAATTAAATAGCAATGATACACAATTTCAGCTATTTTAGCGCTAGCACCTCTAGTTAAGCCATAAAATGCCAATAAAGTTTTTAAGAAAAAATTTTCGCTCTAGCAACTCTAGTTAAACTAAAAATGAGTTTTATGAAATTTTTAGCTTTTGATCCAAATTGTTTGCTATTTTTGCTGTAGTAAAGCCATAAAATGCAACTTGTTTTTAAAAAACATTCATATAAAAATTGATTTTTGCCATTTTATAGGTACACTCAGAAAATTTTGTAAGTTACAACATGTGAGTTATTTGTATATTTTACAGTAGTTAGTTGTTTTCAACTACAAAGTCAGTTGTTTTTGTATGAAAAACATCAAAAACTCTTTCTGTTAGTTATTTTAAGTCGTTTTTTTGAATAACTAACAAAAAAGTACTGTAATGTAGTATCAGTTATTTAAAGTAGTTAATTTTATTTTTTTATCTCTGAAAAATTTTCAAAGTTTTTTTCCAAAAAATAAAAATTTTCTTTTTTTTTATTTTTTACAACTTTATTTAAAAACAAGTAGAAAAGTTAAATTCGACTTTGCCGAATCTATGAATACCCTCCACAATGCATATTTTAAAGGATAGTAAATTTTTTAACGTAAAAAAAAACAATTTTGATTAGAAATGTTTTATTTTGAGTAAAAAACTCATTTTTTGTCATAAAAAAAAAAAAAAACAATTACTAATTTTTTTTTGAGTGTAAAATTTTTTTCGAGTGTAATGTTTTTTTTTTCTGTAAAAATTTTTTCGAGTGTAATTTTTAAGTTACTAATGCTTTTAAAACTGAAAAAGTTTAAAAATCTTTGCTTTAAAACTAAACAAGTTTAAAAAGCATTGTTAAGTTACCACCAATGCTTTTAAAACTTGTTAAACACGTGGCATTTAAGATGAAACAAATCTGAAATTCAGGGTTTTGCTTATAACTTTTGAACCACTGGACCGATTGAGCTGAAATTCAAAACCAAACAGACTTGGGGAACGACAAAGATATGTAACACGTTTCAGCATCCTCAGAATTGTCTTTCGAAAGTTAGAGTGGTTTTAATCTCGTAAATTAGCAAAATACCCTTGCCGAAATTTACTCTTTTGCTCATAACTTTTGAACCACTGGACCGATTTCGCTGGATTGCAATACCAACCTGACCCGGTAAATGGTCAACATATATGTCAAACTTCAGGAGCCTCCATAAAGTCTTTCAAAAGTTAGCGTGTTTTCAACGGACAGACAGACAGACAGACGGACGGACGGACGGACGGACGGACGGACGGACGGACGGACATCGCTAGATCGACTTAAAATCGACCAAGGATCATGAATATATATACTTTATGGGGTCCTAGACCAATATTTCGATGTGTTACAAACGGAATGACAAACTTATATATACCCTCTATCACTAGAGTGGAGGGTATAAAAAAACTTGGAAAAAATTTAGTCTTCAATTTTTTTTTTTGAAAAATGTTTTGAAAAAATAAAAATTATATATTGGCCGCTGTTCCAAAAAAAGTAATTCACATAAAAACTGTGAAAATGAAAATTTCCGAATTTTTGTGGTGTTCTAGATTTCACATCCGAATTTCTTTTCGTTTTGTTTCACATAATTAAAATTTGGTGAAAGTAAAACGAATGAATTTTTTTTTTCTTATAATTTTTTAAATTTAAATTATTCGATTTCAACTTCAAATGAAAACGTGATCAACAAAACACTAAACTTGATTTCATGTGAATTGAAAAGTTGTGAAAGACAGAACAGAGGCCATTGATTCTTTTATTTTTACTACATTTTAGTTGTTTTGACTACAAATGTAAGTAGTTTTTACTACATAAGTCAGTTGTTTTTTGTAAGTTAAAATAACTAACAATGTTAGTTGATTTAACTGAAAAAGTAGTTGACCCCAAAATAACTTACAAAGTAGTTATTTTAACTGACATTTTCAGTTAATTTTACTAACATAATTTTTTGAGTGTATTCGGGATCATCCAGATATTTTCGCTCAAGAAGCTCTAACTAAGGATTTTATTGCAATTAAAGTTTTTACAAAAAAAATTATATCAAAATGGATTTTTGCAAATATTTAGGGGTGATCACCAATTTCAGCCATATTTGGTCTTGCATCTCTAGATGAGCCATTTAATATAAAAGAAATTTTTTAGAAAAAATTTATATAAAATGAATTTTTGGAATTTCGTTCTTGGCCCTCCAGTTGTAGATTTCATTGCATTTAAAAAAAACACATTAAAAATGTATTTTAGGAAATTTTTAGAAATGATCCCAAGTTCATCTTAGTAGTATTTTTTAATATTCATATAATAATGGATTTTAGGAAATTTATAGAGATGATCCTTAATTTCAGTTATTTTCGCTCTAGAACATCTAACTAAGGATTTAATTGCAATTAAAGTTTTTAAAAAAATTCATGTCAAATTTAATTTTTGAAAATATATAGGGATGATAACCAATTTCAGCTATTTTTGTTTTAGCACCTCTAGCTAGAAAAAAAATCACATACGAATTATTTTTTGGAAATTTATAGCGATAATCACTAATTTCAAATTAATTTTTGGAAATTTATAGCGATTGATCCCCAATGGTTTTTTGTAAATTTATAGGGTTGATCCTGAATTTCAGCTTTTTTTCGCTCTAGAACTATAGATTTTATTGCAGTTAAAGTTTTTAGAAAAAAAATCATATTAAAATGGATTTTTGGAAATATTTAGGGGTTATCACCAATTTCAGCCATTTTTTGCTCTTGCATCTCTAGATGAGCCATTTAGTACATAAATAAATTTTTATGAAAATTCATAAAATAATGCAGTTTAGAAAATTTATAGCGATGATCTGTCATTTTTGCTATTTTCCCTCTAGTTAAGCCATAAAAAAAATCACAGAAAAATAGATTTTCATAAATTTACAGCGACACTCAGAAAATTATGTAAGTTACTACATGTAAGTTGTTTCTATATTTTACAGTAGTTAGTTGTTTTCAACTACAAAGTCAGTTGTTTTTGTATGAAAAATATCAAACAACTATTTCTGTTAGTTATTTTAAGTAGTTTTTTTGAATAACTAACAAAAAAGTACTGTGATGTAGTAACAGTTATTTAAAGTAGTTAATTTTATTTTTTTTATCTCTGAAAAATTTTTAAAGTTTTTTTCCAAAAAATAATAATAAATTTTCGTTTTTTTTATTTTTCACAACTTTTTTTTAAAAAAACTTGGAAAAAATTTTGTCCTCAATTTTTTTTCTGAAAAATTTAAAAAAAAAAATCCAAAAAATAAAAACAAATTTTCGTTTTTTTATTTTTCACAACTTTACAAAAAAAACTAAAAATATTAAATTGATTATTTTATTTTTACTACATGTTAGCCGTTTTGACTACAAATGTTAGTAGTTTTTACTACATAAGTCAGTTGTTTTTTGTCAGTTAAAATAACTTACATTGTTAGTTGATTTAACTGACAAAAGTAGTTGACCCCAAAATAACTAACAAAGTAGTTATTTTAACTGACATTTTCAGTTAATTTTACTAACATAATTTTTTGAGTGGATGATTCTCAATTTTACCTATGTTAGGTTAGGTTTTTTAGAAAAAAATTATAGAGATCTATAAAATGCAAGTAGCTTCTAAGAAAAAACTCATACAAAAATGGATTTTTGTAGATTTATAAGGATGTTCCCGAATTTCAGCTATTTTCGCTCTAGCACCTCTAATTAAGGATTTAATTACAATTAAACTTTTTTCCAAACAATCATATAAAAATTGATTTGTGGAAATTTATAGCGATGACCTCCCTTGGTAAGGATTTAATTGCATTGGATGTGTGGGAATTTATAGGGATGATCGCCAAAATCAGATATTTTCGCTCTAGCACCTCTAGATGATCCAATAAATATAAAAAAAGTTTTTTTTGGAAAAAATTCATATAAAAATCGATTTTTATAAATATATAGCGATGATCTCCAATTTTTAATAATTTCGTTTTAGGACCTCTAGTTAAGGATTTATTGCATTTAAAGTTTTTTTTTTTGGAAAAAATTTACATAAAAAAGGATTTTAGAAAATTTTTAAAAATGATTCCCAATTTCACCTAAATTTATCTAGCACCACCAGCTAGCCATAAAATGCAAGTTAAGTATCTAGCACCTCTAATTAAGCCAAAATATGCAAGTAAAATTTTTTAACAAAAAAAATTGCTATATTCGCTTTTGCACTAGTTAAGCTATGCATGTTTTTTTTTTAATATTCATATAAAAATGATTTTAGGAAATTTATAGCGATGATCCTCAATTTTTGCTATTTGCGCTCTAGTTATTCCATAAAATACAAGTAGCTTCTTAGAAAAAACTCATGTAAAATGGATTTTTGCAAATTTATAGGGATGATGTACCTTTTATTAAGATTTCAATTGCAATTAAACTATTTTTTTTTTTTTCCAAAAAATCATATAAAATATATTTGTGGAAATTTACAGCGATGACTTCCAATTTTTGATAATTTCGCTCTAAGACCCTTTGTGAAGGATTTAATTGCATTTAATTTTTTTTCGAAAAAAAATCAAAAATAATGGATGTGTGGGAATTTATAGGGATGATTTCAATTTCAGCTATTTTCGCTCTAGCACCTGTAGATGAACCATTAAATATAAATAAAGTTTTTTGGAAAAAATTCATATAAAAATCGTTTTTTATAAATTTATAGCGATGATCTCCAATTTTTGATAATTTCGCTTTAGGACCTCTAGTTAAGGATTTAATTGCATATAAAGTTTTTTTTCGAAAAAAATCACATAAAAATAGATTTTAGGAAATTTTTAGAAATGACTCCCAATTTCACCTTAATTTGCTCTAGCACCTCTAGCTAGCCATAAAATGCAAGTTAAGTTTTTTTTTAAACAACCTTATAAAAATGGATTTTTAGAAATTTATAGCGATTATCCCCAATTTTACCTGTGTTTAGTCTACAAATTTAGTTAAGCAATAAAATGAAATTAACGTTTTTTTTTTTTGAAAAAATAAATTGATTTTTGGAAATTTATAGCGATGATAACCAATTTTAGATATTTTCTAACTAGCACCTCTAGTAAGTCATAAAATGCAAGTAAAGTATTTTAGAAAAAAAAAATGCTTTATTCGATCTAGCACCTCTAGTTAAGCTAGAAAATTCAAGTTTTTTATATATTCTTATATAAAAATCAAATTTAGGAAATTTATAGCGATGATTCGCTCTAGTAAACCATAAAATGCAGGTAGCTTCATAGAAAAAATGCATAAAAGTCTATTCTTGTAAATTTGTAGGGATGATCCTGAATTTCAACTATTTGCGCTCTAGTACCTTTTATTAAAAATTCAATTGAAATTAAACTATTTTTTTAAAAACATCATGTAAAATATATTTGTGGAAATTTATAGCGATGACCTCCAATTTTTGATAATTTCGCTCTACCTTGTTAAGGGTTTAATTGCATTCAAGTTGTTTTCTCGAAAAAAGTCAGAAAAAATGGATGTGTGGGAATTTATAGGGATGATCACCAATTTGTGCTTTTTTCGGTCTATCACCTCTAGATAAACCATAAAATTGAAATAAAGTTTTTTGGAACAAATTTATAAATTTTTAGTGATCTCCAATTTTTGGTAATTTCAATCTAGGACCTCTAGTAAAAGATTTAATTGCATTTAAAGTTTTTTTTCGAAGAATTCCATAAAAATGGATTTTAGGAAATTATTAGAAATGATTTCCAATTTCACTTAAATTTTTACCTATGTTAGGTCATACCCTTTAGTTAAGTCACAAAGCGAAATTAACGTTTTTTTAGGAAAATTATATATAAATTGATGTTTGAAAATTTATAGCGATGATAACCAAGTTTAGCTATTTTCGAGCTAGCACCTCTAGTAAGTCATAAAATGCAAGTAAAGTTTTTTAGAAAAAAAATCTATTTTCACTCTAGCACCTCTATTTAAGCTAGAAAATGCAATTTTTTTTTTTTCAATTTTCTTAAATAATAATCGATTTAAGGTAATTTATATGATTCCCATTTTTGCTATTTTCGCTAGTTAAATCATAAAATGCAAGTAGCTTCTTAGAAAAAATTCATGTTAAAATAAATTGTTGCAGATTTATAGGGATGATCCCGAAGTTCATCTTTTTTCGATCTAGCACCTCTTACCAAGGATTTAATTAAAATTATAGTTTATAGTCTTTTAGACATAAATTAGAATAAAAATGGATTTTTTAAAAATTCGCTCTACGACCCCTTGTTAAAGATTTAATTGCATTTAAGTTTTATTTTTTAAATATTAAAAATGCATTTGGGTGAATTTATAGGAATGATCACCAAGTTCAGCTATTTTCGCTCTAGCATGAACCATAAAAAAATAAATTTCTTTAACACAAACTCATATAAAAATCGTTTTTTATAAATTTATAGCGATGATCTCCAATTTTAGATAATTTCGCTTTAGGACCCCCTTGTTAAGGGTTTAATTGCATTCAAGTTATTTTTTCGAAAAAAGTCAAAAATAATGGAGTGTGGGAATTTATAGGGATGATCACCAAATTCAGCTTTTTTCGGTCTAGCACCTCTAGATGAACTATTAAATATAAATAAAGTTTTTTGGAACAAATTCATACAAAAATCGATTTTTAAGTTTAAAAAAAAAAAAAACTTATTAAAATTTTTAGAAATTTTTAGAAATTTATAGCGATGATCCCCAATTTTTTTTAGAAAAAAATATATAAAACTTGATTTGTGTAAGCCATAAAGTTTTTTAGAAAAAAATGCTATATTTGCTCTAGCACCTCTTGTTAAGCTAGAAAATGCAAGTTTTTTTAAATATTCTTATATAAAAATCGATTTTAGGAAATTTATATCATCACCAATTTTCGATATTTTCGCTCTAGTTAATTCATAAAATGCAAGTAGATTCTTAGAAAAATGCATGTTAAAATTAATTCTTGTAGATTTATAGAGATGATCCTGAATATCAGCTATTTTCGATCTAGTACCTCTTACTAAGGATTTAATTAAAATTATAATTTTTTAGAGAAAAATCATATAAAAACGGATTTTTTTAAATTTATAGGGATGATCACTAATTTCAGCTAATTTCGCTTTAGCACAAAATATAAATAAAGTTTTTAGAAAAAATGAATATAAAAATGGATTTTTAAAAATTTAAGCGATGGTCTCTAGTTTTTGAGCGTTGATCCCCACTTACAGCTATTTGTGCTCTAGCACCCTTAGTTATAAATTTAAATTGATAATGACCAGTTGAGGATTTAATTGCAATTAATGGATTATAAAAAACTAAAGCTATGATTCTCAATTTTATCCATTTTTGTTCTAAACCATATCTAAAGTATTTGCATGTAAAGTATTTGAGAAAAAAAATAAATAAAAATTGTTTTTTGAAAACAATAAAAAAAATTCATTTTACAAACAAAAAATGTTTCATGGAGTAACGGTGGAAAGAAAGAAAAAGCTTTGAAATGTCAGAGATGTATAATTTGGGCACAAAAATGTTAAACCTAACAGAGTTGTATGTGCTAAGCACAAATGTTATGTTAAAGTTTACTGTTAACTAACGGAACGGAAATGAAAAACATCTAGCAAAAATTATAAATTTTTAAGATATTTCGTAAAAATTTATTGTTTTCTGAATATTATAAAAACCCTTAGTTTTGTTTTAATTAGGCTTAAGGCCATACACATTTTTTTTAGTGTTATTATTATTCTTTTATCAGTTTTTCGTAGTTTTTTCTTTAATATCCGGTACAAACTTTACAATACAACACTGCGTTCTGTTGCGAAACTATAACATCCCTGTTTTTGTTTATTTTACTACTTTCTGTGCAACTACGTGTACTTTGTTGTTGTTTGTTGTTAATTTCCAACTACGTGTTCTGCCTTTTTAGTACAACTCTGTACAAAAACAAGAAAAATACTGAAAAAATAAGTTTAGTGTGAAATTCTGCAAAAATATTAAACTTTTTTCAAGTTTTTCCAAAAATTAACAACATTTTTTATACTTTTATTTAAAATTTAACTTGTCACAAAAGTTTTAAACCTTAAAGCAAGTAAGTTCTTTTTTAATTTATTCATAAAGAAATTCTATGTAGAGGAATGAGCAATAATGTTTTTTTTCTTGCATTATTATTAGCCAATTTTTAGGTTCAATTGTGAAAATAATTTTTAGCTCAAAAAAAAACGGGCTAAAGAATTAATTAAATTCATTTTAAAATGGAAAGTGTAAATCCAAAGGGAATATATTTTTATTTTTTTCAAACAATGGAATGTGTTGTATTCTTAGTATCACAAATGTCATTCGACGTGTGGTTGTGTGCAAGTACGTCGTAGTACGTTGATGACAGTTTTTAGCTGCCCATACATGTCCGTCCGTCATTTGCTGCTCTATATATGACAGAGATTCTCTAATGGGGTCACCAGGGTTACTTAAGAGGTTTGCTACATGATTCAATTAATTATTTTTTATATTTTAAGGTAGGTTATGCTCATATGTTTAATATCACCCGAGATTTCCACGTTGAATGGCGTGGCATAAATTATATAGCTACACTAAGTTCGCGGGGAACGTTCAAAAAATAAAGGGCTTAACTCAAGATTACTGGCAAAGTACAAATTTCTAAAAATTTACTTCAGCAAAACAAAAATCGCGAATCGGTGACAAATATTTTGCGTATTAAATTTTAAAACGAAATTGCTTATATCTCCGTTTATGATGGCCCAATCGGAATAAATTTTGTACCGTTCGGAAGGAATTTTCATTACCTATTAATCCATACAAATTTGAAAATTAGCTAACCCGTTGCGATCCCAATCAAACAAACAAGCTTTCATTTGGAACCTGTCCCGACCCTATAGATCTTCTAGGAACAAAGTTATTAACGCTCAAACTTAAACCGCTACGCAGAAAAGCTTTATTTAGCGAAGACATTTAGGCTGAATCTATGGAGTCTCAGAAAGCCCTATTAAGCGAAACTATTTGGGCTGAATCAGAAATTTGTAGTCAAATCCGAAGGCTGCTACTCGGATTCTATGGAGTATGTTATCTATGGAGTTTGTAATCCCTAAACCCTCAAAAAAATCTTTATTAATCGAAGCATTTGGACTAAATCTACAACTTAAAGATATAACCAAAATACAATAATCAAAATCCAGAAAAAAATCTGGTTTAATTTTGAAACTTAACAACTTTGTTGCTAGAAGAGTCTCGTCGAGACTGGTTCAAATGAAAGCTTGCTTTGTGGGCTTTTATACTATGTAAACAAACTACTGTGCTGTATATGCGCCATTTTTAAATTTGTTTTTAATCTTTTGTTTTAGAAAACTGGATTTAGCTCAAAACTGTTTAACCGATTTTTATCAAATTTGTATGGTATAAGCGATATATCTCGCGAAATATTTTTCGATTCTACTCGAAAAGGGCTAGATCAATGCCGAAAAGGGCTGGATTAATGCCAGTAAAACCGATGCCACGTCACTGAACTGGTTTTTGTGCTTGGGACTTAAAAATGTTAAAAAACTTATCGGGACTTAATTTTTCTAAAAGCACTTTTAATTACTTTTTAATCCAAAGCGAAAAAAAGAATGACAACATTTTTTTGTCCGGCACTTAAATTTTTAAAAAAAAATTTTGGAACTTAAAAAATTAGAATTTTTTCCTACAATCATTTTGAGTAAAACTTAAAAAGAGTTTTTGGGTTCAGGATTTAAAAAAAAAATTCGGTACTTTCAAAATTTTTCAAAATTTTTCAAATTTTTATTTTATATCTAACAACAGTATGGGGGTATACTCACATTGTCATTCCGTGTGTAACGCATCGAAATATCGGTCTAAGAGCCCATTAGGTATATATGTTATTGATAAGTGAGGACACGATACAAAATAAATTAGAAAGACTTCTGAAGTTTAGCACGAATATGTCTTATGGTCATAGGCTGGATAAGTTCGGATATGGGCAAAAATGGATGGGGAAGTTCCTCCTGGAAAAAGTTCCTCCTGGAAAAATAAACCACACACAAAAAAAATTTTTTTTCCATGAACGATTTTCATAGTATTTATGAACAAATTCATACAATTTATTAACTTTTTCATAATATTTATAAACTTTTTCATAGTATTTAAGAATAAATCATAATATGTGAAATTTAAGAATTTTTAACATTTTTCATAAATACTATGAAAAAGTTTATAAATATTATGAAAAAGTTAATAAATTGTATGAATTTGTTCATAAATACTATGAAAATCGTTCATGGAAAAAAAAATTTTTTGTGTGCAACCTCAGAAAAACTGAATTTTTTGCAGGGCTTTTCGTTCTTTTGTGCAAATACAACATTTTTTATATCAGAAGAATTTCTAAATCCAACGGATAAAAAAAATAAAAAAAAACTTAACCCCCTTTTGGAGTCGTGTATAGAAAAAAATATTTAAATAATGGAATAAATAAATAGTGGGCAAAATCGGACCAATGGTGAAAAGTTCTCTCTTGGCGAACTAAACCAAACTCAGAAAACGGCATTTTTTGCAGGGTTTTTTGTACTTTTGTTAAGCAAATGCAAATGCAACATTTTTATGTCAAACCCGCCTCCTTTTGTGGGCGTGTATATAAAAAATGTATTTAAATAATGATTAATTGCAAGAATCATTATAAATCCATTTGAAAACATCTGCCACAAGGGGGAACGTCTCCCAACGACCTTAAGCGGCGTCCCAAAAACACACCCTGGATTATTTTTTTTACATTTAAATAGTATAAAAGATTCGGCACACCCGAATTTAACACTCTCACATGTTTTTTTCTAAAATCATTTATATTTTTACAATCATTTATATTTTGTGGCTGAGACTTGCAAAATTTCCAAACATTTTTACGAGGATCTTTTATATTTATAAACTAAAATGTAACGACACTTCGAAAATGTTGGTACATTTCACATAACCAAAAATTACAAACTGCTTTAATTCGGCTACAGTTGAAAAGTGCGAACTGATATAAACATACCCTAGTAAAAAAGTGTCCGTTTTCCAAACATCACATCTATATAATAATTATCTGATATCATTATATAAATATATTTTTTGTCTGATATCATTATATTCTGTGGAGAGAATTTTCCTTTTTTTAAATTTCAAAATCGTCGGAAAAGTTGTCTTTTAGGGGCAATATAAAGAAACAAAAATATTGGACTTGCCGGGGCAATGTCTTTGGGATCCTTTTTTATACCCTCTACTTAGTGATAGAGGGTATATATAAGTTTGTCATTCCGTTTGTAACTCATCGAAATATCGGTCTGGGACCCCATAAAGTATATATTTTCATGCTGCCCAATCGATTTTAAGACATTTTAGCGATGTCCAAAATACAAAACAGAAGTGACTGTTATTAAACATATATGTATATTGGAAGTTCTCCCGAGAAGTTTGGTTTTGCATTTGAGCGATATCGGTTCAGCGGTTCAAAAGTTATGAACGAAAATGTAAGGACACCTCAAAAATTTTAGTACATTCAACATAACCTAAAAATACAAAATGCTTTAATTCGGCTGCTGGTTGACTTATGTGAACATAATTAAACACCAAATGGTATTTAAACAAGTACAAACATATTTTTGGACAAAAAATCGCGAATTTTTTTAACAATTTTTTTTTTCGCGGAAATTTTTTTTCAAAAGTAATTTCCTTTTAAATAAAGTTTTTGCAATAATCTTTAAGAAATTGTGTAGGATATCACTACATTCGGCAAGGCCGAATTTAACTTTTTTACTTGTTGACTTTAAAATCGGAATGTTTCGAACAAATTGAAAAAAAAAATAATTTGTTTTTTTTTTTATCATAAGATATTGTGCTCGATTCTGGAATACGATTTCACCATTCACCAAATTTTTAATTTTTGATATTCTTTTGAAATTTTTCAAAATTTTAAATTTAAAAATCTTAAAATTCGAAAGAATACTAAATTTTTAAAAATTAAGTGAATGGTGAAATCGTGTTCCAGAATCGTGCACATTATTTAATATTCAGACATTTTAAAATAGTGTTTTTTGGGTCTGTAAACATTTTTTTTGTTTTTGTTTAAAAAAAATATATATATTTTTAATTTTTTGATGAAAATATAACGTAGTATTAGCAAAATATAGACAAGATGTATTTTTTTAATTATCTGTTTTGCGTTAAATGCAATTTGAAATTAATTTAAAAACAAAAAAAAATTATTTTTGAAGAAAAAATTCGAACAGAGTACTACATAGTACACTTTTTTCGGAACTTTTCAATTTTCTATCAAAAACAAGGAACTCCATGACATTGCCCTACAGGTCCAATATTTGTTTGTGTTAAAATTGACCCTAAAAGTCAACTATTCCGACGATATTGAAATTCCAAAAAGAAGGAAAATTTTCTCCACCCACTTTTTATACAAAAAAACTTAAGCCTGGCGGTTTTTTTTCTAAATTTCGTATTGAATGTGGCCCACACAGCAAAAGTTCAATGGGAATCTCTGAAATGTTCTATGTTAAATTTTAAGTTGACGCTCTGATCATTACGTACATAATTATTTGGCTAGCAGTTGCTCACTCAACATTTTTTTGTACTATATTTAATAATGTTTTAGTTGTATTATTCATATTTTTAGCTTTAATTTTTTAGCGAAATTATTTTGGTAGTTTCTTAAAGACCTGGCCGTTTTCGATCTCATCGTATACGTCTGTCTGTCAGTTGATTGCTTTTTTTGCATCCGTTACAATTTTGATGTTTTGTTTTTTTGTTTTAAAACTGTTTCTTCCAAAAGCATTTGTTTGTTTTATTAATATATTAAATTTATTTTTTTAATTTTCTTTTAAATTTGTTTACCTTGACTCTTGTTTTTTTTTGTGCTTATTTTATGTATATATTTTTGTATGTTATTCTAACACACGAATCTAAAATCCATCATTTTTTGTTTTTTGACAAACTTCGACCTCGTGGAATTGAGGTGTTTGTTATCAGTAAATGATGGTATAATTGAATGAATGCAAGAAAAATATACTCGCACACCACCATATTTAAAACAACTGTTAGTTTTAGTTACTGATAACACAATTGGATTATATATACATAAATCGAAATGAATTTGTGTACACATTGTATTGCATTTATTTTTTCTAATTGAAAAATAGAAAAATTTTAAAACATTTTTTAATCAGAAATGTGTTATAATTCTGAAACATTCGTATAAAAAAATTCCCAAATCCCTTTTCCGATAAAGTTTAATATTCACTCTCAGATTCGAAGACATTTTTTCCAAAGAAAAAGTTTCAGATTCTGAGACATTTTTTGATAGAAAAAGTATCAGATTCTGAGACATTTTTTCTATAGAAAAAGTCTCAGATTCTGAGACATTCTTTCTATAGAAAAAGTCTCAGATTCTAGGACATTTTAGCTATACAAAAAGTCTCAGATTCTGAGACAATTTTTCTATAGAAAAATTTTCAGATTCCGAGAAAAACTCTCAGCATTGAGAAATTTTTTCTTTGAAAAAGTCTCAGACTCTGAGACGTTTTTTCTATTGAAAAATTCTCAGATTCTAGAAATTTTTTTATTGAAAAATTTTTAAATTCTGAGACATTTTTTCTATTGAAAAATTCTCAGATTCTGAGAAATTTTTTCTATTGAAAGATTCTTAGATCCTGAAACTTTTTTTCTATGAAAAAATTCTCAGATTCTGAGACATTTTTTCTATAAAAAAAGTCTCAGATTCTGAGACTCTAAAACGTTTTTTCAATAGAAAAAGTCTCAGATTTTGAGACATTTTTTATATAGAAAAAAAAATCTGAGACATTTTTTCTATAGAAATATTCACAGATTCTGAGACATTTTTTCTGTAAAAAAAGTCTCAGATTTTAAAACATTTTTTTATAGAAAAATTCTCAGACTCTGAGACATTTTTTCTATACAAAAATTGTCAGATTCTGAGACATTTTTTTTGTACGAAAATTCTCAGTTTCTGACACATTTTTTTTGCAGAAAAATTCTCAGATTCTGAAAAAAATTTTCTATAGAAAATTTCTCAGATTTTGAGAATTTTTTTTTCTTAGAAAATTCTCAAATTCTCAGACATTTTTTCAATAGAAAAAGTTTCAGATTCTGATAAATTGTTTCTTTAGAAAAAGTCTCAGATTCTAAAACAAGTTCTCAGATACTGAAATATTTTTTCTATAGAAAAAGTCTCGGATAATGAGATATGTTTTCTTTAGAAAAAGTCTCAGATTCTGAGAAATTTTTTCTGTAGAAAAATCTCAGATTCTGAGACATTTTTTCTATAGCAAAAGTCTCAGATTCGAAGACATTTTTCTATGGAAAAAGTCTCAGATTCTGAGACATTCTTTCTATAGAAAAAGTCTCAGATTCTAGGACATTTTAGCTATACAAAAAGTCTTAGATTCTGAGACATTTTTTCCCTCAGATTCTGGGACATTTTTGCTACACAAAAAGTCTTAAAATTAATTTTGAGGCCTAAAACTATACAACAACATATTCGATACAGTAGTCGGTAATCAAACATATTATTATTGAAATTTTTTTTAAAACAATGCAGAACTCTGAAGGATTGTCCGGATTTCCTCATCTTAAAGGTTTTAGGATATGTTATTTCAACTAAAAACGTTTGCATTCATTTATTTAATTTTACGATACACTTATTTTGTAAAGCATATTTTTAGGCCTCAAAATAAATTCATAGCTGCTAGTTTTCTGTTGCCCTAATTATTGAAATAATTTCTAGAAATTTATTTTAAACAACAAATACCGATGGAAAAATTTACCATTTTTTATGCGCCTCCAAAATTATAATTTTTTTTATAAAAAAAAAGTTTTAAAAACAATAAATTTTTAATATGTATAGTTTTTATTGCATATTTTTAGGATGCATGTAAAATAAAATTCTGATAGATTTACAATTATCCACTTTAAAATTTATTTGTTTACTTTAAAAAAAAATCTTAACATTTAAATTATTTTGGCCATATTTACTTAAAGATATTAAAATTGCATTAACATGCCAACATAATTATACCATTTATTATTATTTATTTAAAACACAAACATAAATAATCCCACCACAAAACGTGACTAATTTTTAGCATTGAAAAAAAAACACAAATATTCAAAATAGATCCACTTTTATCTTTTACGTTCCCTTTTTAAAAATTTTGGTTTACTTTTGTTGTCAAATTACTACATAATTTATCTGGTAGCAAATAGTAAATCTAAACAGTTTAAAATTGCCAAATTAAAATTTTAAACAACATTTTAAGAAATTCTAAATAAGACCCCGTAGACCTTAAGGCATGTTTACACCAAAATAAAACAAAAACTAAACAATAAATAAAAATAGCAGAGATTATTTGCAATGTTCAGCTTTATTATATACGCTCTTTTGGTATACGTCATCTAAAATTTATTGTTTTTATTTAATTTAATTATTTTAATTTTATTAATGACCTTTAAACTAATTAATGTTGGCTGTTTTTATTGAGTTTTCTTTCCACACTCAATAATTTTTAGTTTTGAATGTTATTAAAAAAATATATATTTATATTTCTATTAAATATATGTCTCTTTACTGAATTTTCTCTACCTCTCATTGATTCTCTTGATATAAATTTTTAAACAATTATTTTTATATTACTCTCTGAATTTTAGCAGTGATTAGCTATCGATTGTATTCGGTCAGTAGTAGATTACAGTATTTGATCATTATATAAGAAATTGCAGTATAATTGTAATTAACAGAATATAAATTAAAATTTGAATAAAATCCATTGAAATTAGGAATCTATAAATTTTGAAATTTTGAAAAAAATAATTGAATTACAAAACAACCTAAATTCGGTCTTGCCAAATATAGCAAACAAACTTTGGAGAAATCAAATTTTAAACAAAAAAAATTTAATAATAAACAATTTTGTCAAAATAATATTACTCATTATATGCACAAAACTCATGCATGCATTCAGGTGGTTTGGATGCGCTCTTTAAGTCGTGATAATTTTCCAAAAGCTGCTCAACAAAATTTCTGCTGGGTAGCATTTAAAACGCTTTTTCTAGCGTAGATTTATGTTATAATTCTGATTTTCTGAAGATGGTATTTTTTCTTAGAAGATGGTATATTTTGTTCCTAGGATTGTTAAGCCACAAAAATATTTCACAAAATATTTTTGCCACTCCAAAAAAATTTTGCATTCAAAAAAAGTTTTTACCAAAAATAGCCTTATTTGGTCCTTTCGCAGTACTTTTTAGAAGTTAACTTTTAATGAACATAAAATTTGGAATATTGGTCTGATATTTATGAAAAGTACTGCAAAAGAACCAAACAAGGCTTGAGATTGAGAGTCTTCAAAAAAGTAAAAAACACAGATCAATTTTTAGGCGTATCGACGATATTTTATTGTTCCTTGATCCATTCTAAGACATTGTAGTAATATCCATTTATAAATTCTTCTGTGAAAGACACAATTCAGCCCAAAATAAAAGAGCGAGACCTGAAGTTTGGCACGAATATGTGTTATGGTCATAGTCTTCTTAAGTTTAACAATGAGAAAATTTGAACTGGGCGGGGGGAGTTTCCCATTAAACCAACATCTGTAAGACGTCATTTTTTACAGAATTTTTTGTACTTTTGCACCCCGGGGGCTTAGAAAAATTCATTTTTTTTCGGCCCGGTATCCTTTTGTGGTCGTGAATATAAAATTAATATAAATATTAACAAAACTGTATTAATTAAATGCAAAAATCAAAAAAATTTATTGTTTTAACATATATCGCGATGGGGAGGTTCCCTTTGAATCAAAATGCTTATATATTTTGAAAAAAAAAACTACAATTGTTTGTTACTTCATCTTTCTGTATTTGTTGTCAATTGTAAATGTGCTAATATATGACAGCAATACTGTTATTATATCGAGGTTCATTTTCTTATACCCTCCAATCACAGTATGGGGGTATACTCACTTTGTCATTCCGTGTGTAACGCATCGAAATATCGGTCGGGGACCCCATGAAGTATATATGAGGGGTTCTTCGTCAACCGGGCCACTCCTATCTCCAAAATTGGTATAGGTTTAAAATTTTTTTTAAAAAATTTCAAAATTACTTAAAAATATTTGCTTATGAATGCCGAGTGGCGGTTTTTGAATTTCAATATGACGCCCAATTTTTTAAAAATATTTCAGGGTCGATTAAAAAGAATCTGCAGTTGGATTTTCCAAATTCAAAATGGCGGATCCAACATGGCGAACATTTTTTGTTTTAAAAATAAAAGATTTACTTAAAACTCTTTACGCACAGGTTTGTTGGGTTGCTAAATTAGAATCTGTCATTCGAAAATCAAACTTCAGATTCTTATTTAGGGACCCCAAAAACTCGGGTATAACAAGTTTCAAGCAAATCAGTATATTTTTAAAAATTTTAGTCGCTCTGTTGGATCCGCCATTTTGAATTTTAAAATTCCAACTGCAGATTCTTCTTAAGTGACCACAAAAACCCGTGTATAAAGAGTTTTAAGCGAATCTGTAATATTTTTAAAATATAGGGCGCCATATTGGACACGCCATATCGAAATTCAAAAACCAACACTCGGCATTCAAAAGTAAATATTTTTAAGTACCCGAGTAAAAAAGTTATATAATTTTATAAAAAAAATAAAGGTTTAATTCTTCAAAAAGCTTGATAAAATTATATATAATTATATCCAGGATTTGGTGGATATAATTATATAAAATTATATCAAATTATATATAATTTTATAAAATTTGAAGAAATTTTCTCAAATTAGATTAAATTTGATATAATTTTATATAATTATATTCACCAAATCCTGGATATTATTATATATAATTTTATCAAATTATATATATAACCTTTATATATAATTTTATATAATTATATATAATTTTATCAAATTATACGTAATTATATAAAAAACTTTTTTACTCGCATGTTTTTACTGGAAACTCTAAATATAACATAAATTTAATATCTATCCGAATCAATAAATTTGGAATAAAATGGCATCGATTTGTAGTAGGGTTCTATAGTCGAAAAGTCGACTTTTGCTTTCGACTTTTTTTCGACTTTTTTTGATTTTTTTTTACTTTTGCCAGATGAAAATAATTTCTTTCTTCTGAAAAAAATTTCAAATGAGAGCCGAGTTTAATAACAACTGAAGCTATTGGTATTTCCATGTATTTTGTCGAAAAAAGTCGACTTTTTAAAAAGTCGAAAGGTCGAAAAGTCGACTTTTTAGAAATTGAAAAAAGTCGAAAAGTCGACTTTTTGTTGCGACTATATAACCCTAATTTGTAGTTGCATTTTTTGGTATAAATGCAATTTTTGCATATTTTCATGTAAATTGCATTTTTTTTTTATTTTCATCAACTTTTTTTTAAAAAATCATTTCAAAATCCTATCATAATCCAAAATTGATCCACTATTTCTTGCAAAAAAAAAATATTGTGCTCGATTCTAGAATACGATTACAACATTCACCTAATTTTTAAAAATTTGATATTTTTCGAATTTTAAGAAATAAAATAAATATCTTTAACAAATTTTAAAATCTTGAAATTCGAAAGAATATCAAATTTTTAAAACAAATTTTCTGAAAATAAAATTTTCAGATTCTTAAAAAAATATTTAAAATCTTTATAAAATTTTATTACTTAAAATTTCCTATTCTGAAACATTTTAGTATTCGAAATAAAAAATTTTTTCGAATTTAAAAATTTCTTACAAGAAAATTGTTTCAGAAATGCCTATACATCAACTTTTGTCAATAATAATGTATCAGTAATAAAATATTTGTTTAATATTATAGAAAGCATTCAAATATTTGAGAAAATCTGATTTACGTTAAAAAAAACTCTTTTTTGTAAAAGAAATTGATTTTCAATACACTTGGGCCCATGGGACTAGAAAACATTTTTTTTTTTTAAATAAAATGTTTTTACTAAATTGCAAAAAGCCTAATAAATTACACTGTGCAACAAGAAAAATGAGCCTCAATGGCTTCAACGCCATATTAAAGTAGACCATCAAATGGACAAAATCACCAAAGGGTTTTGCAAACTCAGTTCGGATTTCTTTTTTATATCCCACTGAAGTTTTTATTTTTTTAACAAAGGCGTTTGGAAAACGTCAAAAATACTATAATAAGAACACATCTGAGCTTCAAAATATGATTTGTTTCTTAGAACATTTTAACCCTCTAACTGCCATTTTAAGGGGTCATTTTAGTCCTTTTTCAAAAACTAAACACGGAAGTCTAATAAAACGTTCATTTATAGGGTTAAAATGTTCTACAAATATTTTCCTCATAAAATTTCACTAGGGGTTGTCAAATGCTCAAAGTTTGTGCGACATGCGCAAAGTGCTTAAAAAGGGTCAAGTACTTATAAATAATCAATGTTTGTTATTTTTTTTACCAAAGCAGTGTTAATTTGATGCAGAAAATATTTGTAAAACCTGTTAACCCTTTAACTGCCTTTTTTATAGACTTTTTTGCATTTCTTTTAAAAAAGGACAAAAATTACCCTTCAAAACGGGAGCCAGAGGGTTAATTTGGTCAAAGAAAAGAATCATCATAAAATTTTATAAAACACATCAGAACATAATTTTTAGCTCAAAAGTATATTTGCACTGTTTTTTGTCGATATTTTTTAACACTGCTTTTGTAAAAAAAATAACAAACATTGATTATTTAAACTTGACCCGTTTTAAGCACTTTGCGCATGTCGCACAAACGTTGAACATTTGACAACCCATAGTGAAATTTTATGAGGAAAATATTTGTAGAACAGTTTAACATTCTAAATGGACGTTTTATTAGACTTCTGTGTTTAGTTTTTGAAAAAGGACTAAAATGACCCCTTAAAATGGCAGTTAGAGGGTTAAAATGTTCTAAGAAAAGAAACGCCGTAAAATTTCACTGAAGACAGCAGATCATATTTTGAAGCTCAGATGTGTTTTTATTATAGTATTTTTCCGTTTTCCAAACGCCTTTGACAAAAATATTAAAACTTTAGTGGCCCGAGTAAAAATAATTTAATGTGATCTTATATAATTTTATATAGTCATATTATTTCATATATGATCATGTGTGACACTATGTATTGCAAGATAAATTTATATAATAAATTTTGATGTGGGATTTTTTTAAGATATCGCCATACATAACTATATGTTGTAACATCTGGTCCCATGCATCATTTTAAATTTCTAAAAGTTTTACATGAAATTTTATATGCCTCCATTATTTTTTTAAGTTTTTTCCAAGAACATATTTTTATCGCAAATATTTTCAAAGTGTTTTATATAAAATTTCATATGACTTCATATTTTTTTAGTTTCCCGAGTAAAAAAGATTATATATATTCATATAAAATTATATAAAGCCATCATATATAATCATATATAGTTTAATGCGAAAAATGAGTCGATAAAACGATATAAAAACTTATCAAATTTGATCAAATCTGATCAAATTTGATATAATTTTAATATAATTTTATATAGTTATATGCGAAAATTGGACCCTTTTTTGTATAAAATTGATGCAATTATATATAATTAAATATATTTATATATAAGAAAAAAATGTTTTCCCCCAAAACGCAAAAAATTGACAAAAAAATTTGTTTCCAGGACTTAAAAATTTTCAAAAATATTTTTAGGACTTTGAAAATTTTCAAGAAAAAAAAAACATCTAGACTTAGAAAATTTTTTGTATTTTTTTTTTTCAATTTTGCATCAGTCCTAAAATTTTGGGACTTAGAAAATTTTAATGACTTAGAAAAATTATCAAAAGTTATATTAAATTATATGTAAAGGACTTAGATTTTTTTTAAATTTTACTCATATAAGATAACATATAAGTAATTTAAAAACAGTTGCATAAAGTTTTATATAAAATTGCTTCAAATATTTTGTTTTATCAAATTATATAAAAAAGAAGACAGAATTTTAAAGTTCATATGTAATTATATAAACGAACTTTAAATCATATGTTATTATATAAAAGTCAATAATTTCTGTTATATAATTTTATATAAGAAACAAATTAGAAGTGCAAATATATAAAATCACATATGATGCAACAAAAAATACATATAGTTTTACAAAATAATATATGTATATATAAAACTATATATAATTATATATGATCTTTTTTACTCGGGTTCTAAGATTTTTCCAAGCACCACTTTTTTATCACGAATATTTTCTAAGTGTTTTATATAAAATTGTATATGACTCCATTTTTTTAATTTTTTCTAAGTTTTTTTCAAGAAACATTTTTTATCGCAAATATTTTCTAAGTGTTTTATATAAAATTTTATATGACTCCATTTTTTTAAATTTTTCTAAGTGTTTTATATAAAATTTAACATGACTCCATTTTTTGAAATTTTTCTAAGTTTTTTTCAAGAACAACTTATTTTTATTATTTTAATTTTTTAACTTTTTATTAAAAACTAAAAAAAACATCCGATTTATAAAATTGTATAAATTTTAATATAATTGGATATAATTTTATATCATTGGATTAGACCAAAACTCGTATCAAAGTCGATATAAAGTTATATAAACTGATATTATTAGATATTATTCGATCAAATCTTATGAAACCATTTTTCGTATAAGATTATATCAAAATAGACACGAACCCATATTAAATTATATATTGTGTCATATCAATTTTTTTACTCGGGGGGCTATAAAAAAGAAATCCGAACTGACTTTGCAAAACCCTTTGGTGATTTTGTCCACTTGATGGTCTAATTTCATATGGCGTTGAAGGCATTGAGGCTCAATGCGATGACCCAAAATTTGTTATTAAATATTTATAACAAGGGGAAAATTATTACCCACTGACCCCACCACCAAACAAAAATCGCCAATGGAATTTTTATTTTGTTCTAGTTTTTTAACATGGAGGGTATCAAAGATTCGGCACAGCCGAATGTAAGACTCTCACTTGTTTTGTGCTCGTTTTGTTTAATACTTCGAAATCTTTAAACATTTTGCTAAATGCTTAGTTATCAATGTATCGAGGTGTTATGAACACTTTTGTTCGTTCGAATTCAAAACGATCTTTTCTATAATTTTTGGTTTTTTTGAAAAACTTTTTTTGTTTAATAAATTTATTAATTTGATTGTGCGTTTTAATTACTCGTTTCGCTGCTTGTCATTTAAAATAATTAAAAATTAATAAAAAAAAATAACGTGTGTCACAACTACCGTAAATACTTTCCGATAATTTACCTAAGCAACTTAAATTAATTGCACCATTAAATATCACCATATTCCAGTGTATGCGAAATAAAATATTATCTTTTAAACAAGACCTTTGTTTAATAAAAGGTGCAAAGTTTTTTTTTTTATATACCAACCTATTTATAATATTGTGTATATGTATATAAAATTAAAAAAAAAAAATAAAGTGAAGTTCAAAAATGTTTTAAATATGTATATCAAAAATATTCTAAACAAATATTTTAATAAAATTTTGCTTAGACTATCAAAAAAAAAAAAAAATAAGTGTTATGCATATATAATATTAAAACAATTTAACATATTGAATCATTTTTATATCTAATATTTATAAATGAAAATATTTATTTTTACATTTTTGTTTAATCATCATAATGTTGTGTTTTCTGTTTTTTTTTTTATTCATTAATTTGTGCAATGTTTGGCTCATTTTTGTTTAAAAAAAAATATTTTAAACAAAAGATAAATAAAAACCTCTTGTAATTCATCAAATCTATTTTAGTTCTTCTTGTTTTCTATTAAATCTTAAAAAAAAATTAAAAATTTTCCTCATTTATTTAAAAAAAATTTCAAAATATTTATGAAAAAATTACGTAAATCATTGTATTAGATTTGTATAATTTGTGTACACGGATGTGGCTGGCTATTCTATTCGTTTACATTTTAAAAAATTGAAAAAATATTTAATAATTTATTATTAATTTATTATTTTCTGAAGATCAACAAAACATTTTGAAAATCTAAAGCGTATTAAATAAGTCTATACTATAATACAAAATAGTTTTGAAATACCCCACTATCTTTGGCAATATCATATTGATATAAATTATCAATTTGTATATCTTTATTACAGATGGATTAAATGCATGTGCAAAAAATTGCAAACTGACATTGAATTTATTCTTAAAAACTAGCCAAAAATTTAAATTAAATTTTCCTAATTATTATAAAGTTTTTAGGCGTTTTAGAAATAAAATACGGTGTTTTGATTTTATTGTATTTTCTACTGTATCATGGTTTAAAGTTCATAAACAATATATTTTGTGATTATTAATTCTAGTGTAATTGTTTAAATAAACAATAAAACATTTAAATTTTCCCAGCAAAAATTTCGGTTTCAAATTATCGTTTCCAGAATGCATCATATCGCTTATTTTCTTGAAAAGTGTCATAACTCAGAAAACGTGATTTTTGAGTAAATGATACTGAATTATTCGTTATATCATTATATTCCCAGCAAAAAATAAACGAAGTGGTTCAAAAATAACACCGCTCTACAAATCTGAGGTTTGTCGCTGCGTTTTGGATGAAACCAAAAAAAGTTGATAGGGTTTGGTGCCCCGATTCCAAAACGGTCACTCAAATTTTTCTATCACGTCAAAATTTTGAGAAAATCGCGGTTAAAGTGTCAAAAAATGTCCATTTTGACCATTTTTGAACGCCTATAAAATATGATCCTGACACGCAAATGACTTGGTATCAAGCTCATTCGAAAGTGTGTAATTTTCTCTTTCAGACAAGATCAAATGTTCTTGGAATTTAATTTTTTAAAGTGATAAAAAAATCATTAGCCACAAGTGCTTTAAATTTAAAATTTACGTATGAATTTGTATGGAAATTTGTTAAAAAACACTATGTAAACTAAACTAAATGTTGAAAAAATGGAAGGTTTTTTTCTAATGATTTTTTTCGCTTTTTTGAAAAATAAATTTTTAGAACATTTTATCTAATCTTTAAGAGAAAATTACAGGCTTTAAAATGAGCTTAATACCAAGTCATTTGCATGTCAGGATCTTATTTTATAAGCTATTGAAAAGGGTCAAAAATGCCCTTTTTCGGCACTTTAACCGCGAATTACTCAAAATCCTGACGTGATAGACAAATTTGGGCTCCGGATTTGGAATCAGCGCAACAGACACTATCCAAATCAATAACCAGAATCCAATACGCATTTTCTTGTTGAGCTGTGTAATTAGTGGTTTCACTACATACAAAGTAGCGATAGGTGCCGAACTTCATATTCCGTAGGAAGTACTTTTAAAATCACTTCCAAAAATGCTACAAAATAACAATAAAAACATCTTTCACCAGTTCTTTGCTTAATGATTTTGAAGTACCTTTTTCATATGTTCTTAGGAATCAAATCAAATCACCACAACATATGAACTTCTTTTTCAACTGAAACAATTAGAACGTCCAGCTTCAAACAGATTTAGGTTTTGCAAAAATGATGACAAAATTTGGTAATGGCATTTCTTTTCTCTTTATTTAGAGCTTAAAAAAATCGAAAAGACGAAAATCGATTATTGATAAATTTTTCAAATTTCATATCTTATATCAAAAAAAGTTGGTTTCTATCACGTAAGGTTTGTAAGATATTCGCGTTTTAATATTGAAATATTTGGGTCTCCTCTGTAACGTATTCTTAAGTTGCTCAAACACAATAGAACTCAATTTAGTAAAAATAAGGCATCTTTATTCCAAATCTGGCATCCAAATTTTTCTATCGCGTACTGTTTTTGAAATATTGGCGTTTGAAAAACTCAAACTCTACTGATACGCACTTATATTCTTTATAAATCACACTAAAATTTTCAAACGCGAATATCTCAAAAACAGAACATGCTTGAAAATTGTGGATTGCAGTTTTGGAATCAGGAGGTCCATTTTATATGAAATCAAGTCCTATTTCGTGGAAGCAACGTAAGAATACGTAACAGTGGACCCCTAAAAGTGCTTGTTTTACTTTTTAACAGCGAATATCTCAAAAACGGTACGTGCTAGAAAAATTTGGACGGTAGATTTGGAAGCAGGAGACCAAAATCTATAA
The DNA here is from genome assembly GCA_963921195.1 of Pegoplata infirma. Lineage (NCBI taxonomy): Eukaryota > Metazoa > Arthropoda > Insecta > Diptera > Anthomyiidae > Pegoplata > Pegoplata infirma. Next base: position 298,777,133 of record OY992536.1, on the reverse strand, counting down.
GGACCAGTTAGAAATTTAACTGGAAGGTTTTTGCTGTCGAACAGTGTTTTTAGTGTAAATATTACAAAAAAATACTCTTTCATTCAATCTTACAAAAATAAGTGAAAAATTAACTTCTAATTTAGAAGTTCTAAATCATGATTTAGAACTTCTAAATTAGAAGTTCTTTTTTCACTATTTGGTGCACCAAATAAAAATGACATAATCACACCCAAAATGCCAAGAAATATGTACTTCTAAAGAAGTGATGAAAAAAGTGCTTCCAAAAGGTCAAGTTATAATAACATCCGGATCACTACTTCAGAAGTTGTGATAAAAACACTAGTGATATATGTTATACTTAAGTGTCAATCTTTCGCCACTGAAAAGTGGCGATAAAAAGAACATACTTTGTGTGTCACGCCCATATTAAATTCATCAATGTTTCAGTTGAAAAAGAAGTACATCAGGTTCATAAGTTGTGGTGAATTTTGTAGTGAATGGTAAGCTATTTTTTTTGCTGGGATTGTGTCAAAAATTCGTATTAATATATTTAAAACTAACCGTTTAGGAAGAGAACACATTTTCTCTGTACCGGTTTTTTTTTTAATACAAAACCAGTTTCAATTGTAAACTTTAAACGCGTTTTTTACAAAATCAAATATTTTGAGTTATGACACTATACAAGTAAATGAGTGATGTTATCCTGCAACCGATTCTACAAATCAATGATTTTAGTTTAAAATTGTCTTAATTCAATGGTTTACACGTAAAACGCAAAACGAATATTTTTCGGATTTAAATCATTTTCAAAAATAAATGTGGAATTGAATTGCGTAAAAGTTGTTTCATTATAAAAACTATTTCGTTTTACGTTTTAGAGGAAAACTTTGAAAACATTTCCGAACGGAATTGACTTCGAGACAGGACCCAAACTCTACAAAAGTAAAGCTACCAACGCTGCAGCGTTGCCAGAATTTTTTTTTTTGTTGCAAAATATGAATTCCGAATTTAACCAGGAGCCGAGTTAAAGAATTTAATGTAGTTATGGATTTTTAAAGAAGGTGTCACACCCCTTGATCCAATTTTAGAACGTAGCTGACAGAAAGATTTCTAAGGGGAGTAAATTTCACACACGAATACACCCTTTTCATCATTTGAAGTTTCCTGAGGTTGGTTTATTTCTCTAAGGGGGAACCTTTTGCCCAGGTCCGTTTTGGCCCGCACAGCAAAAAAAAAATTTGCGTAAATTTTTAATACTATTGAGTAAAAAATTACTCAATTTTGCACCAGTAAACGATTTAATAGTATTGAGTAAACTTTTAATAAAAAATTATTAAATGCTTACTACAAAATTTGAGTAAATTTTTAATTAACACAATTAAAGCTTTACTTAAAATTTTTCGTTTTTTAAGTAACTTTTTAATTGTGTCAAGTAAATAGTAACTCAAAATTTATCAATTAATTTTTTTTTTTTTAAAGTTTAAAAAAGTTTTACTTTTTTCTTTCAAAAAAACGTTTTTTAAAGACATAGGGAAATTTCATATAGATAATTTAAAACTTTCATATACACAAACAAGTAAGAAAGTTATAGTCGGTCAAGACCGACCATATGATACCCTACACCAGTGTTTTCCGGAAAATGAGTCCCAAGTCCAAACATGGACCGATTGTATCTGTCTTTTGTTAGATCTTTATTTAGTGTAGAAAAAACACACAGATCAAATTTTAGTGGAATTGGTTTATTTTTTTGTCAATAGACCAATTTATCTAAATATCGGTCGAAATTTTTATATGGGGGACTAAGTCCAAAAAGGTCCAATTATATTCCGATTTGATGATAAAGTACAAGTTTAACACCTAAAAATAAAATTTTTATCAAATATTTCCATATTTATGAATTTTGAGGGAATTATGTGAATATCGGGAAGGTGGTTTGTATGGGGACTACCAGAAGGACTGAACCGATTCCTTTGAAATTTGGAATGGTGATTTGTGCATACAGAATTTGACTACCTGCTGAATTTTAAAGCGATAACTATTATAATACGGTTATTAGAGTCATTTAAGCCGAATCCAAAGGGGGCGTTTGTATGGGGGCTAGGTCTTAACATAGACCGATTTTCTCCAATTTCAATAGGCTTCGTCCTTGGGCCAATAGATGCTTAAGTTTCAAATTTCATGTCAATTGATTGAAAATTGCGACCTGTATCGTGCTTAAACCGATAGATGGACTGACGGACGGACGGACATCGCTAAATCGACTCAAAAAGTAATACTGAGACGATCGGTATGCTTGAAGGTAGGTCTAGGACCAATATTTCGGGTAGTTACAAACATCAGCACAAACTCATTATACCCTGTACCACAGAGTGGTGTAACATAGGGTATTAAAACTATAAACTAAATGTGAATTCAAAACACCAAGAAAATAAAAAATAATAAAAAAAATTATTAAATTTGTATTAAATTATTTACTCAATTTTTTTTTTGACTATATGAGAATATCATTGTTGTAATTAGTAAAGGGGTTGGCCCTATGCTCCTTGTAGGAGTTTAAAGGAACAGATATATATATAATTAGTAAAGAAAAATTACCTCGAGCTAAAATAACCCTGCTCAAAATATACAATTTTTAATAAATATTAATCAGAATTTCTATAAAACTCTTAATTTGAAGTATAATAGGTAAACTCAAATTACCAATAAAGAAAAATAATAATTTTACTAAAATATTTTTTTGGGTGTATTTTTTTTTTTTTTTATTTACATAAATTACATTTTTTTACTGCTAAACTCTATATTGTAAAACATACATGTATTATAATAATAATTATTTAATTATATTAAAGCTTATTAAAACAAAAAGACATTTTTACATTCCTACTTTAATTTTCCATTTCCAACATGGGCAAATAAAATGGCAAAGTGTTTAGAACATCATTTGTAGGTTTTTCTGTGGGTGCATCAAAACATAAGGCATGACGTGGCGATGTCATTAGTTGACGTACACTAAATGTAATATCTTCAAAATTAATACGTTCACTTGGTTCCAGAGTCCAACAATTTAATAACATTTGATATAAATCGTCATAAACAAAAGAAGGTTTGGCCGGCCGTGAACCACTTTTCAAAACATCTAAAATTTTATTGGAACTATTTATCTGAGCATATGGGGTGGCACCCAGGGAACAACATTCCCAGGCAACTATGGCAAAAGACCATACACCTGATTTTGAAGAATAATGTTGATATCGTAGGACTTCTGGTGCCAACCATCTAGTGAGATCAATTTTCTTTTGATTTTGCACATATGGAGTAGGACCAAATACGGAAATTTTTAATTTCATTTCAGCCGTAACATAAATTGAATGTGATGACAAGTGTTTATGGATAACTTTTGATTTTGATAAATAATCCATGGCACTAGCTACTTCATAAATCCATTGTAGTATTAATTGTTCAGATAAGGCGGTAATACGTTGTGGTGGCGCTGAACTCGGTGCTCTTCTACTCTCTATAAGTCTTCTTTTCAATGTAACATTTTGATGTTCAAATACCAAGTAAAACCAATCTGTACTGGCTGAAACACCATAGAAATCTAATATATTTGAATGTTGATGTAATTTAGTTAGATTACGAAACTCCTGCAAAAGTTTACCCTGATCCGTACTAGTCAATTCATCCAACGATAAGACATGTAATTGACAATCTGCACTGGATTCGGGTAAATTGTTGGTTATCAATTTTCCAGTTATTATTTCACCGTAATTTCCCTCGGCTATAACATCATTTACATTCATACGTAAACTATTACGTTGTATTCTTTTATTAACATCCAAGTTCTCAACTAAACCATTTAGTTGTTCTTTGAAATTTTCCACAGTCGGCGGCATATCATCTTCAACCACAAAACCATTGTTTTCTCTTTCGATAATGGGTTGTTGCATGGTCATTTCGTGAGAATTTCCACGTCCTGATCTTATTTGATATTGTTTATAGCGTAGATAGAAATACGTAATGACTGATAGTATAAAACAAATACCAAATACGGAACATGTAACTATTAATGCTATCATTGAACTTTGTCCAGCATCAAAGGTGGCATAGGTAAAATTGTCCATTGAAGCGATGTGTTGATCATGTGAACTGCGAGTGTATAGAGTTTTGGTGATGTTATTTAAAGTACTGACCTGGGAAAGATATAAAAGAGATGTAGATTAGAGGAAAGTTTAAGGAATTCAAGGAGTGTTGAAAAAATTTGTGTTTCTTGCTCATAGCTTCTTAGCCCTGGATTGATTTTGCCATAACACTGTGTGACAGCCCAAATCGGCGGGATTCTGCTTACAGGGAAAAGTGTCCCGGCGTTTCGCTGGGTTAACTCTAGTAATCGAGATATATCGATTTGAAGTTATTGTTAGGGTTGCCAGAAATTTATATTTAAAAAGCGGGACAAACGCAAAAAACTATGATAACGGCTGGATTTTGAAAATTTTGGTGGGACAAAATCATGCATTTATATGCAGTTTGAAACAATATTTTTCAGAAGTTTTTTCTAGTATTTAGGGCTTCGTTTTTTTTTTTAAATAATACTAACCCTAAAAAAAAATTTCATTTTTTTTGATGAAATTACATATATTTTCTGACATCAGATCTAAAATTTGATCAATATTTTCTGGATCTGTTGTTCATTAAATAACGTAAACTCTATACTCAAAATAATGCATTAGTAGATTTACTAATTTTATTTTGCTAATACTAGTAAGCTAACCTTCAGCAAATTTTTAGTTGAGATTAGTTAGCATGTTAGCAAAAATATTTTGTAAACTTCATTTAGCGCAATTTTAAACAAAATTTAAACTATTTTTTTTTTTGCTAAATTTAATCCATTTTATCCATAGTATCGTCGGTCCTCTTCACACGTGTGGACCCTAATGGGTCCTAACTTTGGATCCAAAAAAGTTAGCACTCCCGAAAACTTTAAAATGCTCATATCTCGGTAAATACTGCCGACACAACAAAAAGACCAAAAGCATTTTGTAGCTCTGAACACGTAGAACAAGACCGCAAAATAACTAAAAGTTATCCGAGTAATATTTTTGAAGTTATCGACTTTTTTAATTCTCAAAACCCCAGTGGTCCCCTTAAATCACGTATCTCAAAAACTAAGCAAGGTAGAGCGAAACGGACAAAAATTTTGGATCAAAAACTATGACGATTTTTAAGGAACCCAACTAGGAGGTGTAGGCCGTTTGGGGACTGGACCTATTATGTCCGAACCCAATGGGGTCTTCAAAATGAATAACAAAAAAAGTTCAGTTAACTAATTTTTGGCAAAACATTTTTGCTAACTTTACCAAAAAAATTGTGGGTTCAAAATCAGCAATTTTTCTTGTAGTTTAACAAGCTTTTTTTGGTAACATTACAGTTTTTTTTTTTTTTTTGAGTGTAATAACCTGATCTGTTTGTTTATTATTAAAAGTGTTCTAAGATCATATTTTAGATTTCACGGAAGTATTTAGAACTAATTTCCAAACTTTCGAAACATCAAGAAGTCAATTGTCATTTTGCCTTAAATAGAATAGTTTTAGAGATATTGGCCTAATTGGGCCATTTCTGATAATTTACATCACCCTGTTTTGCCGACCAATCGCATTATTCTGTTAACTTTCTTTTTCTCAACGCAAATATATATTTGTCTTTGTGGTCCATGTAAGAAAAGACTAAACTCTTTGTCCCTCACGAAATCTTTAAATAGTTTGGCGCTGTATTTACTTATACATCACTAATAATTTAAAAAGAAACACCAGATTTTTCTGCTAATTGATGAAATCAGCATCTACATGTAATTTTCTGACGCTTAAAAATATCGGGAATTTGGAGTCCGGCGGAACGCGGGAAATGTTGACACAAAGTGGGACAATCCTGACAAATGCGGGACGTCTGGCAACCCTAGTTATAGGAGAAATTGTATTTTGTGCGTTGAGGTATTCAGACATGTAGATGAAGTTAGTATGTATCGTATAGCGATGTCCGCCCGTCTGTCGGTTGAAAACACACTAACTTTTGAAAGACTTTACGAAGGCTTCTAAAGTTTGGCAAATATGTTGGTCATTTACATGGTCAGGTTGGTATTGCAATCCAGCGAAATCTGTCTAGTAGTTCAAAAATAATAAGCAAAAAAGTCAATTCCGAAAAGTGTTGTTCGCGAATTTACGAGATAAAAAACACGCTAAATTTCGAAAGTCAATTCTGAGGGTGCGCTGAAGCTTGGCATATATATTTGTTCCCCTGGTCTGGTTCGTATTGAATTTAAGCCAAATCGGTCCAGTGGTTCAAACATTATTAGTAAAACCGTGAATTTCAGATTGTTTTCACCTTAAGTTCACGTTTTGAAAAAACCGAGCTTAAAAACAACAAGCTTTAAAAACATTGGTAAGCCACAAAATTACTTTACAAAGTATTTTTGTCACTCAGAAATATTTTTACACTAAAAAAAGATTAACTCGAAAAAAATTTTACACTCAAAAAAATTGTATTTTTTCTTTTTTTTACAAAAATGACAAAAAAGTTTTTTTACTCAAAATGAAATATTTCTAATCAAAATTGTTCATTTTTCACGTTAAAAAAATTTTCTATCCCTTAAAAAGGGTATTGTGGATTATATTCATACACTCAAAATATTTTGTAGGCAAAAACAAATGAAAAACATATTTAAAGCAACCCAGGCAGAAACTGCCAACCGTTCCAAAGAAAAAGGCTCGGCAAAGCACTTAATTTTTTGTGTAGAGGGTAGTATGAATTCGAAAAAGTGCTTTCCAAGCGTTTTGCCAATGTTTTTCTTTTTAAATCCGTTCAAAATATAATTTTTTTAATTAAATTTATTAATTTTCATAACAATTGGAATGTTTTTTTTTTCCCTGCAGGATTAGTGGCCGGTCCTTGATAGTTCTCATGATATGTCACTTATACATAATGACCCACATATTACAAACTTGACACCTTTTATATAAAAACACCTGTTTCTTTCGTGAGGAAGTGTCTTAAACTTCGGATATGAAATGTCACTGGACCTATCCCTTTGGAACACAACCCGTTTCGGTTCAATACACCACTTTTTTTTCGGGACTTTTCCAAAATTTTTACTAAAAGCATTTTTAATAAATTTTTTATTCCAAAACGCAAAGAAAACGGAAAACAAAATTTTCCAGGAAAATATTTCAAAGTTTGTCGAATTTTTTTTTATCCTAATAAATTAGTCAATCAATTTTTTATCCTAATTTAATAAATTTCTTTATTCCAATAAACACACAAAAAATTTGTGTCTTATGGACTTATACAATTTAGATACGTCCCATTTTTTTGTTCTAAAAGTGCTATAATAGCACCATATTTTTAGTTTTTAAAGCGCTTTCAAAGCGCTTTAAAATAGCAACGGCATACCGTTTACCGTGGTTATCATTTTTGACGCTGGGAGAGTACTAAACTGTGATGCTTTCCCAGCACTCAAGCGACCATAAAAAGTACTTTGCCAGCGCTCTCCCGTTCGTATTTTTCTGCCTGGGAAGTGATAAAACATTTGAAACCCATCTCTAACAAAAATGCCAACAATTTAAAAAAAATAACTTACACAAATTATTAAAAATTAAAGAAGAATCACTTTTTTTACTTACAAAACAAAACTAAATGACTTTAAAATTTAAATAATAAAGGAAGTCTTTATTTTTATGTTGTTATTTTTGAAACAAAGAACAGAAATAGTCATTTAAAAAATGAACATTAAACAAATGTTTTTTTCTTTTAAAAACGACAAAACGTAAAACTTTTTAAATAAACTACCTACAGGTAATGACAAAATTTTTTGAGGGTAGATTCGACCAAGTGGAATTTAACTTTTCCAATTATTCTTTTTCCCTTTCCTTTCTTTTTTTGAAATCGTTTTGGGATGGAAAAAACCTTATCTCCCCCCCCCCCTCTGGATCTACGCCTGGTATTATATAAATCCACAATTATATTCGACTTTACAAATAAAGTCTCAATTTCAATTTAAAAATGGAAAACATGTAGCGCCATCGTTTCCCTTACATTTAACACACAAATTTTATCAAACCACCTTTATAAATAAATTTAATTAAATTACTCACCACACCCAAACTGACATGTAAATCAGAATTTTTATTATCCAATGGCGTGTTAGTATAACGACCATAACGTTTACCATCTCCAACAACAAATTTTCTAGTCTTATTATCCCCGGGACGATCATAATCCAATTCTGCAGCTATATAATATGGTACACCACTTTCTTCAGCTTGCTTCCAATTCCCCAATAATTCAGTATCAAAAGGTTGTGATATCGAATCATCGGCTCTTTCAACAATAATTAAAACTTTTGTCACAGGACCATTATCATTTTTTACCGGTTTTATTTCTATCGTTATAGTAGAATCCGTAGATGATAATACTCGCGGTTGTGGTGGCTTAGGACTAGGTTCACCTACTAAAGTTGTACCCATTATATAAGAAGAACCACACATAATTGCTTCTTTTGCCGAACCTTCACACAAAGAACGTACTGTTATATTATATTCGGTGGATGGTATTAAATCAGTTATTTCCATTTTAGTTTCTGTACCCTGGACAACAAATTCTGGTTGTGCAAAATCCGGTAAAGAAGAAAAACTACGTAAACGTTGTGTTTGTATTAAGTAATTGGTAATTTTTAATACTGGTGGTGTTTCCGCTCCAGCTATAAACACTTTTAATGGTTCATAAGGTTTCCAAGTAATACTTAAACTGTTTGCAGTAGCATTTTTTAATTGAAGATTTTTTGGTGTGGCATCTGTGGGAAATGCATAATAACTATGAACTCCCACACCGCCACAAGTTTCCGATTTTATAGCCACACACGGGTTATTACACAATAGTTCATCTTGTATATCCTCAGCTACTATGACATCGCTGCAATAACATTTATCTCCTGACAATATGCCGTATGTCAAATTCTTTACTTCACATATGTCCACACAAGTTTTTGGCATTTTAACATGAACCGATTCCGAAAGAACTTCTATTCTTGAGGAAAAACAGCCAACATAATAATAGGAATTATTTTGGTTTATATCAGTAGTTTTTTGACCATTTGTAAAATGGATATTATATTGCAGTAGTATAAATATTAAGAAATATTTTTGTATTCCCAAATTAGGGCGGTGGCCAGGTGCTTGAAGTCTTCTAATACATTCTTTTAATCGTTTGTGTCGTTGTTGCGCCATATTTACGGATTGTATTTAACTCTGCAATAAATTCACAAAATGACTAAAATGCTTGCGATGTTCATTCATAATTTTCAAAAAAAAAAAATCAAATCAAATTACCTTGTATTATTATTTCGTAGTTTTTTTTTTATACTAGAAAATCAATTTGTAGTGTGTTTAATTAATTTTCCTCTTTTTTTCATATTTGTATTTTTAAACAGAGGGGTATTTTTTTTAGTTTTCAATTTTCGAAAAACATTTGCTTAATTATTTTCTTTTTTTTTTATTACAAAAACCACCATGGCGATCACCAAACTCAACCATCAAACAATAGCAGCACAAAAACACATTTTTACTTTTAAACCTACCAGTCCAGAATGAATTTTTACTCTTCTCCTAAGCAGCGAACAAAGTCACCAAGCCACCATATATTCATAAACAGTGAGCCAACAACCATTATTAAGCTTAAATGATGAAGTTGTTACCATTGTACGTTTTTTAGTACATTTTTTTTGTACTCCAAAAAAAAGTACACTCATAGAAATCCTACAGTATTCCTTACTAAAAAGTTGGTAGTTATTACTAATTGTTAGTATTAAAGGGCCCTACAACGCGTTAGTCAATTTTTACTAACGCAGTTATAAAAAAACGGTAAACAAATTTAAAATCGAAAATCTATCCAAAATCGATTTTGACAAATTTTTTAATAAAAAAAATTGTCTCAAAAAAATATAATTATTGAGCTTGATGGCTGGCAATGATCTATTTCGGAAATTTAAAAAAAAATATACATTTATTTTTTTTTTCAATGGAAATTGGCTATGTGCGTTTGAAAAAAAAAAAATATTCAAAAATGTAAATTTTACCATTTTAGGTGTCAAAAATAAGTTTCCGAATTTTTAAAAATTACTAACAAAAATTATTAAAAAATCGGTAAAAAATCAGTATTCAGTAAAGTTCAAAGTATTCCAATTTCAAAAAAATAACTAAATTTATACTGTAAAACTAAATTTATACTGTAAATTACTAAAAAAGTAGTATAGTTAAAGTTATAACACTTTTACTGTATTTTTTACTGTAGGATTATTTTGAGTGTACCAGAGTCCAGCATAATCGGGAGGTGTTAAAGTTATTTGTGAAAATTATACGACACCTTAAAATATACACCATTAACAGATGCAAATAGAAAAAGATCAATTGTAGTTTAAAGATTTCACTTAAATTCGAAGATTCCTTTTGTAATTCGAAGATTTTATTTATAATCCGAATATTCTACTTGTAATTCGAAAATTCAAATTGTAACTTGAAGATTTCAATTGTAATTCGAAAGAGATCCATTGTAATTCGAAAGAGATCAATTGTTATTCAAAAAAGATCAATTGTAATTCGTAGAAGGTCAATTGTAAGTCGAAAAAGATTAATTGTAATTCAAAAACGATCAATTGTAATTCGAAAAAGATCAATTGTAAATGGAACAATTTTTTTGATTTTAAATTATTTTCGAAATTTTTTTTTAGTGTAAAAAGTTTTTGAGTGTAAACATTTTTTTGTGTGACAAAAACACTGCTAAATATTTTTGTGGCACTCCAATGTCATTCAAAGCGTGTTTTATAGGGCGGAGCAAGAAATGCATTTTCGCGAATTTCGCTTGGGCGCTATGCGGGATTGGTAAAAAAAGATGCCAAATGTGGTTAAAATTTCAGAAAGATCCGCTTCATTTTGGGGTCCTCCTTCAGCGCTGAAGTTTCAACTTTTCTAAGCCAAATTTGATCAGATCTTCTAAATTTTGGATTTAATGAGGTCTATTTAATCACATCTATTTAGTTTTTAAGTAACAGTTTTGTATAATACCGCTTACCTCATCAGAGATGGAAAAATATGCATACATGTTATTACAAAAATCAACTTTTTGTAATAATATAAAAAAATTTAAAAAAATTGCAAAATATGATTTTTTTTCCAGACATGGAAAATAGACTACCTAACGATCCCAAAACCGAGAGCGGACGAGCTCGCGAAACAAGGTGCTAATGGTATTGGTATTTCTGTGCATATTGATCCACCAATCCAGCACTTCAGATCGCTACGCGACTAGAGTTTCTGATTAACCGATAAATTTAGTAACCGCGGTTTCGGTTATCAAAAATTGAATAACCGATCGGTTTCGGTTATTTTCGGTTATCAGTAAAAATTTTATTGTTTTTGAATAGTTTTTTTATTAGAATCGAGTTCAGTTTAAATTAACATTTTTGTTTAGCTTTCGCTTATGTCTTTTAAAAAGCTGAATTTAATTCATCTTCCAAAGATCGAGTGGTTTCTCATATTTTTAATTTTGAATCTCAGAAAAATTAAGAAATCAATCTGTAACGGTATATTCATAACTAAAAAAGTGAAATTAACTTTTTAACACTCATTTTAAATAAAACGGAAAACTTGGCACTCGTTTTTAGTAACTTTTTTCCTTAAGATAAAAATAAATCGAGAGCCTTACTTTCCCTTACTAAAAATTGCGAGTAAAAATTTTAGCAGTTCTTTTAAATGTGAATACAATATGAATCATGCAGACATTGTAACATTAAAATGTTAAAGTGACTGCGTTGTATTGAAATTTCACTTATGTTAATAATTAATTTTTTTTCTAACGAAAAACATTTACATATAATCGTTGTTAATTTAAATTATTTTTTGAAATGCAACAAAATATAAAACGAGTCTATTATAATAATAAAAAGCCGATAACCGAACATATATGGATCGGTTTCGGGTTCGGTTTTCGGCTTCAATAACCGCGGTTTCGGTTACGGTTATAACCGAAACAGAAACTCTATACGCGACATTCAAAACAATGCAATAGCTAATAGAAAGTGGAGAGAGCTAACAACAAGTGCGATCAGTAGAAGATTGTGGGCATGCTACAATCTAAGAAAAACTGAATACTTACTCTCACTCACCAGATGGAACTGCCGTGTACTTACTGGAGTGATCACCGGGCACTACCTAATAGGTTATCATAGAAAGAAGATGGGACTTATTTCTGATGCAAGCTGTAGAAGATGCGAACCTAACACTGAAGAAACGGTCGAACATATTCTTTGCCAATGTCCTGCTTTGGCCAGAACCCGACTGCACATTTTAGGCAGACATGAATTCGAGAGCTTGGAAACGGTTTCGAATGTCGACCTTAGGCAAATAGTACAATTCGCGATGAGGACAAACGCGTTCTATCAGCGTCGCTGAGGAATTATTGTGGTTTCGCTATGGACCATCCATATACCTAACCTATCCTCTAACCTAACCTATCCGGTATCCAAAAACCTTTTCCTTCGGTACCGGTACGTACCGGTACGTACCGGTATTGAAACGGGTTTTCCTTAAAAAACATTTTTTTGCAAAAAATAATAGAAAGTTTGTAAATTTTTTGGTTTTTGTAAATGAAAAATCATACTCCAATTGCCTCCCCGGTGTCTCAAAAAAATCAAAAAATCTTTGGGCACCTACATCGTGGATTAAAAAAAAATCTCCCAATAGAAACTTTCTGAACCCCTTTCGTACAATATAGTTTTTTTAGGATTTTTATTTAATCTGCGTTGTGGGTGCCCAAGGATTTTTTTTTTATATTTATAGGACTTCGGGGAGCCATTTGGAATACTAGCATGAGGTTTTCCACCAAAGTATAATTTTTTTAAGTGGCTAAGCTCGTAGACATTTTTTATTACTTAATAGTGCCATATTTCGTGAAAACAATTTTTTTGCAACGTCCCCCGCCGACCCCCTTAAAACGCACTTTTAATTTTTTTTACATCTTAAATGGCATTTTAGGAAAAATGTTAAAAATGAATACGTAAATACGTGTTTAGTAGAGCGTCCCGTCAAATTTAAATTTAAATTTCATGTCGAAATACCTGCCAAACAATGGCCAGGTTGAAGCTGATTGTGGGAAAATTTATGAAAAAATTTCACAAGGTCATCTTCAGTCGGCAACAAGCGGTCAAAGTGGAAAAAAATTACGTATTTCGACCAATAATCATGTCCGCATTTTTTGACTAAATTCGGCTCAAAAATTCGGAAATTTTGCGTAAAATTTGCAAAAATTTTGGAAAAATATTTAAAAAAATCTTAAACCGCGATTTTAGTTCACAGGTGCTAATCTTTAAACATAAAAATTAGTTTTTTATCCAAATTGGTACCAAAAGTTGGAAAATATTAAGTGTGTTATCTAAAAAATATTAAAAAAAAATATAAAAAAGCGATTTTGGCCAAAAATTATAATTGGTCCACAGATGCTTATCATTATTTTCGGACCAAAATCGTGTTTTTATATATTTTAAATATTTTTTAGATAATAAAAGTTGGCAAATGTTAAGTGTGTAATCTTAAAAATATTAAAAAAATATAAAAACCCGATTTCGGTCCATAAATGCTGATCAGCGATTTTAGTCCACTGATGCTGATCAGCATTTGAGGACCAAAATCGTGTTTTATATTTTTTAATATTTTTTAGATAACACACTCACCATTTTCCAGCTTTTAAGACCAATTTGGATAAAATAATTTAATTTTTATATTTAAAAATCAGCATCTGTGAACCAAAATCGCGGTTTTGGAATTTTTTAAATATTTTTCCAATAAAGTGCGCTAAATTTCCAAATTTTTGGAAAATTAGAAAAATTTGGATTTCAGTTTTAGATTCAGGAGGTTCATTTTATATAAAATCAAGTCCTATTTTTTGGAAGCAACGTAAGAGTGTGTAACAGTGTATCCCTAATAGTGTTAAATTATTGTTTTTTTTTTTTTACTTTTAAACAGCGAATATCTCAAAAACAGTACGTGGTAGAAAAATTGGGATGGCAGATTCGGAATCAGGAGACCAACACCTATAAGAATCAGTTGGATATTTTACTGGGAGTTTTTTGTTGTCGAACATTGTAATTATTTAGCAAAAAAAACTCGAAAACTGGTTCAGTTAGGATTTTAGTGTTAACGATTTTTTAAAGTTATAAATAAAAAGGAAAAAAATACCATTGCCCGATTTTGTCACACTTTTTACAAAATCTAAACTTGCATGAAGAAGGGTGTGTCGAAGATTCTGTTTGAAATACGAAGATTTCATTTAAAATTCAAAGATTATTTTTGAAATTTGAAGATTCTATTTAAAAAGTTTCGAAAACTAGGGTGCTAATCACGTAAAACGAAAACGATTGACAATACATAAACGACATCTAAATACATGTCGTTTTGAAAGGAAATTTGAAAGTATTTCTTTATTATATTATTAAAGAGTGTTGTCTAATCTAGAAACATTAAAAAAATTGGATAGATTTTGTTTAGTTAAAGAGCACCAAGGCTATAAAAATCGACGATAATCAGCTATCGTTTTACGTGATCACAGTCTAGATTTAAAACTCACTAAGGGCCAGTTTACAGAAGGCGAACGCTACACACGAACGAAAATTTTACATGTATTTTGTTGTTGTTACAATAACAAAACACATGCAAAATTTTCGTTCGCGTGTAGCGTTCGTCTTCTGTAAACTGGCACTAATTCTCAAGTTTTTTTTTTTTTTTGTTTTTTTTTTTTAATTTTAAACGAAATTTTTAAAGGAATTTTTAAATTTAAAATATAATTTTCGAAATTCAAATACAATCTTTGAATTTCATATTAAATATTCGAATTTCATATGAAATCTTCTAAAGGTACAATAATAAGAGCTAGGTTAGTACAATATTTTTTTTGTATCATCCCCGCTATTAACATTCAAAAGGTTGACTAATCTAAGTTTCATTGAAATAATCTCTTGAGTCTCTCATTCTTCTCATTATTTAAAATAATAAGTATCTCTATGGAATACGTAATTCATTTGTATTGTATAATTTCTTTAAGCCAAAAAGAAACAAATATTGTGTTACCTGTTAAACTCACATTTTTTTAGCGATTGTTTATTGTATTTCGCTCTCCGTGTTAACATATATTTTACCTGTTTTTACTTAAGGCTTAAAGTGTAAGTCTTATTAGTAATTTAGCCAGACAGCTGTAAGTAGATTTCATTTGAATGCAGTGTGTTTTTAAACGTGGTAAATGTTTTGATATTTTTTTTAACGCTTTGTTATATTGTTTGTGTCAAATTCTAGTGTTGAACGTTAGGCAGAAATGTTTCAAGTGGCAAGAACATTTTTAGTAATCAATGTTTCAAATTTATTAAGTTGGAGATTTTAAAACAAAACTTTTAAAATGAACAATTAAAAAAAACTTCAATGTTTTCACTCAACTTAGTTATCGGGGGTGCCTCTTCAAAAAATTACTTAGTTTTTCGTTTTTGAGAGAAAAATTGTAAATTCCACTTCCGAAGAAATTGGTTCTGTGACACATGCCCGTACATTTCCGTTCAAAAACATCTCATACTGTTTACTTCACAGATAACTGTCATAAAATATCTGCGAAAATTCTCGCAGTATTACCTCCTGACCGGTCTATTATGGGTTAAATTTATTTTTTGCGTTTTAACATCGGGCTTTAACATTTTTTTTCTGAATCATAAAGTTGAAAATGTTTTTATTCTAAACAACTTATGAGATCAGTATTTCATTTAAAAACGAAGTATCATTGCTAACAATCTTAAAAATCAATACTCTCACGTTTTGTACTCTCTTTGTTATTAAAAAAAAAAAACAAATACCGGCCTTTGAACGATCAAAAAACAAGTGAGAGTGTAATTCGGCTATGCCGAATCTTCTATACCCTCCAACATGTAAAAAATTAACAAAAAAAATTGTTAGTGGCGTTTTTTTTTTGGGGAGGGCTGCAGGAGGCGTTGGGGACACTTTCTGCTTGTGAAAAGTTTAAGCAAATTAATTTATAATGATTTTTGTTTTAATAACCAAAAAATATGATTTTAGTAATATTTTTTGGTTATTAAAAACAATTTTTGTATCTCCACGCCCACAAATGGGAACTTGGACATATTTAGGTCCCCTAGGTCCAAGTGCAGGACATTGAACTTCTTCTGACATTAAAATGTTTCATTTGTTTAACAAAAACTCAAAAAAAAAGCTGTAAAAAATTGTTTTTTTAGAAGTTGGTTCAGGGGGAACTTTTCCCCTTGAGCCGATTTTGCCCATTTCAGTATGACCATAACACATCTTTGTGCCAAACTTCAGGAATCTAACTCTTTTTGTTTGAACTTTCCACAGACGGAAGGTCGGACATGTTTAAAACGTCTTAGAATCGATCATGGATCAATAATATATATATTTTATGGGGTCCCGACCGATATTTCGATGCGTTACACACGGAATAACAAAGTTAGTATACCGCCCATAGTGTGGTTGGAGTTTATAAAAACAGTGAACAAATTGTTTTTATTAAAAATTTCTATATGTGATCACATCGCTCTACGTAATATGTACCACAGTGAAATCTTTTATTAATGGACATACCATTTCCAATCAGGAGCTTTAAATGTTGTAAAGGGAGTTTCATTTAGAGCGGGTATATTATGGAATGGATTAAAAATACGTTGTAAAATATTTTTGTGACTTACAAGGGAAGTATCTCAACCCTTATGATTTGCCTGAAACTTAAAATATATATAAAAGAAACGATTTTAAGGTTGGGGGTCTCGGCTTATCGGCCATGTCAGTGTTTCAAAATTTCGTTGTCCCCTTATGAAACAATGTGGACCTCCGGGAAAATTTCGGTAACTCCCGAACTAACAGCAATATCCTCTAGGGCAAAAATATGTGTCGACTTAAATTTAACAAAGATTATTTCGTATTCATATGTACATCGTAGGTCTATGGCTTCATATAAATACCCCCCAAAATTTACACATTTTCATCAAAACAGTATTTAGCGAAGCTAAACTTTTACAAGGTTATGCCACCGTTAGATAGGCATTAAAAAAAACCTTTCTTCTCATATCAAAACATCATATAGTTTCTTAGAAAGAAATGGCTAAAAAATCCAAAAAACGATGTTTTCGCCATTTTTTGACCAATGTGTTGAACCCCTAAATACCCGATATGGCCGATAGGCCGAAACACCCCAACCTTAGAATTGTCTCTTTTATACATATTTTACGTTTTATGCAAATCGGTTCATAAGGGTTGAGATACTTCCCTTGTTATCAATGTTTTAAACATGTTTAACCGTTTTTCAACACGTATATTTAAGGTGAAACTAATCTGAAATTCATGGTTTTGGTAATAACTTTTGAACCACTTGACCGATTTTACGGAAATTCAATACCAATCAGGCCAGGGAACCCAAAAATATATGTACCAATCTTCATTCGCCTCAGAATTGTCTTTCGAAAGTTAGCGTGTTTTTTATCTTGTAAATTTATGAAAAACCCTTGTCGAAATTCTCTATTTTGCTTATTACTTTTAAATCACTGGTTTTTGCCAAGCTTCATCAGCCTCAGTAAAGTCTTTCAAAAGTTAGCGACAGACGGACGGACATCGCTAGATCGTCCGTCGATCGAGGATCATGAATATATATACTGTAAGGGATCCTAGACCAATATTTCTAGGTGTTACAAACGGAATTGCAAATTTATTTATACCCTCTACCATAAAGAGTATAAAAAATAATTTGATAAAAAAATGTTTTTGATTTAAAAATAAAATTTTTTTAAATAAAAAAAAACTTACACTCAAAAAAAAATTCCGCTCGAAAAAAGTTTACACTCAAAAATTTTTTTTAAAAAAAATATATAAAAAAACATTTTTGCTTAAAATAAAATCATTCTAGACAAAATTCTTATACATTGGTGAATTCGCTAACAATAAGTCGAATTCAACTTTTTTCTTGTTTTTACTACAAAATATTTTTTTTTCAAACAATTAAAATTTGTCCAAATAATCGCCTTCAGCCAAAACAGGTGTATTCGGTCGAGCACTGGTTTAGGTATTATATGGTCGGTCTTGGGAAACAACAATTTTCTTACTTGTTCCAAATTTTAAGGAATTCAGGCCATTTTTACTTCTACACTCATAAATATTATAAAGCATTTTAGGAATTTCAAGGATTATATATATATTTTTGCTTTATAATATATATGACATGGTTTCATAAACATTTTTGTCAAAAAATTTCATTATATTTATGAAACCTTGAAGTTTTATAAAAAAATCTATGAAATGCATTTCATAAAATATCATGATTTCTTAAAAAAAATTCATAAACGTGTCATATGATTTTTTGTTATAATATGATTAAAAAATTAGGGCGAAACAATTTCAGCTCCTGAAAATGATTTCAGATGACTGAGGAAAAAAAAAATTTTTTTTAATTCCTTATTTAATTTCTTCCAATGTAAACACCATAAATTTTATTTGTAAAATAAATAATTCATTTGCTTATATTAATGAAACATACTATGAAAATTGTTCATAAATTTAAAGAAACTTGTCATTAAAGTTCGTTCAATGTAAATGTTTCATAGAAATAATAATAATTTTTTTAAGTATTTCATTATATATTAGGAACTATTTCATGGTATCAGTGTTTCTTTTTTACTACCTAATTTTTCATTTATATAATGAATAGTTTCACAAATGTAATGAATCATTTCATAAAATTTATGAAACATTTTATAGTATTAATAAAAGATTTCATGAATACTATAAAATAGTTCCATAAATATGATGAAATGTTTAAGAACAAATAAATTAAATCGATGAAATATTTCATACACTCAAAAGAAAAAACTGTAAAGTTAGCAAAAAAAAGCTTGTAAACCTACAAGAAAATTTGCTGATTTTGAACCCACAATTTTTTTGGTAAAGTTAGCAAAACCGTTTTGCTAAAAATTAGTTAACTGAAATAATTTGTATTTCAACTTAGTTCATACACATTTGAGGACCCCATTGGGTTCGGACCCAATAGGTCCAGACCCCGATGGGCCTAGACCTAGTTGGGTTCCTTAAAAATCGTCATAGTTTTTGATCCAAAATTTGTGTCCGTTTCGCTCTACCTTGCTTAGTTTTTGAGATACGTGATTTTAGGGGATCACTGGGGTCTTGAGAATTAAAAAACTCGATAACTTCAAAAATATTACTCGGAGAGCTTTTGGTTATTTTGCGGTCTTGTTCTACGTGTTGAGAGCTACAAAAATTCTTTTAGACTTTTTGTTGTGTCGGCAATATTTACCGAGATATGAGCATTTTAAAATTTTCGGGAATGCTAACTTTTTTGGATCCAAAGTTAGGTCCCATTAGGGTCCACACATGTGAAGAGGACCCGCGAAAGTATGGAGATTCTAAGAACCAAAAATGCCCTCCATTTTGCTCTAACTGGCTTAGTTTCCGAGATAGCGCCATTTTAAGTTTTCGGAAAATAAAAAAAAAAATACCATTTTATTTTTGCTAATGTTAGCAACAAATCTTGTAAAAATGTTGTCAACTCAATTTCAAATTTAGCAAAAGAAATTAGTTCAAAGTTTGTTTAAAATTGCTAATGTGCTAAATGAAGTTTACAAGAATTTTTTGCTAACATGCTAATCTCAACTAAAAATTTGCTAAAAGTTAGCTAACTAGCATTAGCAAAAAAAAAATTAGTAAATCTACTAACGTATTTTTTTTGAGTGTAGTACTTATTAAACATATAATAATATTTATGAAGAGTTTCTTAAAAGTTTAGGAAATTTTATTCATTATATTTATTAAACCTTTCATAAATATAATAAAATTTTTCAAAAATACATATAATATGCAAAATCCATCCTAAAGAGATTTTACTGTTTTAAAAAATTTGTTGTTTTTGTGTTGCATGTGTTGTTGTTTTTGTTAACTTTAAATTAATATGTACTACACATACTCAACTCTAAACACATAGTCATATCTATCAGTTTGTTTTGTTGTCTTCTCTTTGACTGTTGTGGATATATTTAATTTAGCTGAGATTGAAGTTTAAAACTTGATCATATATGTACATATGTAAATACAATCAACCATCTATCCATCCATCCAACTCGATCTATACTCATTTGTTGTATGCACATACGAGTCCAAAACTTTATTTTTGTTAAATACCAATTTCATTGTTCATTGACTGACTTTATTGACTGGCTGGTGGGTTACAAGTTTTTTTTTTGTGTTTTTTTTTTTATTTTAATTAATGACTGTAAAATTATTACATTATTTTTAAAAATAGTGCCATAATAAACTAAAAATTAAATCAATATTTAAACAACAAAAAATGTGCACAAATAATATAATTAATTTAAATATTATAATTAAAGTGTAACTGTGTGATCATAAATCTTATCATTTATACTTTCTATTTGTTGAAATCTTTAAACTAAAACAAAAAATATGAATAATGTCAACGTCATCAAAGGTCGATCGATATTTTGTAGTGTATTTAAACATTTCTTATATTGAAAAGATCCGTGTAAATTTAAAAAAAAAAAAAAAACATTTTTAATGATTTAATTTAATTATACAAATTTACATCATATTCAGTTTTATTATTATTTTATTAGTTTTTTTTCTATTAAATTATTATAAAATTTAATTTAAAAGTGTCATATACAATTTACACATACTATGTATGTACTTGATTTACAATATACATTTTTTTATATTATTTTTAATTTGAAATTGTTTCTTTAGTGTTGTCTGTTATTTTACACGAACATTAGTGTGTCTCGAATTATTTTTTTTATAGAAAAATAAAAAAAAAAAAAAAAGTAGAAAAGTTAAATTCGACTTGGTCGAATCCATGAATACACTCTTTAAGTGATTGTATTCCAAAAAAAATTATTTAAAATTTTTGTTCAGAAATATTTTATTTTAAAACAAGTAGAAAAGTTAAATTCGACTTTGTCGAATCTATGAATACCCTCCACAATGCCTTTTTTTAATGGATATGTAGTAGAGCACCCATATATGCATAATTGTTTTTTTTTATCGCTCCCCGCTCATTTTCGGTTGAGTTGGGAGTAAAAAATAATATCTATCCAGAAATTGGACTTCTAGGTTGCAAACAGACCAAGCAGTTTGAACTTTTGACCTCAAAAATGGGCTAAAAAACCTTTATAGATTAATTTGGCTGTAACTCTTAAAATAAAAGTTTTTCGCAAATTACTTTCATAACAATTTTTTTGTAGATTCAAAATGCAAAGATTTTTCTCTCATACAGTTTTGATCTAAATATGTCCGATAGCGGTGTTTTTAGCGATTAAAGTCGAAATTTGGGTGAGAACTTTTTTTAAAAAATTGTCATAAATTTTTAAATTGGGGAAAATTTTAGCTCTTTGCATAATTTAATAGAGTATTGAATGTAGTTTTCCAAAAATTTTTTTTTGCAAAAATATATCGACCCTTCCATGAAAAATTGCCAAAATCCTACTCTGAACCACAATTTTTTTGACCTCCAACCACGTTATGGGGGTATATTCACTTTGTAAGTGCGTGTTTTACGCAACGAAAGATAAGTCTAGGATTCCACATAGTATATATGGGGTATTCCATGCCAAATCGGACACTTGGAAAATTTTTAATTTTATATTTTTTCAATTTTGTAGTACCCTTCAAAAACCCATTCCAAGTAAATTTTGATATCTTTTTTGATAATCCGTTCAAAAAATATGGAATTATAAAAAAAAACACGATTTTTTTCTTTTTTTTACTTATCACTTCTTTAAAAATGGTCCAAATTCGAAATAATTTGTTAAAATTTTATCTTTTTTTCGTCAAAGTGTTTTAATAAAGATTGGAAGACAACAAAAAAACTCAAAAACCGCTGAATATATTAATTACCTATTTATTTTTAATTCTTTTTTATATATTACCATAATCCCACGATCTACTTAAGCTTATAACTTTAAGAAAATGTTAAGTTTACCACAAAAAATTAAAAAAAAATCAAATAAAAAATTTTAAGAAAAGATTGAAAAAAAAAACAAAGAGTGCAATCATTTAAAAATCGCATATTAGAACACTAAGAAATTTTTAATAAAAAAACAAAAATTAAAAAAAAAAAATTTTGACCATTTTTGAATTTGTTTTGATAGAAATACGGAAAACGATAGTTGTTTTTTTTTTGAAAATTCGATATCTTTGGAACGGGTAATTTAAAAATGTTGAAAACTAACTTGGATGGGGGTTTTAATGGGTTTTAAAAAAAATTTAAAAATAATTAAAAAATCTAAAATAAAAATTTTCAAAGTGTCCAATTTGGCACTGAATACCCCATATATATTTAGGGAAATCCTAAACAGATGTTTCGGTGCGAAACTCACGGAATTACAAAGTGAGTATTCGCCTATATTGAGGTTGAATGGTAAAAAAAAGAGATTCAGAGAAGAACTTTGGGATTTTTTCATGGAAGGGTCGATATATTTTTGCAAAAAAAAATTTTTGGAAAAGTACATTCAATACCCTAGTGAATTGTGCAAAGTGCTCAAATTTTCCCCAATTTAAAAATTTACGAGAATTTTTTAAAAAAAGTTCTGACCCAAATTTTGACTTTAACCGCTTAAAACACCGCGATCGGACATATTTAGGTCTAAACAGTATGTGAGAAAAATCTTTGCATTTTAATTCTACATAAAAATTGTTATGAAAGTTAATTGCGAAAAACTTTTATTTTAAGAGTTACAGCCAAATTAATCTATAAAGGTTTTTAAGCCCATTTTTGAGGTCAAAAGTTCAAACTGCTTGGTCTGTTTGCAACCTAGAAGTCCAATTTCTGGATAGATATTATTTTTTACTCCCAACTCAACCGAAAATGAGCGGGGAGCGATAAAAAATACACTTTTGCACATCCCATACATTTTGTGGGTGCTCTAATATGTAGTTCATTTTTTAACATGAAAAAAATTAACAATTTTTTTTTGTCATTTTGTCATTTAAAAAAAAAATTACTAATTTTTTTTTGTCATTTTGTCATTTAAAAAAAATTACTAATTTTTTTTTTGAGTGTAAAACTTTTTTCGAGTGAAATTTTTTTTTACTGTAAAAATATTTCTTAGTGAATGCACGTACGTATGTACACAAAATATTGTAATTTTTGTAAAAAAGAAAAACTATTTTTTTTTTGAGTGTTAAACTTTTTTTGAGTGTAAAATTTTTTTTGAGTGTAAAATTTTTTTCGAGTGTAATTTTTAAGTTACCAATGCTTTTAAAACTAAACAAGTTTAAAAAGCATTGCTTTAAAACTCAACAAGTTTGAAAAGCATTGTTAACTTACCACCAATGCTTTTCAAACTTGTTTAACACGTGGCATTTAAGATGAAACGAATCTGAAATTCAGGGTTTTGCTTATAACTTGAACCACTGGACCGATTGAGCTGAAATTAAATACCAAACATACTTGGGGAACGGCAAAGATACATGCCAAGCTTCAGCAGTCTCACTATTGTCTTTCGAAAGTTATCGTGTTTTTTATCACATAAATGCCGAAATGCCTTGCCGAAATTTACTCTTTTGCTCATAACTTTTGAACCACTGGACCGATTTGGCTGGATTGCAATACCAACCTGACCCGGTAAATGACCAACATATATGTCAAACTTCAGCAGCCTCTGTAAAGTCTTTCAAAAGTTAGCGTGTTTTCAACGGACAGACAGACAGACGGACGGACTGACATCGCTAGATCGACTTAAAATCGATCGAGGATCATGAATATATATACTTTATGGGGTCCTAGACCAATATTTCGATACCATTTTTTTTATATTGTGTTTAGCGGGTTTTTTCAACACGTAAATTTAAGTTAAGACCAATCTAAAATTCACGCCTTTGCTCATAACTTCTGAACGACTGGACCCATTTCGCTAAAATTTAATAACAACCTGACCGGGACAATAATATATATCAAGAGTTATCTTTCAAAAGTTAGCGTGTTTTCAGCAGACGGACGGAAATCGCTAGATCGACTTAAAATCGATCAAGGATCATGAATATACAACCCAGTCGGCAAAAAAAATCACACCTGACATACTGCTGACTCTCCCTTTATAAAATTGCTGACATTGTTATACAATTTTTCAAAATGTCGTCAATGACATGTCAGCAATTGGTCAGCGGTTAGTGGCCATTGATCATTTTTGATCAGTTTTAGTTAAGGGTTTTAATTTTTTTTTTTTTTTAATGCCAAATCTGTAAAATAACAAAATAATCTGCACAAAAATATTTTGAAATTCAGCAAAAGAATCAGTAAAATTGCAAAATTTTTTTTGTTATTTGTTAAATATCCATTTCAGCAAAAAAATCTGCTAAAAGCTTGTTAATTCAAATTGAATGTCATTTTACAGATTTTTTGGCAGTACTTGCGTGTGTTGAATTTCAGCCATACATGGAAATTTTTAATTGGCATTGAATTTTCATTGGCATTAGTTTGAACTAATGCCAATGCCAAAAAAAACATTAGTATTTATTGCCAATGAAATTTGTTGGCATTGGCATTATGTACACTCAAAATAATTACTCTGTTAAATACTCTGTAAAATGACTGTAATCTTAATTCGACAGATATTTGACAAAGTTATCTGTCGAAATACAGATTCTTGTGACCGAAAAACAAAATTTTGTAAAATTGGAATTTTCACAAAAAAAGTAAATTTACGATTTGGAAGCATTAAAGCAGGCAAATTTAACAAAATTTTAATTTTAATAAATTAAATTTTCTAATTTTAATTAAAATGTTTTTGAAGCAGAGAAGTTTTACTCATAAAATGGATTTAACTAAAACTTTGTTAATTTACAAAGTTTTTTTTGTAAAATTTTGAACTCATAAAATGCATAGTTTTTTTTTTGTAAAATTCTTTTCGGTTTTATCAATATTTAACAGATAATTCTGTAAATTTACAGTTTTTTTTTATCGAAAGCATTTTACAGAGTTTTCTTCGTAAAATAACAAAAAATCTTGCTGGTTGGAAATCTATGGTATTTTCTGCTGGCTCAGCAGAGTATCTCTGTAATTTAACAGAGTGATTATTTTGAGTGCAATGAAATTTTTTATAATTGGCATTACTAATGCTATTAATTCCTTAACAGGCAGTGGCCTTGATTGAAACAATGTCAATGATAAAAATTTCATTGGCATTAGTTTCAATATAATGCCAATGAAATCGTCAATTAATTAGTCCATTCACTAAAAGAATTTTGTTCATTACGGCTATGAAAACGTACATTGATTCTATGAAAAAAATCATTAGAAGTGAGCCAATGATGCCCTTCATAGAATCTATGAATCAAATTCATAGAAACCAGAAACCTATGAAAAAGCTCATAGGCTATGGAAAAAAAATTATTATTCAATTCTATTTTTATTTATTTTTTTATTTTAATTTTATTTTTTTATATTTTATTTTTATTTATTTTATTTATTTACAATTTTCTATTTTTAAAAATTTATATGTTTTTTTATTTTATCTTATCCCCACCGAGATTCGAACAGAGAACCTGTTGTTCGTAAAGCTTAGTCTTTAGCCACTGAGCTAAATTATATAAACAAGTAACAACACTTAAAATTAATTTTGATTAATATATTGAGTTTGTGTCTATGCTCTGTCAGAATGCTCTGCCAAAAGCTGTGTGTGTGTTTGTAGAAAACAAATATTTTGTGTATTTACAAAAATGAAGCGTTATAAAACCATGCGTTAGTTGGCGAGATTTTTCTTCTTTGGTGGCGCTGATAGCTAAGGCGTCGACAATTACCACTTCAGCCGGTAGGTCTTGGGTTCGAACCCCGGTCAGGGCAGCAATGATATTTTTTTTTTTTAATGTTTTTTTGTTTTTTTTTTTATTTTTTTAATAAATTTATTCAATTATTTTAATTATTGTAACATTATTTTAATTATTAAAAGAATTAAAAGGCATATTGATGGCATTTTCTTCTATGAATGACATTCATAAATTCTATGAATTTTTTCTATGAATTTAATAAAATCTATGAATAAAATTCTATGAAATATTTCAAAATACTAATGAATATTCATTCAGCCAATGAATTATTTCATAGAATCTATGAATTTGGTTTTATGAAATTTGTTCATAGATATAATGAACAATAATTCTTTCAGTGTTTATTTAAATAGTCTCATGTATGATTTCAGCGAAATTGGTCCAGTGGTTCAGAAGTTATCTGCAAAAAACGTGTTCGGATTGGTTTCACATTTAAAAAAAAAAACGCTGAACACGCGTTGAAAGCCATTGGCAAGCCACAAAAATCTATAACAAAGTATTTTTTTCATTCGAAAAATTGTTTACAATAAAAAATTATTTTTTTTACAAACAAAATTTACTCTCCAAATTTTTTTTTTTTACAAAAATTACTAAATATTTCTACATCATTTACTGATGTAATTCAAAAAAGATCATTCGAAGATTTTTCTTGTAATTCGAAGACTCCATTTATAATTCGAAAATTCAATTTCTTAATCGAAAATTCAATTTCTTAATCGAAAATTCCAATTGTAATTCGAAAATAATCAATTGCAGTTTAAAATAGATCAATTGCAATTCAAAAAGATCAATTGTAATTCGAAAAACATCAATTGTAATTTGAAAAAGATCAATTGTAATTCGAAATAGATCAATTGTAATTCAAAAAAGATCAATTGTTATTCGAAGATTTTAATTGTAATTTAAAAAAGATCAATTGTAATTTGTAGTAGTTAAGTTGTAGTTCGAAAAAGATCAATTGTTATTCAAAAATGACCAATTGTTATTCGAAAAAGATCAATTGTAATTCGAAATAGAATTAATGTAATTCAAAAAAGATCAATTTTTATTTGAAAAAGATCAATTGTAATTCGAAAAAGATCAATTTTAATTTGAAATAGATCAATCGTAATTCAAAAAAGATTAATTGTAATTCGAAAATTATCAATTGTAATTTGAAAAAGATCAATTGTAATTCGAAAAAAGATTAATTGTAATTCGAAAAATATCACTAGTAATTCGAAAAGATCATTTGTTGAAGATTCCAATTGTAATTCGAAAAGGATAAAAATTCAGTTGGAAATGGATAGGTATATTCCAGAAAATATGCTTAAAAAATGTTCATTAAGAAATTTTAATCCGATGTCGCTTTAGACTGTCATTTTTTGGAATTGCAAAAAAGTTTTTCTTCCGATTTTGAACGTCCAGGCAAAATCTCCGGGGCCTAAAACTAATGTGGTAAAAATTTAAGGCCAATCGGATTTAATTAAATTTAAAAAAATATCTCTTGCGACACATCATATTTATTAATTTGGATAGGCTGAATACGAATATCAAAAAAAATTAAAATCGGAATATAAAAAAAAAAACAGTTTTCGAGATATCGCTATGTAAAATTTAAAAAAAATGCGGTTTTTGCCTACGTTCAAAAAATTGTTTAAAAAAAATCTAAAAATTTATTTTCCTTGACTCTTTTATAGAGTTTGAAACAGTCTTTTATTAAAACTTAATTTGAGGCAAATCCGACTATTTTAAACCGGGCTCCACGGTTTTGAACAAAGCTTTGGATTTTTGAAAAATTTGCACCAATATTTCGGATTTTTAAAAAATTTAAAAAATAAAAAACATATCTAGCGATACACTATTATTTAATAATTTTGGCATGCTGAATGTGAATATCAAAAAATTTGTGTTAAATGGGTTTAACCCATGGCGCCTTTCAATCAAACTAAAGCTTTATTAATTAATGTTTGTCTCAAGCTCTATAAAAGGGTCAAGGGAAAGAATTTTAAGATTTTTTTTATTTTTCAAACGTAGAAAAAAAAAACGCAATTTTTTGGAAATTTCAAGCAACAATATCTCGAAAACCGTTCCACAGTTAGTGTTCAGCCCATCAAAATTACAAAATGTGTTGTGTCGCTAGACACATTTTTTTTTAATTTTTAAAAATCCAATACTTTGATCGCCGGGTGCCACAGATTAATTTAAAACTATCTAATGTCGCATATAGAAAATTTAACAAATGCGGGGCATGCTAACTAACGTACATGCATATTTTACTTTTTTTTGTTAAATATTTTTTTTTCGTTTCTGTCATCATTTTTTAATATTTTTGTTGTTTATTTTTATAAAATTTAAATGAACAGTGTTTAAAAGTAACTATAAAGTGCAACAATTTTGTATTTTACAAAACCAGTTTTTTTTTTCTACCGACAGAACAAAGAGCAATGCACTTTTAATGGAACATCACATAGATCTTTAATATTTTTTTTTTTGTACATCAGTGATAGTGTTTTGTCATTTTTTTTTTAAACTATGTGGGAATTTTGTTTAACCCTTCACGGTGAGCCTCAGTGATGTTTAGGTTGAACTTTAGTGTCGACGAAAAGTGTAAACGCAGTTCGATTTCTACTTAATTAAATGTCACAAAACTGTTAACAGCGAAATCGTAGCTGCTCGCATTCGCGAGATATCGCGAAATGAGTGTTTTTGTATTTTCTAAATTTTGAAAATGAAGTTTTTTAAACATCTTCAAAATCTGAGTATGCAGTTTTAATTGTATTTATTTACACGTCACAAAACAGTTAACATCGAAATCATATCTTCTCAATTTCGCAAAAAATCGCAAAATTAAAAAAACAATAAAAAATTGGAAAAAGTTTTATTTTTGGTGTAAATTAGCAGTCAAGATATTGATTTGAGCTGTTTTACCACATTTAACCACGTAAAATTTAAACTGCATACAATAAATTGGTCCCCGAGTAAAAATAATTTAATATGATCTTATATACTTTTATATAGTCATATTATTTGATATATGATCATGTGTGACACTATGTATTGCAAGATAAATTTATATAATAAACTTTGATGTGGGATTTTTTTAAGATATCGCCATACATAACTATATGTTGTAACATCTGGTCCCATGCATCATTTTAAATTTCTAAGTGTTTTATATAAAATTTTATATGCCTCCATTATTTTTAATTTTTTTTTATTGTTTTCCAAGAACATATTTTTATCGCAAATATTTTCAAAGTGTTTTATATAAAATTTTATATGACTCCATCTTTTAAATTTTTTCTAAGTTTTTTTCAAGGAACATTTTTTTTATCGCAAATATTTTCTAAGTGTTTTATATAAAATTTTATATAACTCCATTTTTTCAAATTTTTCTAAGTTTTTTCCAAGGACAAATTTTTTTGAAAATATTTTCTAAGTGTTTTATATAAAATTTAACATGACTCAATTTTTTTAAATTTTTCTAAGTTTTTTTTCATAGAACAACTTATTTTTATTATTTTTATTTTTTAACTTTTTATTAAAAACTAAAAAAAAAACATCCGATTTTTAAAATTGTATAAATTTTAATATAATTGGATATAATTTTATATCATTGGATTAGACCAAAACTCGTATCAAAGTCGATATAAAGTTATATAAACTGATATTATTAGATATTATTCGATCAAATCTTATGAAACCATTTTTCGTATAAGATTATATCAAAATAGACACGAACCCATATTAAATTATATATTGTGTCATATCAATTTTTTTACTCGGGTCATTTATTGATTTTTTTCCTTTATTTTACACTCAAAAAAAAAAAACTGTAAAGTTGGCAAAAAATTTAGTTAAATTTAACTAAAAAAACACCTGATTTTGAACCTACTAAATTTCTAGTTAATTTAACAAAAAATATTTAGTTAACTTTTCGTAGAATGAATGTAGCAAAAAAACAGTAATTTTAACTAAAAATTCAGCTGAAAATTTCGTAACATTTTTTATTAGGTGAATTCAGCTAACCTTTTTTTTTTAAATAAAAAAAAAAATATATTTTTCACAGCGTTAAGTTCAGCTTAAGTAGGACTAATGAGATTTGCATAGGAGGCTACACAAGAAATGTTTAAAATTTTCGACTTGACAAAAATGTTACAAAAAATCAGCAAATTAATTAGTAAAAATTCGTAAACTCAGTTTTAAAGTCAACAAAAAAAATTAATTCCAAATTTGTACAAAACTAGTATTTTCGTAAATTGAACTTAACTAAAAAAAGTAGTTAAAACGCTGATTTTAACTAAAAATTTGCTAAAAAGCCAGTAAACTCGAGTTAACAAAAAAAAGTTTGTTAACTTTACAGTTTTATTTTTTTGAGTGTATACACTAAAGAAAAAATAAATTAATTAATATAAAAGCTTGAACAGTAATTTTGCAATTTCTCGGGAAATTGATCATCTATAATTTTTATGCTTGCAGTTTTGTCATCTTTAATAACCTCGAATTCAAACTGCATACCACATTTTTGTCGTTAATTGAAGTAAATGTTTTTACAGACCACAAATAACACAAATTAATGAATAAATAGTAGTTTAGCGAGATTTTTAGCGATATTTCGAAGAATTGAGCAGCTAGAATTTAAATGTTAACAGCCTTATCACCTTTAATCAATAGCAAATCAAACTGCAATTCGTGTTTTTCAACAATGTGAACGAAATTTCTTTTATTAATCAAAACAAGAAATACCCCCAAAAAGCTGTTTTTCGCTATTTCTCGCGAAAGTGATCAGCTATAATTTTTTTGTGGGCAGTTTTAATTTCTTGCAACATGCTCAAATCAAACTGCATACCACTTTTTTTATTATTTCTAAAGAACCGGTTTTAAAATATAAATAAATAATAAAAAAATAATTATATAATTACGCGATATCTCGCGAAATTTAACACCTACAATTTCGATGTCAACAACTGTGTGACCTTTGATCAAGCACAAGTAAAACTGCTTACCATGTTTTTACGAAATTTTAAAGAAACCTATCTAAAGATAAAAAACGAAAACAAAAACGGCTAAAATTAATTTCGCGATTTCTCGCGAACTAAAGAAGATAGGATTTTAATGTTTACTGTTTTGTGACCTTTAAATAATACTAGTTTTTGAAAATATTTAAAAATCTTCAATATCAAAATTTTAAATAATTGAAAAACACTAATTTCGCGTTATCTCGCGACGGAGAGCAGCTACGATTTCGCTGTTAACAGTTTTGTGACATTTAATCTTGTAGAAATCGAACTGCGTTTACACTTTTCGTCGACACTAAAGTTCAACCTAAACATGGCTGAGGCTCACCGTGCCTTTTGTATCGGCTTTAAAAATTAAAAGTGAATTGTTAAGGGTATTCATTACAGAAAATGCAAAAGTGGAAAAAGGGAAAAAGCAACATTCTAATCTCATTGATGAGAACGACTACATAACAAAATTATGATACAAAGTTTCCAAATAATAACACCGCTCTACAAATCTGAGGATTGTCGCTGCGTTTTAGATGAAACCAAAAAAAGTTGATAGGGTTTAATGCCCCGATTCCAAAACGGTCACTCAAATTTTTCTATCACGTCAAAATTTTGAAAAAATCGCGGTTAAAGTGTCAAAAAATGTCCATTTTGACCATTTTTGAACGCCTATAAAATAAGATCCTGACATGTAATTGACTTGGTATCAAGCTCATTCGAAAGTCTGTAATTTTCTCTTTCAGACAAGATCAAATCTTCTTGGAATTTAATTTTCTAAAGTGGTAAAAAAACCATTAGCCACAAGTGCTTTATATCTAAAATTTACGTATGAATTTGTATTGAAATTTGTTAAAAAACACTGTGTAAATAAACTATATATTGAAAAAATGGAAGGTTTTTTGCTAATGATTTTTTTACCATTTTCGAAAATTAAATTTTTAGAACATTTTATCTAATCTTTAAGAGAAAATTACAGGATCTTATTTTATAAGCTTTTAAAAAGGGTCAAAAATGCCCTGTTTCGGAACTTTAACCACGAATTATTCAAAATCCTGACGTGAAAGACAAATTTGGGCTCCGGATTTGGAATCAGCGCAGCAGACACTATCCAAATCACTAACCAGAATCCAATATGCATTTTCTTGTTGAGCTGTGTAATTAAATTATTTGATAAATAAACTTATGACTTACACTTTCTTTATTTTCTTTCAAGAAATATATTAAACACATGCTCAATAAGTGCTGCCTAGTGTATAAGACTTAAATAACAGTTGTAATTCTTGGTACTTTTTCTTTGACTTAAATTAATAATGGTAAAGTGAATGGCAACGCTTTAAATAATTAAAAAAAAATTAACTTTTTACTCCTTTTTTACACGCATTTGAAGTTGGTGATTTTAAAGCATTTAATGTTTTTGTGTACCAAATATGTCCTACTTTAGGGGTCCCTGGTGGTGCCCTTATTGGACATATGGGGTCCATCGTCCAAACTTAAGCTCGACATAACGTTAGCTACTTACGTTAGTTACTTACTAAATAGCCAAATTTTAAAAAAATTAACCACTGTGCACCGTTGCGTATGATTGTTATTTAAAGGCAATTTCAAAATAAAGTATACACCACTTATACAGTTTTCAAGTAATGATTATTATAATAAAAGTTCACCAATGTGTGTAAAAAAAATTCTAGCACTCAAGACCATCGCCTGATTTTTTTCGAATTTCAATTGATATTTTTCGATTTTTATTTAGCATCTTTATATTTTTTTTAACTTTCAATTGGCAAATTTCAATCGATTTTTAACGAAATACATTTGTATTAATATTGTTAAAGATTTAATGGTGTATTTTGTCGACCTTTAATTTGTAATATAAATAAAATATTCGAGTTCGAGGTCTGTTTTTGTTGTAAATAATTTTTATTGATGATGAAATTTGATGAGTTTCGAAATATTGGAGAAGTAAAATACAAATTATTTACAACAACATTCCTCTAGCTCGGTTATTTTATTTATTTTGTGAAAGATTTTACAACATTCTTACACGTTCTATACAGGGTGATTCAGTCACGACCCGCCGAATTTTACCAGCGTATTCCTTGGCTCATTTCATGAAAATAAATCTATTACGACTATCCCCCAAAAATGCAAGTGTGCGAAATGGCAGCGATTTGAAAATTTTCGGATTGGTGGTTGGAGGGTAGTAGGGTAAAATTGATAACTTCTGAACCTGGGGTTCGATTTTTTTTGTTTTTGGGCTTGTTGGAATGTTCATTAGGAGACCTTTCAGAATCAATAAGAAAAAAAATTAAAATAAAGTGAAATCGTCGATATACAGAGCTTTTAAAAATAAAATTTGAAAAAAAGACATACAAATTTGTACATAACCTCAATTTATTCAGCCAGATGGCAGGTAACTTATATTTTTTCTCTCTCTTAAAAGATAGCCCTACGTCTTACCTTTCCAAAATGCCCTAAATGAAGCGCAGAGGTCTTTCTGTTCTAAAGTTATGACCATTTGACTAAAATGCAAATAATTTTTTTTTGGAATTGGAGGCGAAATAACAGCACACATTCATTTGTTTTTGTAAATTAACAAGTTTAAGATTTTATTTTATTAAAATTTTTGGAAGGCAAATGGTCATAACTTTGGAACGGTAAGACCTCTAGGCTTCTTTTAGGGCATTTTGGAAAGGTAAGACGTAGGGCTATCTTTTAAGAGAATAAAAACATAAGTTACCTGCCATCTGGCTGAGCAAATTGAGGTTATGTGCAAATTCGTATGTCTTCTTTTTCAAATTTTATTTTTAAAAGCTCTGTATCTCGACGATTTCACTCTATTTTAATTTTTTTGTTATTGATTTTGAAAGGTCTCCTAATAAACTTTCCAACAAGCCCAAAAACAAATAAAATCGGACCACAGGTTCAGAAGTTATCAATTTTATACTCCAACCACCAATCCGAAAATTTTCAAACCGCTGCCATTTTGCATTTTTTGGGGATGGTCGTAATGGACATATTTTCATGAAATGAGCCAAGGAATACGCTGGTAAAATTCAGCGGGTCGTGACTGAATCACCCTGTATAAAGAATTACTAAAAATTATTGCATTTTTATTCGAAAATTCTTCAATTGAAAATATGGCTTAGAACCGCATAATATATTCCAGCTTAACTAAAAATAATTAATAAATTTATTAATCATTAACGCAAATTTTTATTTTTTTTTCAGAAAAAGGCCCTGTTACATTAGAAATCTTTTAATAATTCCTGGTAAATAAGAACAACAAACAATTGCCATAATTGCGTCTCAAAACCACCGTTAAATACAGCCAATAATTATATAATAAAATAAAAAACAAACACAATTCAAAATGCCTGGAGAGGCGGTACAAGTAATCTCCACTTCGGCGGAACATACATTTATACTAAATGAAGATCAATTGAGTGAGGTGCTGATGCGTGAAGAAGTCAAAGATCGTTATGTTTGTGTGGTATCAGTAGCGGGAGCTTTTCGTAAAGGAAAAAGTTTTCTATTGGATTTTTTTCTACGTTATATGTATTCAAAGGTGAGTGTTGGACACTTTTGGTAACAATTTGAAATGTTAATTTTGTTTTATTTTTTCTCTTCTTGTAGTATGTTCGTCATGATGTTAGTGATTGGCTGGGAGATGAAAGTGCCCCCTTAACCGGTTTCTCTTGGCGTGGTGGTTCTGAACGTGATACCACGGGCATTCTAATGTGGTCAGATATTTTCTTACACGATTATCCCAATGGCGATAAAATTGCCATTATATTATTGGATACACAAGGAGCCTTTGATAGCCAAAGTACTGTACGTGATTGTGCTACAGTATTTGCATTAAGCACCATGTTATCATCGGTTCAAATTTATAATTTGTCACAAAATATCCAAGAAGATGATCTTCAACATTTACAACTATTCACAGAATACGGCCGTTTGGCATTAGCCGATTCGGGTAAAAAACCTTTTCAACGTTTACAATTTTTGGTGCGCGATTGGAGTTTCCCCTATGAAGCGGAATATGGCGCATTGGGCGGTGATCAAATTTTACAAAGACGTTTAGAAGTTTCCGATAAACAACATCCTGAGTTGCAATCATTAAGACGTCATATTTCATCATGTTTTCAAGAAGTTGCCTGTTTTCTAATGCCACATCCTGGTCTTAATGTAGCAACAAATCCAAAATTCGATGGACGTCTTAAAGATATAACACCTGAATTTAAACAAAGCTTAAGAACTTTAGTACCGATGCTTTTGTCGCCCGATAATTTGGTTTACAAAGAAATTAGTGGTCAACGTATTAGGGCCAGAGATCTTATACAATATTTCCAATCGTATATGACCATATATAAAGGTGATGAATTACCCGAACCCAAAAGTATGTTGGTGGCCACAGCTGAAGCTAATCATTTGACAGCAGTAGCAGCGGCTAAAGAACTTTACAATTCATTAATGGAAGATGTTTGTGGTGGCACTAGGCCGTACTTAAGCACTGGTCATTTAGAAGCTGAACATTTAAGAGTTAAAGATAAAGCTGTATTTCAGGTTTGTGAAAAACTTTGAATACTTTTTAGTTATTTATAAATACTTTTTTTTTTCCTTTTCATAGTTTCTTGCCAAACGTAAAATGGGTGGTGAAGAATTCACCGAAAAATTCCGTCAACAGTTGGATACGGATTTAGAAGATGTCTTTAGTAATTATAAAGCGCACAATGAAAGTAAAAATATTTTCAAAGCTGCCCGTACACCGGCTGTCTATTTTGCTTTGGCTGTTGTCTTTTACATTCTAAGTGGCATCTTTGGTTTATTGGGCATGTATACCTTTGCCAATTTCAGTAATTTAATAATGGGCATTGGTTTGCTAACATTAGCTTTGTGGGCATATATAAGGTAAGAAGAAATATCAATTTATCTTTTAAGGTTATGGTGTGTTTGTAGTAAGAATCAGGATATATTTATTGATTTGGCAAATGAGAGGAAGTTAAATTAATTAACACTTATTTATGAATTTAGATTTGAGTTTTAGGGTGTAACCTAAAACAAATTATTTTGCGTTCGACGTAACGCAAAAACAATTATGACACCTTTAATTTAAGACTGACTTTTTTCAATGGCCAAAAATTGGGTTTTACTTTGACACTGCGCTTTTTGTGGTACATATTTGAAGCCATTTGGATAATAATAACCCGTGGTGTCGTCCGGCTTATTATTGATTCCCTGAAAAAAAACTACAAGAATTTTTTTATAATATCACAGTGATACAAAATCGAACTTTCCAAATCGAAATGGGATGAAACCAAAAGCAAATAAAAGTTGGCATTTTCCATAACAAAACACTCAAGGTTTTTTATACCCTCCAACCACAGTATGGGGGTATACTCACTTTGTCATTCCGTATGTAACGCATCGAAATATCGGTCTAGGACCCCGTAAAGTATACATACCCGAGTAAAAATGTTTAGATATATTTTTATATATCACGTCTTATACGAGATTTAAAAGATCTTACTCGGATCAGTACTGATCCGAAATTTGAAAGATCAGTACTGATCCGAAATTATATAAACCCATTTTTCGGATAACATTATATCCGTCCGATTAAAACTGATCTAATCTTAGCGATCCATTTTTCGGATCAGTACTGATCCTTCACATTTTTACTTGGGTATTTATGATAAGTGATCAGTGATTCTAAGACATTCTAGCGATGTCCGTCCGTCCGTCTGTAGAGGACACGATACAGTCCAAAATAAAAGAGCTAGACTTCCGAAGTTTGGCATGAATATGTCTTATATTCCTAGACAGGTTAAGTTCGGAAATGGGCAAAATCGGACCAAGGGGAAAAAGTTCCCCTTTGGAGAACTAAACCAACCTAAGAAAAAACGCATTTTTTGCAGGGTTTATTGTGCTTTTGCTAAGCAAATGCAACATTCTTATCTCAAAAGAAGTTCAAAATCGCAAGGGGAAGGTGCCCCTAACGTCTCCCACCAATCCCCCCCCCCCAAAAAAAAGACGCCCCTGGATTTGTTTATATTGTTTTTTTTTACATTTTGGAGGGTATAAAAGATTCGGCACAGCCGAATGTAACAGTTTAGTACTAGATTGTTTTTTAGATGCATTTGAAGTTGGTGATTTTTGTATAATAAATGTGTCCTACTTTTGGGGCCCCTGGCGGTGCCCTTATATGATATGTGGGGTCCAGCTCGAAATTACGCTAGCTATAACCGGTATAAATTTCGCTGCAATGGGTCCAGTACTTACTGATTAGCTGAATTATTAAAAATAAATCACTGTGCACCGTTGCGTATGATTGTTATTTAAAGGCAATTACAAATTAAGTATACGCCTCTTATACAGTTTTCAAGTAATTATAAACAGAGATGACAACTATTTGAAAGCAAAACGCTCACAAAATTTTTATAAACGGGTAAAAACGCATAATTTTGCTCGAAAAAAAGGGTAAAAAAGGGGACTGTTTTTGTAAGTAGATAAAAAAGTAGAAAAAAAAATAATATTTTTATTCAAATAAAATTTTTGATAAGGTTGTTGGTTAAAATTTTGAGCAACGGATATAAATCGTTTTACAATTTTACACACACAAAAAAAAATTAAAAAAAATTGTGCCAGTTTTTGGTTTAATTACAACCTATAAAGTGTTTTTGGATAACTTACCAAAGTTTTTGCTTTAAAAAACTTAGGTAAATTATCCAAAACAACTTTATAGGTTGTATTATCCCCAAACATGGTCTGTATTTTCCGCTTCAAAAGCCAAATTTAGTCTTTGAACTTTACCCAGAACAGAATTTAAATATTAAACCAAAATAAAAAAACCTACAAGGAATGGCGTTTTTTAGAGGTTGGTTTAGTTCTTCAAGGGAAAACATTTTGCCCTTAGTCCGATTTGCCCATTTTTTCCGAACTTAATACGACATATGGTTATTGACCATAATAATATATTAGTTCCATATTGCTGGCGTCTAGCTCTTAGCTTGAACTGCTTTTCACAGACAGACAGACAGACGGACATTCAAAAAATGTCTGAATCGATCATAAATCAATAAAATATATACTTTGTGGAGTCTCCGACTAATATTTCGATGCGTTATAACACTCGAAATAACAAAGAAAGTATTCCGCCATACTTTGTTTGGAGGTTATAAAAATTAATTTTAAAAAGCACTAAAAGCACCAACTGAAAATTTAAAAAGCACAAAGTTAGTTCGTTTTTTTAATTTGGCACTAGACCAAAAATTTTCTCGAAAAGCACTAATTTGTAAGTTGGCATCCCTGATTATAATAATAGTTCACTAAACTACTAAAACTAAACTAAACAAGTAAAAAAGGTAAATTCGGCCTTGCCGAATGTAGTGATACCCTCCATAATTTCAAAAAGATTATTGCAAAAAACTTTATTTAAAAGGAAATTACTGTTGAAAAAAAAAATTTTTTTAAAAAAAAATTCCGCAAAAAAAACCGCGTTTTTTTTTTTTTCTTTTTTTGTCAAAAAATATGTTCGTACTTGTTTAAATACCATTTGGTGTTCAATTTTGTTCACATATGTCAACCAGCAGCAGAATTAAAGCATTTTGTATTTTAAGGTTATGTTAAATGTACTAAAATGTTTGAGGTGTCCTTACATTTGCGTTCATAACTTTTGAACCGATATCGCCCAAATGCAATACCAAACTTCTCGGGAGAACTTCCAATAACTACGTTAATTTTTAGACATCTCCGTGTAATATTTTGGCCGTGATCACCATTTCCAAAGACAGACAGACGGACATCGCTAGAATGTCTTAAAATCGATCGGGGATCAATATATATACTTTATGGGGTCCCAGACCTATATTTCGATAAGTTACAAACGGAATGACAAACTAA
Organism: Pegoplata infirma; assembly: GCA_963921195.1. Taxonomy (NCBI): domain Eukaryota; kingdom Metazoa; phylum Arthropoda; class Insecta; order Diptera; family Anthomyiidae; genus Pegoplata; species Pegoplata infirma. The sequence continues at coordinate 298,738,312 of OY992536.1, read as the reverse complement.
TATATACCCCAGCAAAATTTTCTGTTCCAAATAATCGGTTCCAGAACGCATCAAACTACCCTGCAACCGGTTCTACTAAACATTCCAGAATCAATGATTTTTGTTTGAAATTGTCCCGAAAGCAATCGTTTTTTAGAGCAAGTAGTTTTTTTGAAAAATACTTTTACATAGAAAATTTTGTTGTGATTACCGTAGAATATATTCAAGAATCTATTGAACCAGGAATATGTTCAAAAAAATTTTCCTGGGTACCCTCTATCACTAAGTGGAGGGTATAAAAAAACCTTAAGGGGTTTGTTATGGAAAATAATCGGTATGAATTTCGCTGCAATCGGTGCAGTACTTACTGAACTGCCGAAATATTAAAAATAAACCAATGTGCACCGCTGCGTATGATTGTTATTTTAAGTCAATTACAAAATTAAGTATACGCCTCTTATACAGTTTTCAAGTAATTATAGTAATAGTTAACCAAACTACTAAAACTAAACTTTAAAAAATCTTAAGGGTTTTGTTATGGAAAATTTCGACTTTCTTTTTCCTTTTGTCTCATCCTATTCATACGCACACGTTATATACACCATTATTGTATAAAATTAGCGTAGTGTAATCTTTAACATTTGATATCTCGAAAACAAGGCAAAACACATCTCTGAAAATTTCAGAACAGATAGAAAAACTTTTTTTTTAAATTAAAAAAAAAAATTGCGGCATGTTTTTTTGATAAATAAAGTTTAATTTTAAATTTGAAGAATTCAAAACTTCTACTGAAAATTTTCCAATTTTTATTTTTTTCGATAGCGCATACAAAAATCTATAAAAAACTTTAATTTTACAAACTTTACTGTGTTTCATTAAATTAATATAAATATTTAAATGATGGTACTTAGGCAAAAAATGCTGATATTTTCAATATTTGACCATGCCTACAAAGCCCACTTTTTGAAAAGAACTCAAATTTTGTTTGTGTTATTTAATAGTCCCTTGAGGGCGAATACTCTGCAATTGATTTCATATTGGCACGACATAGCTTTTTTTTTTGCTGCATGAACATTTGGTATGGAATGCCTCATATTTGGTAGCAAATAAGGGGTGGTCCAATAACTGGTATCTTTTTAAAACATGCAATGAAATGAACAATACTCAATAGTTTTGAAACCTTATGGCTTTATTTGAAAGAGCAAACATTCCCGTTTTTTATGGCAAACGACTTCATTGATGCGTCTTCGGCTTGCTCCGCTGTATCGCGTTGTAGCGCAGTACTGCGCTGCCAAACTGCACGTTTTTCGAAAAAAAGTTTTTAACCGAAATAAGGCACTCAAATGAGGTTATGTTAACAAACAAATTGGTACATCTTGGGATCGTAAAACTCGCAAGGTATTGTAAAGAATCCAATTCATCTATAGAAAGCAATAGATTTGAGTATCAGCATCATTACACAATATTTTCAAAAATACAGCTGAAACTCCCATTTTCGTCAAAGATGAGCGCTACATAGCCATGATTACCGACTTTTTGTTGGCCGTAATAGAATATACCAACTTGGATGACATTTATTTTCAGAAGGATGTCGCAATATGTCCCACAGTCCATCAAACAATCGATATTTTGCGCACTTAGTTCGGAAATCGTGTTTTTCGCCATATTCGAAATTTTTTTGAGGGGTCTCGTTAAAGATTCATGCAACATGGGAAATCCAGAAATGTTCTAGGCCCATTCGACGAATATCGTTCAAGCCATTCGTGAGATAGAACCAGAAACATTAGAAAAATGGGTGCCGAGAATGAGCTACTGCGGAGCTAACCCAGGCAACCGCATGAATGAAGTCGTTTGCCATAAATAATGGAAATATTTGTTATTTCAAATAAAGCCATAAGGTTTCAAAACTATTGAGTATTGTTCATTTCATTGCATGTTTTAAAAAGATACCAGTTATTGGACCACCCTGTATAAGGTCTTTAGAAAACCTATCGGATCAGTTTGAAAAAATAGCTATTAAGTTTTAAATCTAATTGTTTCCCCTTTTCTTCATGGATTTTTTTTTTACAGATACAGCGGTGAATTAAGTGATTTTGGTGTTAAACTGGACGACTTTGCGACGTTAATTTGGGAGAATGTAAGTCCCATGATAATTATCTTTCTTTGTGCATTTCCGTAACATTTTTCTTTTCACTTTCTTTTACCACACTTTTTAAACAGTTTATGAAACCGATTTATCAGGGCTGCATGGAAAAAGGTATACAACATGTGGCTACGCATGCTGCTGAAGTCGCTGTCGGTGGTGGTAGTCGTACATCGCTAAATGGTAAGGTGAAAAAATCATGAGAATACGCCAATACGCAAAAACACAATAATAATGATGCAGGTGGCAATAAAATGCCCAAGGCAACAAATGAGAAAGGGCCCTCAGCAACAACAACAACATCAACAACACAAAGCCAACAACAAAAAATGGTAAATAATAACAATAGCAACAAACAGGCATCAACGAATAACAACTATATAGATCATAATAAACCATCATCGTCGTCAACTCCTTCTGCTGCCAGTACAACTTTATTTGCCTCAATATGGAGTAAATTTTCCGCCACTTGTAATGAAGCCAAACAACAAAAAATATTACAAAGAAAGGCGTCAACATCTTCAACAGCAGCAACTGCAGCTGCTGCTGCTACTAATTCGGCAAACTCAAATGGTAATTTAAATGGCAACAATGTTATTAATCGTAAAAAAAGAAAATCCAAGAAGAATTCCTCCAATTCAACTTCAAAATAAGTTATAAAAATTTAATTGATTTATAATAAATATTTTTTTTCACATTTTTGTTTTAAACAAACTTGTCCTTTAAAAAAGTGAAAATCCTTCCTAACTTGTTTTATCCTCTTTCCTTCTCTGAAAGCTATAAAGTTTTTAATTGTTATTATAAAATTAAACAAATTTTATTTGAAATTGTCTAACAATTCATTTAGGCTGACCTCGAAACACGTTGAAAATTCAAGAAAAAAAAACTTGAGGGCGATTTTAATTAAATTTTCATTTTGCAGAAATTTCAATTCAAAATATTTTTATTTTTGAAAAAAAAAAATCAAATTTAAATTAAAAAAAAATATTTTTTGCATACATCGTATTAATTTATTTTAATGCTCTGAACACGAATATTAAATTTAGAAAATTGTTCAAAAGGTTTTTGAGATATCGCCATTTTAAATTTGCCAACATGTTTTAAGACATTTTTTCGAAAAAAAAATTTAAAAATTTGTTCCCCTTGACCTTTGTATAGAGAAATGCCGGGTTAATGAACATTGAAACAAATTATACAATTTACCTTCAGAAAATTTTAAATAACAATTGAAAATTAGATAGTTCCTTTATAACATACCCCACTTGTTATTATTTCTCCTCTTTAAATGTTTTTTTAACTGAAGAAAAAAAAACTTAGCCACGTAAATTTATATTAAATGAATAAAATTAAAAAAAAAATAAAATATTTCTAGTTTAAAACATTATGCTTAAATTAATATTAAAAAAACAAAAATCAACCAATAAAAAGTCATTAATAAAACAATTTTCAAAATCAGTTAAGCGCTGGCGTTATAGGGATCGTTATAATTAATTAGTTTCCTCTGATAATCACATCAAATTAGGGGGGGATTTAAAAAAAAAAAAATACTAGCAGTTTTATTTTAAATAAGGCTTTTTTATATAAATTTCATATAAACACTTTATTTTCAACCATTTTTTTGTTATCTACTCAAGTTTAAATTGTTTGTTGTCTTTGTTTAAGTTTTTGCTCTATTGCTTTAACTCTATTTTTTTTTTTATTTAATGTGTCATTAAGTATATTTTTAATTTGTTTTTTTAAATATGAAATATTTTGTATGATTTTTTCTTTTAGTTTGTTTAATTTTTAAATATATTACTTTTTTATATATAATTTTTATACATATCCTATCATGGTTAAGGTATGAAAAAAATTAGCTAAAAAAAACACGAAATTTTCCGTAAAAAACACAGAAAAATTTAAAGTAACTTGCAACAGTAACTGCTGCAATTGATGAATTTAAATAATGTTTAATTTGAATTAATATTCTAAAATAAATTAATAAATAAATACAAAAAAAAACTTTAATACTTTTGTTTCAATTTTAATTGCAGTTTAATTATTGTTAATAGGTGATATTCGATTTAAGGTTTGACAAAGAATGAAAAAATATTTTATTTTGTTTTAACAAATAAACAACAATATAAACAAAACTATTTTGTTTTCCAAAAACCAAAATAAACAAAGTAGATTATTAAGGGAGTTCATTCTCGATCTTCAACACCCCCACTAGATTGAACTCCTAGTCCCATAAGCTCACAACAATGTAAGTGCTTCAAAGTTCATAGTTAAGGATTTCGTTAAAACGTCAGCCACCATTTCTTCTGTATTTAGATATTCAATGATAACCTTTTTATCTTCAACGAGTCCTCTGATAAAATGATGTCTTATATCGATGTGTTTCGAACGGGAATGATAAGTGCTGTTTTGTGATAAATTTATAGCACTCTTGTTATCACATTTGATAATGACGGATGATGGTCGGCCAAGTTCATTGAACAAAGATCGCAACCATAAAGCTTCTTGGCCAGCTGCAGACAAAGCCATATATTCCGCCTCTGTTGTTGACAACGCAGTAGTTTGTTGTTTCTTAGAATTCCAAGATATACAACCACCTTGAAACTTATAAACGTAACCCGATGTTGATTTTCGATCATCTTGATCACCAGCCCAATCAGCATCAGAGAAGCCTTGTAAATTTTCGTTTTCATCTTTTGAGAATTGTAGCTTGTAATTTATTGTGCCTTTAAGGTACCTCATCACACGTTTCACAGCTTGCCAATGCGCTTTACCAGGATTGTTGTTGTATCTGGCTAAAGCCCCCACTGCATACGATATATCTGGTCGACTAACTTGTGCTGCATACATTATACTACCAATGGCTTCTTGATACGGTATAGATTTCATTTCATCAGTTTCTTCTTTTGTTTTTGGACACATCTCTTTTGAAATTTTCTGGTTTACATCTAACGGTGTTGCTACTGGTTTACAATCGCTCATGTTGAATTTCTTTAATATATTTTTTATATAAAGTTCTTGATCTAACCATAGCTTTCCTTTAGAACGATCTCTAGTCACTTTCATACCCAGAATATAATGTGCCTCTCCAATGTCTTTCATTTTGAAATTATTAGCTAAACTTTTCTTTATGTGTAGTTTGCTTTCAGATTTATTAGTAAAAATCAAAATGTCATCAACGTAAATTGCAACGTACATATGTAATTTCATCATCTTTTAATTTATAATACACGCAAGGCTCAGTTTTGGATTGTGTAAGACCAATCTTCTTTAAGGTGTTGTCTAACTTTTTGTTCCAAACTCTACTAGATTGCTTGAGTCCATATAATGATTTTTTTAGTTTACATACCATGTTTTCTTTTGCCTTTAAACCTTCAGGAATCTTCATATAAATTTCTTCATCTAATTCACTTTGAAGGAATGCAGTCACTACGTCCATTTGATCTATATCAAGATTATGTTGTACAGCCAAACTTAGAAGAAGACGTATAGAAGAGTATCTTACAACGGGAGAAAACGTTTCTTCATAATCTATTCCATGTTGTTGAGAAAAACCTTTAATAACCAGTCGTGCTTTGTACCGTTCTATTTCACCTTTGGAATCTCGTTTTATTTTAAAACACCATTTACTGTCGATCGGTTTCTTTCCCTTAGGCAACTTTACAACTTCCCATGTACCATTTTCATTTAAAGCGTTTAACTCATCTTCTATAGCATTTTGCCAATTTTCTTTATTTACACTTTCAAGAGGCCCTATGCATTTTTTTTTTTTTTCTCTGAACACACCTACCCTCTATCTTTAACTGTTAAGGCGGTCCCCATACAATTTTTTTTATTTTTTGTAAATTTGTTTTATTTAATCAGCTTCTACCGGTCCAATGGTGCGTCCGAGAGGTGTCATTAGTGAGACCGACCCCCATTTATTTTTACCCTACAACATTTTTTTCAAACATACCTACGCCCTATCTCCACTCCCTAAGTAGGCTCCCATACAAATAACAGTTGGAGCAAATTTTATAAAAATGTAATTTTGTATGGGAGCCTACTTAGGGAGTGGAGATAGGGCGTAGGTATGTTTTGAAAAAATGTTGTAGGGTAAAAATAAATGGGGGTCGGTCTCACTAATGACCCCTCTCGGACGCACCATTGGACCGGTAGAAGCTGATTAAATAAAACAAATTTACAAAAAATAAAAAAAATTGTATGGGGACCGCCTTAACAGTTAAAGATAGAGGGTAGGTGTGTTCAGAGAAAATGTTTGGGCTAAAAAAGTATTGTGGGTCGGTCATACATTTTGTTACTCTAAGGGCACTATTAGGGCAGTTAGAGCGGTTGGAACAAATTTAAAAAAATGTCGTTTTGTGTGGGAGCCCCCTTAGAAATTGGAGATAGGGTATTAGTTTGTTCCAAAGAAATGTTAAGACGTAAAAATTAATGGGGGTCGGTCTTATAAAGAACTTCTCTATGACGCACCATTGGAGCAGTAGAAATGATTTTAAGATTGGAAAATTTCAATAAAATTATTTCAAAAAATTTTAAAAAATAGTAATAATCGTTATCCCACGATATTCCTGGGCAAAAAATTTATAGAATTGATAGAAGTTTTACACAAAAAAATTACAAAAAAATCGAAGAGTACAAACAGTTTCAAAAATGAGATTTAAATTTTAAAACTTAAAAATCGCATACTAGAGCGCTTTTAAGAATTTTTTTGGGATTTTTTTTAGAAAGTACTTAGAAAAACAAAAATTTTGAAAAAAAAAATTTGAAATTTGGACCATTATTGAAGAAGTTATGATTAAAAGAAGTTTGAGTAAAGGAACAAACTACCAATTTTTAAAAATTCGATATCTTTTGAACGGGTCATCAAAAAAATCTGAAAATTTACACGAAGGAGTTTTCGAAGGGTACTAAAAACTGTAAACAAATTGGGAAAATCTAAAAAAAAAGTTTTTCAAAGTGGCCAATTTCACATGGAATGCCCCATATACACTTTCAAGAGCTTGCTTTACTGTTTTGGGTTCATCTAAAGCGCTCTAAAAGCATTCGGAAGACTAAAAAACTAGGTGGTTTAATGATGCTTTTTGCTGATTTTATTTGAAATTCTAGATTTTTTTTAAATTAAATTTTTTATATTTTCTTACAAAAGAATAAAAAAAATAATTAAGTTAATACAAGAGGACTTCATAATGTTTTCCCGTGCTTTCTTTTGTTAACAGAGAGGATGTGTGCCTGCGTCATTCCCCTTATTGGAATGGTACAATTATTATGTATTCTACTTTATGGGTGGAAGATATAAATTTTTTTTTTTAATTCGTAAAAAGGTACTTTTTACAGTTGGTTAAACAAAGCGTCTTCAGAGCGTTTGCAAAATAGTACTTTCAAAGTGCTTTATTTTTTGTACCATCATCAGTTTCTGCCTGGGTACCTTCTAAATTCAATATTATGACAATCTTTTTTACTTGTCTTCTGTTTGAGACAGCAACAAACAAACACGCTGACTTACGAAACAAAAATTATTCACGCACGAAACTATTGATTCACTCGTGAATCACGAAAAAATCGTGTCACGCGCGCATCTCTAGTTTCTACCCACCTAACGCCCACTTTTTTCCAAACACAAAGACGATCAAATTTCAGTAAACTTTTGCCTTTAAGGTATTAACTTTTATTCATTAACAAAAAAAGTTGCAGGGTTTTAAAAAATCAAAAATTTAAAAGATCGGATTTAAAATGGCGACGCTATGAAGATAAACCCAAAAGGGTGATAGCTAGGGGCGTGGCAAAAAAATATTTTTTGGAATCGTCCTTAACTAACCTTTAGTTCCCGGCGGTTACCAGTTTCTTTCCGTTTGGAAAAAAGTGGGCGTTATGTATTTTAGTTTCTACCAACCGAAATACCGAAAGTCGCAACAAAAATTTGACGTCGGAGTCAAAATGATCACGAGTCAAACCATAAACAACGATATGATGTTAAGATCGGACTTAAAATGGCGACGCAGTGATTAAAAAACTAAAACGACGACGGCCAGGGGCGTCGCAAAAAAAAATATTGTTGGAATCGTCTTCAACTAATATTTAATTTTAGGGGGTGACTGGCAAAACTTTTTTTGAGCGACCCACCCTAATAAACCTTTTTCAGAATGTTTTTTTTTTTGCTGAAGTTTAAGTTTCTATGAAGTTTAAGTTTCTATGATCATTATTTCAGAGGAAATTAAAAAAGTATCAAAGTAAACTATTTTACCCCTTAAAATCGGAATTTTCAAAAAGTACTTTTTCAAATTATTTTTTTTGTTTGCCTGAGGATCCTACATTCTAAAATTCAAGTTCCTAGGACCATTATTTCAGAAAATATAAAAAAAATTTGCAATTTGTACGGGAACCCTATTAGGAAGTGTATACAAAATTTGGATTAGTGGGGTCGCGACCCCACTAATCCGACGCCGACCGGTCGGTCTCACCAATGACGCCTTTAGGACGCAATATTGGACCAGTCGAAACTTATTAAATAAAACATATTTATAAAAAATACAGTCTTTGACAGGCAATTGCCGTGTTAACATCGTGTTTTTTCTAAGCGCTTGTTTGTGTTGTGAGACTTGATATCGATAGAGATATTAAACCATTTTGATAATTTTATTCGTCTGTGGATAAATTTCTTTAACTAATTTTCTTAAGACTTTGATTAAAATATAAAAAAAGAAAAAAAGTGAAGTAATAATTTAAAATGATTGGGGCTGATCCCCCCAATCAAAACCGTTTTAGGTTACTTGATCCTTCATTGGATAAAGCCAAAACAAAGAACAAAAGACTTAGATCTGATGATTTTGTGCCATTGCCTAGTACAATAATTAATGATGATCATATTCCTCGTTACCTAGTTGCAACTGCACTATCCCCCTCTGATAAGGAAACATGTAAGCCATTGTCATCTTACAATGTATTTAGAATTGAAAAGGGCCTCAATTTTATATCACGAGACTATTTGGATGTAACTGAAATGCGTGGTGGTGATCTAATGATTAAAACTTCGAACATGAAATCAGCAGAAAAATTTTTAAAGGCAAAATACATTGATACTGTTAAGGTGAAAATTGAAATGCATAAAACTCTGAATTCTACTCAGGGCAGAATATTTTCTAAAAATATAATAAGTTTGTCTGAGGATGAAATTGTAAAATCGTTAGAGGACCAAAAAGTTATCGGTATTCGCAAATTAACTAAAAAAGATGGCGAAAATTTTATTCCTACTGGAGCAGCTATTGTTACTTTTAATCTTATATATAGACCAGATCAGCTAAAACTAGGTTGGGAAAGAGTACGGGTGGATGAGTATATCCCAAATCCAATGAGATGTGTTAACTGCCAAAAGTTAGGGCATACTAAAAATAGATGTCAGTACGATAAGCTGTGTGAAAATTGTGGTTATGTTTTTCCGCATGAAGTATGCACAAGAAAATTTTGCATCAATTGTAACGTTGATTCTCACACATCCAATGACTCTTTATGCCCTTCATTTATTAAGCACAAGTCCGTTAACAAAATTAAATCTGACAGAAGATGTACAGTACGGGATGCATGGAAAATTTTCAACGAGAATCCTACTATTCATACAATTAAACCATTTACAAAAAGAGCACCCACTTTTTCTGAGGTTATACGTGGTAATATTGATGCCAATGCAAGCAATGTATCAACAAAAACAACAAACTCAAATTCCAATGAATCTTCCAACGAAAATAACACAACTATATTGGTGGCTTCTGTAAAAAATACCATCAAATCATCCAACAACAACAACAAAGCATCAGAAACTAATATAAACAACAACAAAATACCAAACACAACTTCTACTTCAAACACAATCACTATAAACGACAACATACCATCAGAAAACAAACCATCCAACAACAACGCATCAGAAACCAATATTAAAAACAACAACAAATTACTAAACACAACTTCAACAAACATAAGAACTATAAACAACACATCATCAGTAAGTAAAACCTTAAACAACAACAAAACATCAGAAACAACAACAACATATGAACAACAAAATACTGTTACGCAAAATGATAATTTACTACAAATTATGAATATCGATAATGATATTATCGATACGGAGGAAAACATCGATTTTTTATTAAATAATACAGCTACACAAATGGAAGAAGAAAATATATTAAGTTCACCACCAGAAACTATAGCTGACAACTTTAGTTTGTCACCATGTAGTAGTTTGTATAATAAATTCCCAAATTTAAATGTATTAATAACACCAAATACTTTAAAGAAATGTAGCATATAACGTTTGTGAAAAGCTGGCTGATGTCAATTAGAAACAATTATCGAAGCTGGGCACGCAAAATTTCTCCGGCCTTATTGCTCGTCGTTAGGGGGGGTTCATGTGCTTCATTATTCCCATTACCACAATGCTCACTACAAATTTATTTATTTGCGTGCAATACAACAAAAACAGAAAAGACAGAAAAGAAACAGGCCAACACGTAAGAGACCGACGTCCAACAATGATACCCTGATGTTATGGTACCAAAACTGCCCTCCCAACCATGATCGTCAATAACCCAAAACCCAACAAACACTATTAACGATCCCATATTCACCCTACAACAGAACACTACCTTTAGTTAGAAAACAAACAGAAAATATTTAACTTTAGCCAATCATATTGATTTTATTAAATAAAAAAACAAAAATCACTCACAATTAACATTTAAATTTATATTTAAAATTATCATTGAAACAACCAAAATTTAACCCGAAATAAATCTCAGAAAAATAATCATAATAAAAAAATAAAAAAAAAAATAAATATGAAAATAAAAATGAAAATAAATTAAAAATACCTAAAAATAATAATTAAATCATAATAAAAATAATAATATAATAGATAAATAAATTAATAAAAAAAAATATAATAAAAACAAAATTAAATCGCGTGAATCAAAATTTTTAAAAATTCTCAAAAAGTGTTTTAAGGCAGGAAAATTAAAAAAAAACGAACGTTAAAAAATCCGCAATAAAATAAAAAAAATGAGTTTGTAATTTGATGGGTTTAACTTTTACCACAATAAAAAATTTTAGAACAACATTTAAAATTAACCCGAAAAAAATAAATAAATAGTTGGTCACGTTAAGCCAGTTAATAAATATTCAAACTTATTTGTATCTTAAGTCTGAAGATTTATTTTGATTTTATCAAAATAGACTAAATATAAACCATAGAGTAAGGATAGTAAGAGATTTTGAAAGGACCCAAAATCAGTCTGCAAGTTTATGAAAATTGGTAAACTTAATGTATTGGAGAAATTTAAAAATTTTGTAAAAAGATCAGAGAGAAATGGAATATGAGTAAATTTAACCACTATTATTGAGAGGATTACCTATCTATATTGAGAGGATAACCACTATTTACGTTATTAAAATTCTCTTTTAAATAATTTCCCTACTTTTTCCCCTGATTTTGGAGCATTTTGCCTACTCTTTCTACTTTTTCCCCTGATTTTGCAGCATTTTTTTTTTTTAAATTTGCAGATATTTTCATACATTAAGAGAACCATTTTTTCCTTTGTAAAAAAAGAGTGCATTTTTTTCGACTCCATATAATCTGACACCCACTGATATAAACAAACCGAAAAAAAATGTAAATAATGAGAGGATAATTAAGAGTAAATAAAAACAGATAACTTACTTTACAGAATCAAAGAGCCGCTCCTTCACCAAAAGATCTCTTGTGTAGGTTGCTGCTGCTGTAAAGGGGAAAATAAATAATAACACTCTCACTTTTCACTTCTCTTAATTAAGTGACCTTTTACAAAATTAAAAAGCTTTTTTTTTCCTTTACCAATTCCAGTGGGTGTCAGATTATATGGAGTCGAAAAAAATGCACTCTTTTTTTACAAAGGAAAAAATGGTTCTCTTAATGTATGAAAATATCTGCAAATTTAAAAAAAAAAAATGCTGCAAAATCAGGGGAAAAAGTAGAAAGAGTAGGCAAAATGCTCCAAAATCAGGGGAAAAAGTAGGGAAATTATTTAAAAGAGAATTTTAATAACGTAAATAGTGGTTATCCTCTCAATATAGATAGGTAATCCTCTCAATAATAGTGGTTAAATTTACTCATATTCCATTTCTCTCTGATCTTTTTACAAAATTTTTAAATTTCTCCAATACATTAAGTTTACCAATTTTCATAAACTTGCAGACTGATTTTGGGTCCTTTCAAAATCTCTTACTATCCTTACTCTATGACCAATTCTACTCAATATAATTTCTCCGCTGAGCTTTGGTTAATTTTGAAATTATCTTTAAAAAAAAACACTTGCTTAACTACAAGTAGGGGATAACCAAACCAAAGCTTACAAACACACAAACGTATTGCAGACAAGTTGTAAATGGACAAAATGTAATTTAACATACAGTGTGTGTATTAGGGCTTCCAATCGGGATATCCCGATCCCGGAAATCCCGGGATTTTCGGGATTAGGCTAATCCCGAATCTCGGGATTTCTGATTTTCAATCCCGGGATTTTCGGGATCCCGATTTTTTTATTTTTTTTCAATATTTTCTATTATTTTTAGATTTTTTTAAATAATTTGAATAAAATATGAATTTTGTGGAACAAAATAAAAAAAAAATCGACAAAAGTTCCGTCAGGTACCATGTTTTTGTTATAGAAAAAGGTGAAACGTTTGCGAAATGTAAAGAAATTCTAAAAACTAGTGGTGGTTCGACATAAGGGCTTTTATTATTAATTCTTTTACTCTTACAAGAAGAATATTGCCGTAAATGGCTTTTGACACATCTTAACTCCTTAAGCTGTAAACTTTTTTAATTTTATGTTTTACTAAAACATTTTTTTAAAGGCGTAAGTGGGTTTTGACTCACACTCAGTCACGCTCACGCAAACAATAATGGAATCACTCACTTATCATTTACGCTCACGCATGAGTCATGCAAACTCTACTCTCGCACTCTTGCTAACACATTTTTCACCAAAAAAAAAACGTTGCTAATAAATATTTTTTTTGCAAGAAAAAAAAAAAATAAAAAAAAATTAGCAAAAATTTTAAAATTCATTTATTTTTTTTTCAACTCACGCTCACTAAAAGTTGATAACGATGAGCCACGACGAAAGATAAGAAAGATAACCGAATCCTTCACAGGAGGAATCCCGACCTTTTTTTGAAGTTCACAACACCAACAAAACTTTGCTAATTTTTACGAGCGCGTGAGTTTGTTAAAGTGACAAAAAATACTAAAAATTTTTGAAAATCCCGAAAAATCCCGAAAATTTCCAAAAAATCCCGTGAATCCCGGGATTCAAAATATCCCGAAAATCCCGGGATCCCGAAATCGGGATCCCGAAAATTTTTCTTCAATCCCGAATCCCGGGATTCAGAAAAACCAATCCCGATTGGAAGCCCTAGTGTGTATAATGCAATTTTGGTTTAACTAAACCCTACCATGTATAAAAAAAAACACAAGGCAAAACGAAATTTAGCAAAAAAAAAACTAAAGAAAAAAATTAGAATTGAAAAATATTTTTACACTGGGAAACAAAAAAATAACAAAACCCGGTTAAAATTTTTAAATTCAGAATTTAAATTGTTTAAAATTTTATGTATTTTAAGATGGCTTTTGTTATTGTAAAAAAAAAAACGGTTTTGAATATTTTAATTTTCTATTTTGTTCTGAATATTTTAATTTTCTTTTGTTTAAATATTTTCAATAATTTTTCCCGGTTTTTTCGTATTCCTCTTTTTTCCACGATTTCTATTCTATTTCTTTTTTTTTTTGTTTTACGCAAAAATTTTCTTTATATATGCATGCCACTGTATTTGATTTTCCTTTTTTTTCTATGTAAATTTTCCCGCGCACACAATTTTAAATTTTGTCACAATTTCTTTTTAGATTTTCTGGGCTTAGTAAAAATAAAATAATAATTTATAAATAATAAAAAAACTTAAATAATTGATTTTTTTAATAACACCATTGCTATCCCGGCGGCATTAGCAACTCCTCGTCTTTCACGATCAAAAACACAACTAGTTCAAGAACTTGATGCTGCCGATAGATTTGATAATGAGAGTAGACAAAAAAAAAATTGAGCACCTATAATTAGGGCTTGTTGTTAGAATTCCTGGTTGAACAATTAAAAGCACACACAATGTATTTAATCTATATAAAACAAAAGTTTCATAAAAATTGGTATAAAACAACAATTAATTTAAACATTAATTTACCACTTGGAGATGGCACGAGCGGGAAAATTGATGAGTATTTAGACCCAAACAATAAATATGACCGTAGCAAAATTTTCTTAACAGCGGACCAGGAAATGGGCACAGGCTTTAAGAATAGATTTAACACCCAGGCGGCAAACTTATGTTGGTATTTCGGAACATATACCATAAAAACTTTTTTTCCTTTCCAAAATACTGTGGCAGAAACACTGGCCAAACTATGCCTTAACAAAAAGGTACTTTTTGAAGTGGTTGCACATACGTGAATATTAACCAGCACCAAGAGCTGTAGACAAATAAAAGAAAACAGGAGTTTCTTTTATAAAAAAAATATTGCAACCAATTTCTTTATAAAAAAAAAAATATATAAAATTATAAGAAAAATGAAATACTCACAGATCTTTCACAAAATTTGTAAAAAAAAATTATATAATTTTCTTATTCAAATAAATTGAATTTAAAAAGAAAATTATAAAAAAAAATCACTTTAACTTTTTGTTTATAAGAAAAAAAAACTCGAAGTTAAATTTTTCTTTGATTTTTATAAAAATTACGGCACTGTTTAAATACACTTTGATGTTTCACTGGCGACTTTTGTTTGATACAATGGCGAAAATGTATGCTTGAAGGTCTAAGGAAAGCTCGGTTTTTCATGTACATACATGCAACATATAATGTTCAACCTTATCCTTCCAAGCGCTAAAACAATCCTTGAAACGAAATTCAGTATAAATGTCAACATAGCGATACATATTCAAATACTAGTGGCATTGTTTCTCACACACAGATGGCGTTGTATAAATCAAATTTAAAAATTTAACCGTTAAAAATTATAAAGTAAAATTTGATAATGAATAGAAATAAGAACTTGGCAAGCGCCATTACAGAAAACACGACATCAACCAGAAGATGGAGATGTCGAATAAATTTAATTTTTTGTAGTAATCATGGATATTGGTTTGAATATTTCAGTTCTTCAGTGGAACATTCAGGGATTTACTACACATAAATACGCCTTGGAAAATCTAGTCGCAAAACATAAACCAAACATAATTGCACTTCAAGAAACTCACATAGTCGACAAAAATAAGCAATTTTTACATCTTCCGGGTTATAGAATTTTTCATCACAATAAACCTTATGATTATGCTAAATCTGGTGTAGCACTTCTTATAAAGAACAATATCCAAGTTGTCCAGCATATTAAGTCATTAAATCAATTGTTATTCCAAACAGTTACTATTAAGGGCAACTGTAATTTACATATCACCAACATTTATAAAGAATGTGACATAACTCTTACATCCAGTATGGTTAATTGCATTGGTAGCTTTAACAACGAACACCACTTAATCGTCGGTGATTTTAACTCTCAGAACACGCTATGGGGTTCCCGTACTACATCGCCCAGTGGTTTTATTTGGGAGGAGTTTGCTGACGACTCGGGTTTGGTGATTCTGAATGATGGTTCTCCCACTCTCCTTAATACGCGTAATACCCTCACGTCGGTGGATGTTTCTATGTCAAGTGCTGATTTGGCTCCCTCCTTGAATTGGACAACATTGGGCTCTCCTGAAGTCGGAGATCATTTTCCCATTAACATTTTTAACAACAAGGAAACTTATAAAAAAATATTCCACCCAAGATTTATTGACAATAAAGCTGATTGGCCTGCTTTCTCCCAGAAGGTTTGTAATGTTATGACAGAGTTCCCTGCGTCAAATAACGTAAATAGAGAATCGACTCAAATCAAAAGGATAATCAGAAAATCTGCAAACGAAACTATACCACAAAGCAAACCTCATGAAAAACATTCGCCTGCATGGTTCAACTCGTCTATAGCGCAACTGATTAGGGGTAAAAATGTGGCCTGGAATCTTTTCAGAAGACATCGAAGTCCAAATAATGCAATTAATTATAGAAGAATGTGTGCCCTTGTGAAACGAGAATCTATAGCTGCCAAAAGACTTACTTGGAACAATTTTTTGAATTCACTTAACCCAATGTTGGATGTTCGCACCCTATGGACGAGAGTCAAGAATATAAGGACTGAAAAGATAAGTAATTTTCCATCTATTATTGAAGGGGATACCATTATTAGTAATCCTCTTGAAGTTGCCAATAGGTTTGCAGCTTTTTGGTGCTCTATAGCTTCAGATAGTGTATTTAATCCTGAATTAGTGTCGGAAAAACGCAATTACTTGTCACATATCGACGATTCCTTTGACACTGTATTTATCCTATCTGAGGAAATTAGTATCGATGAACTTAATCAAGCGCTAGCTAAAGTAAAAGGTACAACACCATCAGTTGACAGAATTACTTATTCTATGATAAGAAATTCTCCGAATAATTTAAAACACCGGTTGGTTAACTTATATAATAACATACTTAGAAGTGGTATTTATCCCCATGACTGGAAAGTTGCTCTTCTTGCGCCTATACCAAAGCCTGGAAAGAATCCAAATAAACTAGAGGGATATCGTCCTATTTCGTTGATTCCTGTGTTGTCGAAAATTTTGGAAAAGGTAATTGCAACTAGGTTTTGGAAGTATACTATGAAAAACGTATCTCCTTTGCAGCATGCTTTTCTGCCCAAGCATGGTGTTCATACATTGTGCCATCAGCTTGAGAATACACTAAGAATTAATTTGGCAAAAAGAAGACATAGTATGGTACTTTCAGAGGACATAGAAAAAGCCTTTGATCGTGTGGTGTCTATTTTTATATTGGATGAAATGCGTGAGTGGGGTATACCTCTTCAAATAATAAAGCTTATTTATTCTTTCTTGTCAAATCGTATGATTATGGTCAAAGTAGATGGACATCTTTCACAGTTACATCATTTAGACAATGGTGTACCTCAGGGTTCCCCCTTGTCTGTAGTATTATTTACAATCTATGCTAATTCCTTGGCCAAATCAATTCAAAATCTGCCGGGTATTGATTATATTGGTATATATGCAGACAACATTTTTGCTGTAACATCTGGTTCACCTGTAGCTGTTTCATCTAATCTAAATTTGTTTAATGAGAAGATTCAAAGTTGGGCCAATACTCGAGGTGCTGTTGTACCTGAAAATAAATCTGAATTACTGCATGTGTGTAGGAGGAGAAATTGCTCCAATTTAAATATTACAATTGGCAATGTCGTATTGCCTTGTGAGAACCAATTGAGGATTCTTGGCATTATTTTTACGAAAAATTTGTTATGGAATGAGCATATTAGAATTATAATTACTAAGTTGAGAAAAATTAATAATCTCTTAAAACTTATTTGCTCGAAAAAGAAAGGTCCTCATATTGAAACTGCTATTGATATATGCAGATCATTAGCTCATGGCTTAATACAACATGGCATTACTATTTATGGTTGGACTTCTAAGTCAAATGTTGGAAAGCTCAATGCTGCTTTAAATGATTGTTTTCGAACTGCAACTGGTCTTCTAAGGGTAACACCCATAGAATCTCTAAGAGTAGAGTCAAGGTCTTCTGATTTTATCACTCTATTGAACAAACGATCAGTTAATTTAGCATCAAGATCAATTACGGATCCCAAGGATGGTCTCCATACAACGTTTTGGCTTAAAATTAACTCTGAACAACAAAATAACATATGTGCCATAAATAAAATATTATTTCTCCTTCAAAAATTTAATATAACATTGCCAACCAAACCTGATGATAATATTAGTACTGATAAAAACGTTACTATTGATGTCAGCATAGCCATACATAATAAATCGATCACAAGTACAGAAGTTTTCAAATCTTTAGTTGCTGAAAAAATTAATAGCTTTGGTGCTGAAACTGAACTTTATACAGATGGCTCTTTTCAGAATGGCTTGACTTCTTATGCTGTTGTGGAGCATCAGTCTGACTCAAATTGGTCTGTGGTAAAACAAAGCCAATTGCCCGTATTCACTGGTATCTTTTCGGCTGAACTTGCTGCAATTAACGCAGCAATTATTTATGCCATACAAAAAGATACTACAACTATTATATGCACGGATAGCCTGAGTGCTGTTAAAGCCATTTTTTACAATAAAAATGATATTTATGACAGTATTATAAGGAATCCTAACGTATGTACATCATCCTATACTTATTTTGTGGATACCTTCGCATATTGGAATTTTTGGTAATGAATATGCGGATACTGCTGCAAAACAGGCTAATAAACTCCCTTTAATTATTGAAGTCCCATGTTTTCACAATGTCATAAGCAACAGTTTTAAATTTTTACATAATTTTAATCTGCAGCAACTTTGGCAAAACTCTCAGTGCTTTCTTAGACAACACAATCAACATTTCAAAAGGCCCAGATACCATCATGACTACACAAGATTTCAATGTATAGTGCTAGCTCGTCTAAGGGTTGGTAAAGCTTTATTTAACTCTAAGCATTATTTCGATCATTCGGAACCACCGCAGTGCAGTTCTTGTCACCAAATTTTGAATGTTTTCCACATCATAAAAGTATGCACACTATCCAGGATGGATAATCCGTTGGAACTAATACTCGACTGCTCGCAGCCCTGTCAATTGTCGGAAATTCAACAATCATTTTATAAACATAATATAATAGTATCTGATATTTAAACCAATAATTCCTATCTTTTTTAAATTCTTATTTGTTATATTTAAAATTTTCGTTTAACTACATAAATTTGTTCGTAATATTCGCGCATTATGGTCTTGTTACCCTGCGCCTTCTTTTATGTATTTTGTAAATTTATTTATAAAATATATTTCAATAAATAAATAAATAAAAAATACAAATAAATTGTATGGGGTCCACCTTAAGGTTTAAAGATGGAAGGAACGTAAATAAAAAAAAAATAAAAAATGGAATTTGGACCATTTTTGAGGAAGTAATGAGTAAAAGAGTTTTGAGTTAAGGAACAAGCTCCGAATTTTTAAAAATTCAATATCTCTTGAACGGTCATCAAAAAAACTGAAAATTTACAGCGAAGAAGTTTTCGAATGGTACTAAAAACTGTAAAAAATTGGAAAAATATAAAAAAAAATACTACAAAGTGTCCGATTTGGCATTGAATGTCCCATATATAAATTTTCAATAAGGCGTTCTATGAATGCCCTTCCGGTTTTAGAAAGTAAACTGAAGTCCAAACCAACGGAGGTAGACTCCCAAAGATTGGCACAAATATGTCTTGTATTCATAGGCTTGTTAATTTCCTAAATGGGTAAAATCGGACAAGGAGGGGAAAATTTTTCTTTTTGAAGAAGCAACCTCTAAAAAACTTAATTTCAGAGTTTTTTTTTATTTTTGTTAAACAAATGAAACATTTTTATGTCAAAAGAATTTCAAAGTCTGCACTTGGATCCAGGGAGTTTAAAAATGCAAATTTTTCTGCCTGCTCGCCCTTTTGTGGGCATGTCTATACAAAGTTAATTAAATAATAATAAAAGTGTAAATTAATCTTTATTAAATGCTAACATTTTTCACATACAAAATATTTTATATAAGCACTTCATGTCCGAATTTAATCACTTTTAGTTTGTTTGCTACAACACGATTTTCCCGTAGCCTCAGCCTCTTTTTGGCCAGTCATACAATTGCACTTATTACCTTTGGCACATTTGCAGCGTTCATCACATTTAGTGGTGGTGCATTTGCAGTCTGAAAGCCAAAAAGTTTAATAAAAATATCTTAAAATATCTTGTTTTACCTTTTTCACATCCTTTGCAAGGCATTTTCGTTAGCGTATCCTTCGAGCTTGAATGAAAAATGGTATGTATTGTCTTTTTTTGTCATCAACTTCTTTTAAGATAGAGCGCATGTCAGTAATTGTTATCGATAAATATCATATGATACAACCACATACTGGATGGAGCGTAGAGAAGATGAATGATGAAAACGATTAGTAAAACTTCGTTTTCAAACCTACAGGTGGCTTCTTAACCTTTTAAGGGCCAGAAAAATAAAATTCAAAAAAATTCACAAAAACTGAATATAATAGAAACAATTAAAAAAAAATAAATTCGGCCTTGCCGAATGTATGGATACCCTCCACAATGACAAAAAGGATTTTAGCAAAAAAAATTTTTTTGAAAAAAAAGTTTCCGTGAAAAAAAAAATTTTTGTAAAAAATATATTTGTACTTGTATCAAATTTTGTTCACATTCCCAGTAAAAACTTAGTAATAAGTCCCCATTACCGCCTACATTCTATGTAATGAGGACTTGTTACCTGCTCGATTACTTCTTGTTAACAAATAATGAGTTACCGATAACCTCATACAGAACCGGTTACTTCTTATTAACAAATAATGAGTTACCGATATTTGTCAACCAGCAGCTGAATTAAACATTTTCAGCCGTATTCATAAGTAAAAGTTAGCATATTTTTAGGTTATGTGGAATGTACCGAAATTTTCGAGGTGTCCATATATTTTCGTTCATAACTTTTGAAACGCTGAACCGATATCGCTCTAATGCAATGAATGCCATTCAGAGTTTCCCGGTATAAGATGAAATCGAGATTTGGATGTCACATTACTGGATATCCAATGGATATCATCCATCTCATAACACCGAAGATTTTTTCTGACATGTTTCGGGGGAGGATCAATTTCTGAAGGTTGATGGTTCGGATACCATCCCAGGAGGAACTGTTTTTCCAGCATGGGGCTGTATCCTTTAACAGGTTAACCGTTTTAAAAAGTTAAACTCAGAAGAAAAACTCTATCGAAAAATCTGTAAAAAAATTTTTAGTTAAAACAAGTAAGAAAGTTATAGTCGGTCAAGACCGAACATATGATACCCTACACCAGTGTTTGCCGGAAAATGGGTCCCAAGTCTAAACATGGACTGTTTGGACCTATCTTTTGTTAGATCTTTATTTAGTGTAGAAAACACACACAGATCAAATTTTAGTGGGATTGGTTTATTTTTTAGCCAATAGACCGATTTAACTGAATATCGGCCGAAATTTTCATATGGGGGACTAAGTCCAAAAATGGTCCGAATGTATTCCGATAGGATTAGGATACCAAACTACTCGTTCAACACCTACAATTTTAATCAAATATATTCATTTTTATGAATTGAGTAAATTATGTGAATATCGGGAGGGTGGTTTGTATGGGGACTACCAGAAGGACTGACCCGATTCGTTTGAAATTTGGTACGATAGTTTGTGTATTAAAAATTTTATTACCTGTTAAATTTCAGAACGATATCTACTACAAGTAAGAAAGTTATAGTCGGTCAAGACCGACCATATAACACCCTACACCAGTGTTTTCCGGAAAATGGACCCCAAGTCCGAACATGGACCGGTTTGATTTGTCTTTTGTTAGATCTTTATTTAGTGTAGAAAACACTAACAGATCAAATTTTAGTGGAATTCGATTATTTTTTTGCCAATAGACTGATTTAACTGAATATCGGTCGAAATTTTTACATGGGGGAATAAGTCCAAAAATGGTCCAATTATATTCCGATTTTATTTGGTTACACGTTTAACACCTAAAAATAAATTTTTTATCAAATAATTCCATTTTTATGAATTTTGAGGGAATTATGTAAATATCGGGAGGGTGGTTTGTATGGGGACTACCAGAAGGACTGACCCGATTCCTTTGAAATTTGGAATGATGATTGGTGCATATAAAATTTGATTACGTGTTAAATTTCAAAGCGATATCTATAATAATACGGTTATTAGAGTCATTTAAGCCTAATCCAAAGGAGGCGTTTGTATGGGGGCTAGGTCTTAACATGGACCGATTTTCTCCAATTTCAATAGGCTTCGTTCTTGGGCCAAAAGATGCTTAAGTTTCAAATTTCAAGCCAACTGATTGAAAATTGCGACCTGTATCGTGCTTAAACCGATAGATGGACAGACGGACGGACATCGCTAAATCGACTCAAAAAGTAATTCTGAGTCGATCGGTATACTTGAAGGTAGGTTAGGTTATGGTGGATGGCATTGGCAAAAAAAACAATGCCCATAGAGGCCGACTTGTGGCCCATTATGATTCCAGTTTCCCCTTCTTAGATAAAAAGCAATAGTTGCATCTATGCATTCCACTTCGATAATTTGATAAACGCCAGTAAGGTCCATGGATTTATTCCTTGGATTTCATGTAAATTCTGAAAGAAGAAAGAGCCAAATAATTTAAATCTTCTAAAAGACAGTGCAGGGCATTCACATAAAAAGTGATAACTGTCCTCAACAGCTTCCCTACACCATCGGCATGTATCATCATTACCTCTTCCAATTCTTACCATGTGTTTACCCAGGGTGTTGTGGCATGTAATCAAATTAATTACTAGTGTCCGACCGAATATTCGGCTTCGGCCTCGGCTTCGGCCAAAAAGCACTATTCGGCTTCGGCCACAATTTTGGCCGAATAGGCCGAATACCGAATAATTGTATTTTATTTGTGCTCACGTGTTGAAAAACATACTAAACTAACTTTAAATCACATTAGTAAGCCACAAAAACATTTTATTAAGTGTTTTTGCAACTAAAAACATTTTTTACATTCAAAAAAAAATTTTCGATCGAAAAAAAATTACACTCTAAAATATATTTTTTTACAAAAATGTCCAAAAATTTTTTTTGCTTAAAATAAAATCATTCTAGACAGCATTCTCATGCATTTGAGTATCCCGCCGAGTCGACTTTTATTTTTTTCTTGTTTTTACTACATTAATATTTTTTTTTTTTTAATATTCGGCTTCGGCTTCGGCTTCGGTTTGGCCGAATAGTGAAAATTTGGCCGAATATTCGGCTTCGGCTTCGGCAAAAAAAGGTGTATTCGGTCGGACACTATTAATTACCATTCTCAGTTGTCTTCTATCCATATTAAGAAGAACTTGGCTTTGTTTCAACGAATTTTCATCCCATAATGATTTTGTCTGAATACAGCAGTCCGACTCATCCCATCGGGTTAACCAAGTTTCTCTCGCTTCTAGTCTGATCCGTTGCAAAATTAGAGATAGAGGTGGATAGACGTCATTCACAGCCAATTCCTGTGGAAGATTGGCTCCCCGCTTAGCAAGTTCATCTGCCTTTTCGTTTTTACTTGAAGGTAGGTCTAGGACCAATATTTCGGGTAGTTACAAACATCAGCACAAACTCATTATACCCTGTACCACAGAGTGGTGTAGGGTATAATTAGCTAACTTTGAGCAGATTTTACGGCTGAAATGAATATTTAACCTAAATTCTGTCATTTAGTTTTAAAAAACAACAGAAATCAGCAGATTATTTTGCAAAATTTTACAATCGCTCATTATAAGCTTTAGAAAAAATAAATGATGCTCAAAATTCATTTAGGCCTCTGTTCTGTCTTTCACAACTTTCAATTCACATGAAAATTTCCGAATCACATGAAATCAAGTTTAGTTTTTTGTTGATCACGTTTTCATTCGAAGTTGAAATCGAATAATTAAATTTTAAAAAATTTTAAGGAAAAAAGTGCATTCGTTTTACTTTCACCAAATTTTATTTATGTGAAACAAAACGAAAAAGAAATTCGGATGTGAAATCTAGAACACCAAAAAAATTTGAATATTTTAATTTTGACATTTTTTATGTGAATTACTTTTTTTGGAACAGCGGCCTTAGTCTTTTTACATTTTAGATGTTCAGATTGTTTATCTGAAATCAGTAGATTTTTCTGCCAAAGTTAGCATATTGTTCTGCTAAAATCAACAGATTTTTCAGCTAAAATCAGCAGATACCGGTTCTGATGTCCTGCAGAACCGGTATTGCCGCTACTACGATACTGACCGTAGGCACTACTAAAAACGCAAACAAAATTTGTGAAATCATCCTTAATTGAACAAAGTCAAAGCTTTTAATTAAAAAAATCTGATTTTTTTTATATATTCAAAATTAATTTATTAAAAAATATAAATGTAAATAATGTGATAATTATGCATTCATTATTCTTATAAATATATTAATAAATGAAATTATTAATAAAAAAAATAATAAAATAATATTTAATTAAAATTTGTGTATATGTTTTATAATAAACATACGACATAAAAACTGAACGATGATACTTCGTATTTTTTGTTGTTTTTTTTAAGAACTCTCATAATGAACATGTAAGTAAATGGATTTTTTTTTTTTTAATTTTTTTAAAAATTACACAAAAAAGAAATAATAATAAACAAATGTTTAAAACAATAGCATCTTTTCATATTTTTGTTTTAAAACAGCTTAAATGATTTCAGAAAGCATTTAAGAAAGATAATTTCTTAATGTTTTTATTTTTAATAGATTCATCATATTTTTTTGTTATTATTTTTTAACTACAAAGAGTTTGTGTGAATTTTTTTAATGATTTTTTTTTTTTTCTTTTCTAAGTTGTTGTTTCGTTTTTAAATGATTATATAAATTTGTTAATGAAAATGGTGCAGAGTGATTAATTTTTTTATTATTTTTTTAAATATTTTGTTGTATTTATTACATTATTTTTTTTTTTAAGTAATTGTGGTAAATTTTTTTTCTGTTTTTTAGCCTACATTAAACATTTTTAAAATATTGTATTTTGTTTTTTTAAGATATTTATTTTTATCGATTCTATTTTTATGTTTGCTTAAAAAATATTTTTTTTTTTGTTTTTTATTTAATATTTATTTTTCAGTAATTTTGTTTTATATAAAATTCTTAATTTAATTATCATGAATTTAATGTTTAACCAATTAATTAAAAAACAATACAATTCTGGTTTGAATTGCTAAATAAGTTTTTGAAAAAATATGTGTTTTTGAAATTTTAATTAAAATCAACCTTGGGTTGTTTTAATTTATATTATTTTTATTTTGTTTCATATAAAAAAGAAAACACAACTTTACATTTTTATGCAAAATTCTTTGTTTTTTAGTTTTTTCTTGTTAATTTCTCACATAAAATCCTAAATATTATCATTTCATTACAAAATTCTCAACATCATTACTGTTTTAATCATGACCTTAGGCCAGAAATTCTTTAACTTACATAGGAAGAAATTATAAAAAATAGTAGGTATTAGAATAAAATAAATTAAAATCTAACAATTAAATAAAAAAAATAATATAAATTACAGACTTTTTTTAAAAATAAACCATAATAGTTAAGTAGGAGAGAAAAAAGAGAGAGAGAGAAAAATTGTTAGGAATACAAAATTTACAGTTAAAATTATTATTAACAACCATGGGTTCAATACACAGATTTGAAATTATCTTCATTACCAGCAATATAAACTTTTTTTGAGAAGAATTTGTTTACCAAAACTTTTGAAAATAAAAATTTGCGCTTTATACCCTCCATTTCAGGCCAATTTTACGGTACTACTAACAAGGGAAGTTTCCCTAGTGTCACCCTCCGATCTTTATAAAATGCTAAAATTTGTTTTAGCAACATTTTCTAAAGAAAATTTATTTTAGCAACATTTTCTATAGAAAATTTGTTTTAGCAACATTTTCTATAGAAAATTTGTTTTAGCAACATTTTCTATAGAAAATTTGTTTTAGCAGCATTTTCTATAGAAAATTTGTTTTAGCAACATTTTCTATAGAAAATTTGTTTTAGCAACATTTTCTATAGAAAATTTGTTTTAGCAAACATTTTCTATAGAAAATTTGTTTTAGCAACATTTTCTATAGAAAATTTGTTTTAGCAACATTTTCTATAGAAAATTTGTTTTAGCAACATTTTCTATAGGAAATTTGTTTTAGCAACATTTTCTATAGGAAATTTGTTTTAGCAACATTTTCTATAGGAAATTTGTTTTAGCAACATTTTCTATAGGAAATTTGTTTTAGCAACATTTTCTATAGAAAATTTGTTTTAGCAACATTTTCTATAGAAAATTTGTTTTAGCAACATTTTCTATAGAAAATTTGTTTTAGCAACATTTTCTATAGAAAATTTGTTTTAGCAACATTTTCTATAGAAAATTTGTTTTAGCAACATTTTCTATAGAAAATTTGTTTTAGCAACATTTTCTATAGAAAATTTGTTTTAGCAACATTTTCTATAGAAAATTTGTTTTAGCAACATTTTCTATAGAAAATTTGTTTTAGCAACATTTTCTATAGAAAATTTGTTTTAGCAACATTTTCTATAGAAAATTTGTTTTAGCAACATTTTCTATAGAAAATTTGTTTTAGCAACATTTTCTATAGAAAATTTGTTTTAGCAACATTTTCTATAGAAAATTTTTTTTAGCAACATTTTCTATAGAAAATTTGTTTTAGCAACATTTTCTATAGAAAATTTGTTTTAGCAACATTTTCTATAGAAAATTTGTTTTAGCAACATTTTCTATAGAAAATTTGTTTTAGCAACATTTTCTATAGAAAATTTGTTTTAGCAACATTTTCTATAGAAAATTTGTTTTAGCAACATTTTCTATAGAAAATTTGTTTTAGCAACATTTTCAATAGAAAATTTGTTTTAGCAACATTTTCTATAGAAAATTTGTTTTAGCAACATTTTCTATAGAAAATTTGTTTTAGCAACATTTTCTATAGAAAATTTGTTTTAGCAACATTTTCTATAGAAAATTTGTTTTAGCAACATTTTCTATAGAAAATTTGTTTTAGCAACATTTTCTATAGAAAATTTGTTTTAGCAACATTTTCTAAAAAAAATTTGTTTTAGCAACATTTTCTATAGAAAATTTGTTTTAGCAAAATTTTCTATAGAAAATTTGTTTTAGCAAAATTTTCTATAGAAAATTTGTTTTAGCAACATTTTCTATAGAAAATTTCTTTTAGCAACATTTTCTATAGAAAATTTCTTTTAGCAACATTTTCTATAGAAAATTTCTTTTAGCAACATTTTCTATAGAATTTTTTTTGACATTTTGAAAATGTTGCTAAAACAAATTTTCTATAGAAAATGTTGCAAAAAAACAAATTTTATTAAGAAAATGTTGCTACAACAAGTTTTCTATAGAAAATGTTGCTAAAACAATTTTTTTAAAATTTTCTATAGAAAATTTGTTTTAGCAAAATTTTCTATAGAAAATTTGTTTTAGCAACATTTTCTATAGAAAATTTCTTTTAGCAACATTTTCTATAGAAAATTTCTTTTAGCAACATTTTCTATAGAATTTGTTTTGACATTTTGAAAATGTTGCTAAAACAAATTTTCTATAGAAAATGTTGCAAAAAAACAAATTTTATTAAGAAAATGTTGCTACAACAAGTTTTCTATAGAAAATGTTGCTAAAACAAATTTTTTTAGAAAATGTTGCTAAAACAAATTTTCTATAGAAAATGTTGCTAAAACAAATTTTCTATAGAAAATGTTGCTAAAACAAATTTTCTATAGAAAATGTTGCTAAAACAAATTTTCTATAGAAAATGTTGCTAAAACAAATTTTCTATAGAAAATGTTGCTAAAACAAATTTTCTATAGAAAATGTTGCTAAAACAAATTTTCTATAGAAAATGTTGCTAAAACAAATTTTCTATAGAAAATGTTGCTAAAACAAATTTTCTATAGAAAATGTTGCTAAAACAAATTTTCTATAGAAAATGTAGCTAAAACAAATTTTCTATAGAAAATGTTGCTAAAACAAATTTTCTATAGAAAATGTTGCTAAAACAAATTTTCTATAGAAAATGTTGCTAAAACAAATTTTCTATAGAAAATGTTGCTAAAACAAATTTTCTATAGAAAATGTTGCTAAAACAAATTTTCTATAGAAAATGTTGCTAAAACAAATTTTCTATAGAAAATGTTGCTAAAACAAATTTTCTATAGAAAATGTTGCTAAAACAAATTTTCTATAGAAAATGTTGCTAAAACAAATTTTCTATAGAAAATGTTGCTAAAACAAATTTTCTATAGAAAATGTTGCTAAAACAAATTTTCTATAGAAAATGTTGCTAAAACAAATTTTCTATAGAAAATGTTGCTAAAACAAATTTTCTATAGAAAATGTTGCTAAAACAAATTTTCTATAGAAAATGTTGCTAAAACAAATTTTCTATAGAAAATGTTGCTAAAACAAATTTTCTATAGAAAATGTTGCTAAAACAAATTTTCTATAGAAAATGTTGCTAAAACAAATTTTCTATAGAAAATGTTGCTAAAACAAATTTTCTATAGAAAATGTTGCTAAAACAAATTTTCTATAGAAAATGTTGCTAAAACAAATTTTCTATAGAAAATGTTGCTAAAACAAATTTTCTATAGAAAATGTTGCTAAAACAAATTTTCTATAGAAAATGTTGCTAAAACAAATTTTCTATAGAAAATGTTGCTAAAACAAATTTTCTATAGAAAATGTTGCTAAAACAAATTTTCTATAGAAAATGTTGCTAAAACAAATTTTCTATAGAAAATGTTGCTAAAACAAATTTTCTATAGAAAATGTTGCTAAAACAAATTTTCTATAGAAAATGTTGCTAAAACAAATTTTCTATAGAAAATGTTGCTAAAACAAATTTTCTATAGAAAATGTTGCTAAAACAAATTTTCTATAGAAAATGTTGCTAAAACAAATTTTCTATAGAAAATGTTGCTAAAACAAATTTTCTATAGAAAATGTTGCTAAAACAAATTTTCTATAGAAAATGTTGCTAAAACAAATTTTCTATAGAAAATGTTGCTAAAACAAATTTTCTATAGAAAATGTTGCTAAAACAAATTTTCTATAGAAAATGTTGCTAAAACAAATTTTCTATAGAAAATGTTGCTAAAACAAATTTTCTATAGAAAATGTTGCTAAAACAAATTTTCTATAGAAAATGTTGCTAAAACAAATTTTCTATAGAAAATGTTGCTAAAACAAATTTTCTATAGAAAATGTTGCTAAAACAAATTTTCTATAGAAAATGTTGCTAAAACAAATTTTCTATGGAAAATGTTGCTAAAACAATTTTTCTATAGAAAATGTTGCTAAAACAAGTGTTCTATAGAAAATGTTGCTAAAAACAAACATTTTTTTTTCTTAAATAGGAAAAATTCGTTTAAATTGGATCATTAGCTCACCATTTTCTTTGGATATATTCGAACTTTAAACCATATTATTTTCCAAGTTTAACATTGCTAGTAACTGGATATCTCAAACAATTTCTTTTGATCCTTATGTCTATATATAAAAGAAATTTAAAAAAAAATCAACCGGTTTTGAAATTCTGTACACAATTGGATTGAAAACTATATTTAAACCAACGTTAAAAATTTATCGATTTTAAAAAAAAAATATTTGGTTTAAAAATCATTTTCAATGTAACTATGTAGACAATTTTCTAAACGTACTGCATACAACTTAAAGTTTAATTAAAATAATAAATGAAAATAATAAAACTATAGGATAAAATAAGAACCAGGAGTGGCAGGAAGAAGAATGTCTGTAAAACAAAATATATATAAATAATTAAAGTGTGCTTAGCACTGCTAATCTAGCATTTTGCCAAAAAATAAAATATTTAACAAATCATTAAACGATAACTAAATTTGCGGCATATTTGCAGCCGTGGACGTTGAGGCCATATTAGTAGTTGTAATAATATCATCACTGTTAGCTTTATGCATTTGTTGTGTTTGTGTATGGTTTTTTATAATATCATCTTTATCTGGCTGTTCCTTTTCCTCTCCTGCAACATCAGCATCAACTAATTTAGAAGAGGAGGGTGTGGAGGCTTTTACAGCAGTTGCTGTTGCAGTTGTAGAGGATGAAGTGGTTGGTAAATTATCTACATCATTCAAAAGACTATTGCTATCATCTTTTAATTCCTTTTTCTGTAGCTGTTGTTGATCCGGTGGTGTAGTGGTGTTTCCAGTAGCAGATGAAGAGGAAGTAATATTAAAGGCACTGCCTTGTGAAGTATTATTACCGGCTCCACTACCACCACCACAGCCACCTTCATCACTACTTTCCGGAACTGGTGTTGTATTTTGTTCACTTTCCATTGTATCTTCCAAATTGGGTTGAGTGTTTGTAGTATTTGATGGTGAATTACTTTCATCTTTTTGCATTAATGCTAAAATACTCTTAATGTATGTTTCCATGGTAAGTAAAAGTTTTATACGTTTTTCATGTTCTTCCAACAAACGGTCTTCGGCAGATTTTTTATTCACATTTTTCGTTAACGTGCTAGAGCTGGTAGAGGCGTTTGATTTTGCTGCTGCTGCTGCAGATGATGAAGTACAGGGTTCTTCTTTGCTTATATCCTTTTTATCCTTTGTTGGTGATTTTCTAGCCTCTTTTTTAGTACATTCTTCTTCGGTTTCTTTTTTATCGTTCTCTTTAGATTCTTCTGGTTCCTTAAATATTTCCCTCGCATCTTTTTCTGTAACATTTTCTTTATTTTTCTTTATAATTTTTTCTTCTTCTTCTTCCTCGTCCTTTAAATCTTCTTTTTGTGAAACTTTAGCGGCAGTTATATCTTCTTTATTGGCTTCTTTACTATCTTCTTTAATATCATCGTTGTTCGTAGTATCCATGGCTTCTGTTGGTGATTCTTCGTTCTGTGGTAGTTGTTCCTTAATTGCTAGTTTACATTCATCTTTGGATGCTAATGAGTTTTCAGACTTTTCTTTAGATTCGTTGGTGTCTAATTTTAATTTTTTATTTGGAAACAGTTCTAAAAGTGAGAAAATAAGAGAATATACATTGAGAAATTTACATTTGCAATAAAAATGTTTATTTGCTGAGAAAATTTATTTAGTGCTGTTTGTATTAAAAGATTGAAGCACACACCTTTTAAAAGACTATATTATATTGGAAAAAAGGTCAATTTAAATTGATTTTTTTTTATTTGTCGATGTGTCCCTTAATTTTAAGACGATCTACACCATTTACAAAAGAAAAAAAAATAAACTACATACCACTTTCAGCAATTTCTTGATAACGTGCACTTTTATACAACAAAGCTTTTAGAGATCCCCGTAATTGTTTCCTTACTGATGTGGGTATACCAGTACATTGAGCAATAACACGTATAGCAAATAAATCACCACATAAATCATCTAAATCTTCTTTAGAATGCATCGAATAACTTATAGAGTACAACAAACGTGCAATAGGTAATTGTGAGGAAATCTAAAGAAAAGAGAAAATGTCAGTCAAACCATTTTTAACAAAAGACCTTCTTCTTCTTAGAAAGAAAAGTTTTATAGCTCACCACCTTAGGATAGTAAATTTCCAAAAATGCTCTAATATATTGATCACTTAACGATACTCGACAACAACGTAAAATAATATGAATATATTCAATCAAATATTGATTGTTAATCAATAATTCAGTATACCTGCAATAAAAAATTAAGAAATTATTATATTAGTGAATACATTAAGATTTTTGTAAAAAAAAAGTATCCTCCAAATACTCACTTATTGGTACTTTTATTATTATAAATGCCCACCCAAAATTTCGGGAAAAAATTGAAATGCAAGGGTGCAGCTTCTATAGCAACCAAACATGATAATTTAACTAATGTTTCATTCAATTGATTAGTATTGACAGCCATTCGGAACATAACATCCAAAAACTCATGATATGGCCTATAGAATGCATCAATCTGAGCGTCATATTCTGGATCAACACCTCGCTGTACTTCCAAAAATTCACTATGTGGTACACACATCTGTACCATAGGCCTAGGTGGTCTTGGCATATTTTTTGTTATCGTTGGCCAATTTGTTTTGCCTCGACGTGGGAAATACGATCCTAGAGCTCCAATAGCGGTGGGAGCATTTGCAACCGACAAATGGCAATTGATTAATATAGGTGCCAGTATTGTGGTAACATCTAAACCTGGATTTCGTACTAGTTCTTTAAGTACTTCCAATGACAGTCTACATATTTCGGGTGGGTTATAGGTATTCAAGAAAGTTGCCAGCCGTTTAACGGCATCGGGTAAACCCTTAAGTAATGATGTTTGTTGTTGATGTTGTCGTAGAAAATGTTGTTGCTGTAGCTGTTGTTGCATTTGTTGCAATTGTATCTGCTGCATTTGTTGCTGCAATTGTTTTTCTTTTTGCTGTTGTGCAGTTTGTTGTGGCGTTTGTGGAGATTGTTGCTGCTGCTGTTGTTTAAGCTGCTCTTGTTGTTTCTGTAAAAGTTGCTGATGTTGCTGTTGCAATTGTTGTACCTGCTGTTCGAGCTGCTGTTGTTGTTTCTTATTGGTAGGACTATCGAGGCGGGTACTTAAACGTAAAGTACTTAAGAGTAAGACCATTTCACTAAGTAATTCCTGTAAATCACCAGATACATGACAGGCAGTGGCTTCATGATGCATGGAATGTAAAATGTGTAAAGCTTCAAAACACATTTCAATGCCACCGTTGTAAATAACCAATAGACGATCTTCATCGTTGTCAACTAATGTGGTGGAGAAAAAGGGAAACAAATATAATTTTATGTAATAGAAAAAACACTTATTCTATCCCCGCAGGAAAATTAACCGGTCCTTGATAGGTCACGTGACATATCACCCGGGCCCAAAAAATCTATCACAAACTTGACACCTTTGATTTGAAAATACCTGTCACTTTTGTTAGGATATGACTCAACTTTGAATATATCACTAGTGACATGTCACAGGTCATGTTCCTTAGGATCACAACCTGCGCCGGTTCAATAGTGATATGTCACAGAACACATCACAGCTGTTTGTAAACAGGACTTAGAAAATTTTTAAACAAATTTTCAAACAAATTTTCAAAACATAAAAAAAACAAGTAAAAAAGTTAAATTCGGCCTTGCCGAATGTAGTGATACCCTCCACAATTTCAAAAAGATTATTGCAAAAAACTTTATTTAAAAGGAAATTAATTTAAAAAAAAAAAAAAATTTGAATTTTCTTTTTTTGTCAAAAAATATGTTCGTACTTGTTTAAATACCATTTGGTGTTCAATTATGTTCACATATGTCAACCAGAAGCCGAATTAGAGCATTTTGTATTTTTAGGTTATGTTGAATGTACTGAAATTTTTGAGGTGTGCTTACATTTTCGTTCATAATTTTTGAACCGCTGAACCGATATCGCTCAAATGCAATACCAAACTTCTCGGGAGAACTTCCAATGTATATTTTAAGTTTCAGTCATCTCTGTGCAATATTTTGTCCGCGAGAGCATTTTCCACAGACAGACAGACAGACGGACATCGCTAGAATGTCTTAAAATTGATCGAGCATCATGAATATATATACTTTATGGGGTCCCAGACCGATATTTCGATGAGTTACAAACGGAATGACAAACTTATATATACCCTCTATCACTAAGTGGAGGGTATAAAAATCTCTAAGGCATTTTTAATAAAATTTTTTACTCCAAACAAACAAAAAATTTGTCCGGGACTTTGAAAATTTTCCAAAAAGTTTTGGGACTATTTTCTAAATCATTTTTAATGAAATTATTTAATTATCTAAGGGCCGAACCTGATTCAAATTGCGTCGCGCAACAAACACATCAAATTTTTAATTTTTACGTCCGTTTGACTTAGGTACGTCACATTTAAATATTAAAAACGAAAAATTATTGGGCGTTACGCCTTACGCGACGCAATTTGATTCAGCTTGGACGCTAAACTGCCAAAAAATTTTAGAAATTTTTTCGGGATCATTTGTAATTCTTAAAAATCAATTGTAATTCAAAAAATATCAATTGTAATTCGTAAAAGATCAATTGTAATTCGATGATTCCAATTGTAACTTAAAAAAGATCAATGGAAATTCAGTTGATATTTTTCGAGTTACAATTGGAATCTTCGAATTACAATTGATCTTTTTCAAATTACAATTGATCTTTTTGGAAATACAATTGATCTTTTACGAATTACAATTGATCTTTTTCGAATTACAACTGATCTTTTACGAATTACATTGTTCTTTTTCGAATTACAATCAGGGTTGGCAACCGATACCCACCTATAATAACGGTATTTGGCTATTGTACCGCAACGAATAAAGATATGGACATTTTCAAAAGCGATTTTGAAAGCTGATGATATTTCTAGTATTTTAAATGTGTCACTTCGTGTTTCTACCGGTTCGTTATCAAAATATAGGTCAATACCTTTATAATACCGTTTGAAACGGTATTATAACGGTATTAGCCTATATAACTAAAACGAACCAGTAGAAACACGAAGTGACACATTTAAAATACTAGAAATTTCATCAGCTTTCATAATCGTTTTTGAAAATGTCCATATCTTTATTGGTTGCGGTACAATAGCCAAATACCGTTATTCTAGGTGGGTATCGGTTGCCAACCCTGATTACAATTGATCTTTTTCGAATTACAATTGATCTTTTACGAATTACAATTGATCTTTTCCGAATTACAATTGATGTTTTACGAATTACAATTGATCTTTTACGAATAAGAATTGGAATATTCGAATTACAAATAGAATCTTCGAATTACAAATAGAATCTTGGAATTACAAGTAGAATCTTCGAATTACAAATAGAATCTTCGAATTACAAATGGAATCTTCAAATTACAAATGGAATCTTCGAATTACAAGAAGAATGTTCGAATTACATGTATAAACGGTGTAGTCTTTTCTAAATTTTTTCTATTCTCCTCTGAATTCTAGAGATTTTTGTATAAATTGTTGGAATTTTTGTGATTTTTTCGTAACTTTTTTTTGTAATTTCCCTAATTTTTTCCAGAGAATTTCAGTTTTTTTTTCTAAATTTTGTTTCCGGTTTGAGCTTAATTTTTCTGAACACTTTTTAAACTGTCACGATTCAACCTTAATACACGTATGAAGAGTTGCCACTACTACTGAACTGGTAACTAACAACTGGGCACGGCTATGGCTCTTCGGGCTTGGGCGGGTGTTCGTTTGCAGTCAGACAGTAGTATTCTCAGTTAAGATGTACCAGTGTACCAATAACTAAAATCTCAAAAATATTTTTTTTAAAGATTCACAATTGTCTGCATTTTTGTGACATTTTTTTATTTTTTTTTTTAACTTTACCAAATTTTGTTATTATTTTCTATTTTTCAGAGTTTTCTAAATTATCCTGCAATTTTCTGAAGTTTCTAGATTTTTTTTCCAATTCATCTGACTAAGAAACAACAGAAGTATTCCCACAAACAGACGGACCTCGCCTTAATTTTTTATTTTATGGGGTTCTAGACCAATATTTCGATGTGTAACATACAGTATGACACTAATGAACTCTTATCACTAATTGGAGGGTATACAAATATTTACTATGGGTACTATAACTAATTCTTGCACTTACCTAATATTCTAAAAGCATTTATCAATGTACCCCAAGATACTCTAGCATCCAAACCCGTTAAATAGGCTGACAGTGTTGTACGACGGAATGTGGTGACTTCATGTTTTTCTTGTTCACTAGCTTCAGGATGGCGGGTGGCAAATAATGTCATAAGTTTAAATAATTCATCGACAGCGGCTGCATACTGTGTGGGATGTGGTGTTATATTTTTAAAGGCCCACTGTAAATTTTGATGAGCTGCTAATTGTCGGGTTAAACTACGACTCTGTTCGCAACATAAACGCAACAAACCATAATAGGCAGGTAACATGGCACGATTATAAGCCACTATTTCCGAATCATCATGATCAGCTCTGATAGATAAAACAACAAAAAATATAAAAAACAGAATTTAAAACTTACTAGAAACAAAAAAACCATTAACTGAGCACATACAATATATAATTAAATGCTATATTTCTTGTTATTTCTGGACAGTTGGCAACTATTAGTGCATTATCGGGACAATCAACAATGGTATGATGCCAAAATGCTAATAATGCATGTTTATTATGATGAGCCGGTACGCTGGGCTCGGATAGACGTGGATGAAAGAGATCCCATAAAGCACGCATATACGGTCCCATCTAATAATGAAATTAAGATAATATGTATAATTTTATTAGAAAACTCTTCCTAAACTAAATTAAAACTTACCATAACTTTTTCAGTCTTGGAAATCATACAATAGCCTAAAAGGCTAAAATATGATGTCAATTTTGTGGTACCATGTACACCAATATCCGCATAGGCTCTGGCAGCACGTAGCAAACGTAGCAGTAGATTAATAATATTGTGTAATATAATTTGTGCATCGTTACTAAGTTCACTGGAAAAGTAATAATAGAAGAAATAAAAAGGTGAAATTTATTAAATTCAAATAAAACAAGTAAGAAAGTTATAGTCGGTCAAGACCGACCATATGATACTCTTCACCAGTGTTTTCCGGAAAATGGGTCTTAAGTCCAAACATGGACTGATTGGATCTGTCTTTTGTTAGATCTTTATTTAGTGTAGAAAATACACACATATCAAATTTTAGTGGAATTGGTTTATTTTTTTGTCAATAGATCGATATAACTGAATATCGGTCGAAATTTTCATATGGGGGACTAATTGTAACTCCAAAAATGGCCCAATTATATTCCGATTTGATTAAGATACCAAAGTACACGTTTAACACCTAAAAATAAAATTTTTATTAAATATTTCCATTTTTATGAATTTTGAAGGAATTATGTGAATATCGGGAGGGTGGTTTGTATTGTGACTACCAGAAGGACTCACCCGATTTGGAATGCTGATTCGTGCATACAAAATTTGACTACCTGCTAAATTTCAAAGCGATATCTATTAAAATACGGTTATTAGAGTCATTTAAGCCGAATCCAAAGGGAGCTTTTGTATGGGGGCTAGGTCTTAACATGGACCGATTTTCTTCAATTTCGATTTGGAGAATCCTTGGGACAAAATATGTTCCAAATTTCAAGTCAATTGGTTGAAAATTGCGACCTGTATCGTGCTTAAACCGATAGATGGACAGACGGACGGACGGACAGACGGACGGACGGACATCGCTAAATCGACTCAAAAAGTGATTCTAAGTCGATCGGTATGCTTGAAGGTAGGTCCAGGACCAATATTTCGGGTAGTTACAAACATCAGCAAAAACTCATTATACCCTGTACCACAAAGTGGTGTAGGGTATAATTACTGTCGTGAATTCCATTATAATTAACTTCTGAAATTGGCTTGAAAAAAAAATTTCGGACCTTAGAAATTTTTTTTTTCCTAAAGGCATTTTCAATAATTTTTTTTACTTCAAAACGCAAAAAATGTTTGCTGTCGGAACTAAGACATTGTTTGAAATTTTTTTCAAACAAAAAACGTTCTTGATTTTTTACTCCAAAAAAAATACAAAAAATTTTTGTGACCGGAA
This sequence comes from Pegoplata infirma, assembly GCA_963921195.1. Taxonomy (NCBI): domain Eukaryota; kingdom Metazoa; phylum Arthropoda; class Insecta; order Diptera; family Anthomyiidae; genus Pegoplata; species Pegoplata infirma. Next base: position 298,700,744 of record OY992536.1, on the reverse strand, counting down.
TTTTTCAAAAATGTTTTGGGCCTGGGATTTAAAAAAAAATGTTCGAGGCTTAAAAAATTTTGATATGTCCTATTGTCTCTGGTATTGGTATTTTTGAGATAGTTAAGTTTTAAGTCCAATTTACACATGTCACATGATACGCATTTTAAGACATTTGTAATATGTCCAACTTTCATCAGTCACGGGATAGACCATTTCGGATCCACTGACTGCTTTTTGTTCATTAAAAGATTTGTTATTTGGTCATAAAAAAGATAATCTTAGGTTTGTTTAGTTTACAAGAATAAAAAACATTGCAATATATTTTTTTAACTCACCGATAAACATGAGATGTGGTTGATGATAACTTATGCAAAGAATGTGTGCGGAAATTAGCTCTAAATGGTTGTGATGGTACCAATGAAACCAATAAATACGCCGCAGCTGCAAAATAATAAAAACAAAATATATTATAAACATCGCATAATATATTGATAATTATCAGTATTTATTTCTTTTTTTATTAGAGTCGTGGTCAGAGTTTTGGTTCCTATTAAGTCGCTTAGTAAACCAGTAAAAAGTTTGAAAACTTCCATTAAGGAGAGTGTATGGGGTGATTTTTATTTTATGCCTTATAAACCTGCTCCCACGATAGCTTCGTTTTTCGGATGGAAAACACAAAATTTTTTAACAACTCTTCAATAAGTATCCATAATTTTTGACTACGACACTCATAATTTTAACAATCATCTTACCATTACGAACTCTAGAGTTATGATGTGCTAATAAATATTGTTCTACCCATGTATCAGCAGATTGTAAAATCCAAGCGTGAGCTATTTTATTTTTTGGAGCCTGAAAAGCTAACCAATCTAGTGCCGACTGTGGACAATATTCGGCAGCATCCCAAACACGTTGTAAAACTAATTGTGAAAAGCATGGTAAACCCGAAGGACCACCTTGAGTTTCTGTTAGCAATGTTAGCAATTTAAAGAATGGACCACATAACTCGGTGTGTTTGGTGACAGAAGCAAATAACATGGTTATTATTTGATTAGCTAAACGTTCATCCCAACGACAGAGAGCATGTATTAAATGTTTAGTTTGATGGGGATTAATATTATCCTTGATTTGTTGATACAAAAAAGGAAAGCCCTAGAAAATTGATAAAAACAATTTATTATAAATAAATGAAATCTAAGGCAAGTAATGGTAGTAACAATAATACCTTTCCGCCTGCAATAGCATTATAATCTTTGGTGGATAATTTTAAACGCAAATCTTGCCCTCTAGATCTTTCTACTAAATTAGCAACCAATGCTATCATTTTATCCAATGATGCTGGTCTTGTTTTATCTACCGACAAAGCCTCATCCGAAGAGTTGTCATCATTATCAGAACCAACTTCAAGCTAAAAAAATATTAACATTTATTAATTTACATCTGTATAATATTTTAGTGTCATGTATTAACTTACATTATCATGAGTTTTATTGCCCAAATAAAAATCAGCTACACTCTTTATGACTCCTATGCGTAACAGAAATACCGTTTCCTCGTCACCCATTCTCGAAAATTCAAATAATAAACCAAAAAATTCAGATAAATGTCGCAAATGAGCTTTAGCACCATGTTCCATAAGTAGTATTAAGGAACTTATAAAACGAGTAACACAAGAGGCATTTCCAATAATTTCCTTGCCATCATTATCGGTTTCAGTTTTCAAATATAAATGCGAATGAGAAGAACTGAAATAAAAGAAAAAAATATTTTAAGAATTTATTTTAGAGTGAATTAAGTGAAAAAAAATGCTAACTCCAATTTAATTAACTTAACACAGGGGAAACGAGAATTTTTTTAAATCGTTTGGCTTTAATAATTTAAAATTCTGTCCATGCTGCCGACTAACAAGCTCCTTTCTGACATAGCACATTAAAAAAAAAACATTGCCCACGTTTTTTCCCTAAAAGCATTTTTGAATTATTTTACTCTAAACGCAAAAAAAAGTTGCAAAAAATGTTTATGTCCCGGACTTTATAAATTTAAAAATTGAAAAAATAAAATTTCGGATCTTAGAAAATTTTTCAAATTTTTTTTTTTTCTAAAAAACTAAAAAAAGTTGTGTCTAGGATTTAAAAAATTTATTTTTTTTTATACCCTCCACTCTAGTGATAGAGGGTATATATAAGTTTGTCATTCCGTTTGTAACACCTCGAAATATTGGTCTAGGACCCCATAAAGTATATATATTTATGATCCTCGATCGATTTTAAGTCGATCTACCGATTTCCGTCCGTCCGTCTGTCTGTCTGTCCGTCCGTAGAAAACACGCTAACTTTTGAAAGACTTTACAGAGGCTACTGAAGTTTGGCATATATGTTTGTCATTTACCTGGTCAGGTTAGTATTGCAATCCAGCCAAATCGGTCCAGTGGTTCAAAAGTTATGAGCAAAAGAGTAAATTTCGCGAATTTACAAGATAAAAAACACGATAACTTTCGAAAGACAATAATGAGACTACTGAAGCTTGACATGTATCTTTGCCGTTCCCCGGGTCTGTTTGGTATTAAATTTCAGCTCAATCGGTCAAGTGGTTTCAAAAGTTATAAGCAAAACCCTGAGTTTCAGATTAGTTTCATCTAAAATGCCACGTGTTTTAACAAGTTTTAAAAGCATTGGTGGTAACTAAACAATGCTTTTCAAACTTGTTTAATTTTAAAGCAATGCTTTTTAAACTTGTTAAGTTTTAAAAGCATTGGTAACTTAAAAATTATACTCGAAAAAAATTTTACACTCAAAAAAAAATTTTACACTCAAAAAAAATTTTACACTCAAAAAAAAATTTACACAAAATAAAATTTAGTTTTTTTTTTACAAAAACGACAATATTTTGTGTACATACGTACGTGCATTCACTCAGAAATATTTTTACAGTAAAAAAACATTACACTCGAAAAAAATTTTACACTCAAAAAAAAAATTAGTAATTTTTCTTTTTTTTTTTTAAATGACAAAAAAGAGTTTTTTACTCAAAATAAAATATAGCTAATCAAAATTGTTAATTTTTTTACGTTAAAAAATGAATTACCCTTTAAAAAATGTATTGTGGAGGGTATTCATAGATTCGGCAAAGTCGAATTTAACTTTTCTACTTTTTTAACAATTTTTTTTTTTTTCTAAAAAAATTAATTTGTTTACTCCAGATCGCAAAAAAAATTGCCAAACAAATTTTGTGTTTGGGACTTAAAAAAAATTCAAATGATAGCCGAGTTTAATAACAACTGAAGCTATTGGTATTTCCATGTATTTTGTATGTGAAGCAAAAATGTCAATGCCAAATTCATGAGTTAGAAAGTGTTAAGTGCAATATTTACCAATATTTTTGATAGGGTTCTATAAATCGAAAGTCGACTCTTTTGCTTTCGGTTTTTTCAACCTTTTCCACATTTTCGATTTCTTCGACTTTTTTTCATAAATAAAATACAACAAAAAAAATAGCACCTAAATGCTTACAACAAGTCAAAACTAAACTTTTATTTACAAAAAATAGACTTTTTAAAAGTTGGAAAAGGTCGAAAAAAGTTAAAAAGTCGAAGAAAGTCGAAAAGTTGAAAAAAGTCGAAAAGTCGAAAAAAGTCGAAAAGTCGAAAAGTCGAAAAAAGTCGACTTTTTAAAAAGTCGAAAAGTCGACTTTTTAAAATTTGAAAAAAGTCGAAAAATCGACTTTTTAGAAATTGAAAAAAGTCGAAAAGTCGACTTTTTGTTGACCAATTTTTTTATTTGGTCATATCAGGATAAAGGATGTGAATAAAGAATGATATTGAAGGATAAAGTTTTAAAAGGACGTTACTTTACATCCTTTTTCCTGACATGTAAAAATAAAAAAATAGGAAAATTAGGGGAGAACCTCCTATTTCATTTGCTATCACTATTGGCATCCTAGGACAAGTATTAATCCTCAAAAAATTTAAAGTCCTTTTAAAAGGAAACAGGATCACGAAATGAAAAACTGTAAATGCAGTTTTACTACATTTAGTCTCTAGTTTCAAACGTATATTATCCAGTTCGTGTTTAACGACTTTTTTAATTTTTGTCGGACGGTGTTATAAATGATACTTTTCACTTGGCCCTCGTGAATTTTATAATATCAATTACTGTTAAATATACATAAAAGTAAATAGAAAATTTAATTTTATTAATCATCTAAAAGAAATAATTGTCAGTAGAGTAAAAACACTTAAGAAATTCATAACTTAGATTTAAACTCGACGACCTTCACTCTTATTTGTTCAAATGTTTTCTTAACACAATAGTTTTTTTTTGACAAAAGCATTTACAACCAAATTTTGTTTCAAATATTTTCATCATTAACAGTTTAAAAATATCTTCAAAACAGTCAAGTCATTAATATAAGAAAATGAAACTTATAATAGTTTTCATACTTTTCGGAGTTTTAGCTACTCAAATTTCATGTTTCATAAGGCTACCATGTAAAAATAATAGCGAGGGAGTGGATGCATTAAACCTTTGTAATGGTTGGCTTGGCCAGGAAATTAAATTTAATGGAACCGGCGTTGGTAACACAAATACAACAAATCAATATTCATTTTTTAACATTATTGAAACATTTATAAGAAGAAATAAAGAAAGATTAATACAAATCGTACAGGAAATTAGAAAGGTAATTAAGAAAACTTAACTTATAAAAATGTTTAAAAAATTGTTTACTTTTAATATATAAATAATCAAAATCTTATTTGTTTACTTTTAATTTTCAGAATGTTCGTGGAGCTTTGGGATTAGCGGTTTCAGAGTCTGTAAATAGTACAAATAATACCAATACAAACAACTTTGGTAACTCTACAGCACCAATACAAAATAACACAACTACGATTAAAAATAATACCATAACAAACGATCCGGACGTGGAAATTATTAATGTAAATCTTAAAAATCCTGTTAGTAATTAAATCTTTTAAAAAAATTAGTTAAGTTCTTTAAAAATATGTTTTCAGTATTAGTTGATTTGCTAAAAAGGAGTATGAGCGAAAAAATTATAAAATAAAAGTTAAAACATTTACAAATTTGTTTGTTTCAAATAGGATTTCGTGGAAGGACCCAAAGTAGTGCATTTATGGCAATTCCGAAAACACTCAGGCAGAAAAATACAAACGGGCCAACGTTGGAATGAAGTTGGCGGCGACGGTACCAACGTTGGCGAATCATTCCCGTTTCTAAGTCTACGACGTCATTCCGAGGTTGAAATGATAACAGTGGCCAACGATCGCTCGACTTTTGTTTTGACGTTGGGTTAACATTGATTTTACAAATTTACGACATTGGATTTAACTTTTGCTTAGGGATGGATTAAAAATCTCGATGTAGGGCTTTTTAGTTACCATTTTGTACAAATTGGTTGAAAAAGCAACTACTTAAGTGTTCACTTAGATTAAAGAGTTGAAGTCTATGTAAATCAAAAACTTTTTTTAAAAAATAAAAATGTTAAACTTTTAAATTATAATCTATAGTGTAGTGTTTTATGTAAACACAAAGTTGTGCCAACACAATATTTTTAGTTAAACGGTTTTACATTATACAATGTTGTATTTTTGGCTAGCCCGATATTGTACCAACACAAAATTTTTGGTACGGTTGGCAATTTCTGACTGGGCAGTGTCCTTGATATCACTACCCCATTATCAAATTAAACTGGAATTATTATGGTTAGGGATTTTGCAATTTCTTATGCAACGATAAAAATTAGCTCCAATGGTGCGTCATAGAGGGGTAATTTGTAAGACCGACCCCAGTTAAAAACAAATTTACAAAAAATAAAAAAAAATTGTATAGGGACCGCCTTAAAAATTAGAGATAGAGGGTAGGTGTGTTCAGAGAAAATGTTTGGACTAAAAAAATATTGTGGGTCGGTCATACATTTTGTTGCTGTATGGGCACTATTAGGGCAGTTAGAGCGGTTGGAGCAAATTTTAAAAAATTTCGTTTTTTGCGGGAGCCCCCTTAGAAATTGGAGATAAGGTATTAGTTTGTTCCAAAAAAATGTTAAGACGTAAAAATTAATGGGGGTCAGTCTTATAAATGACCCCTCTATGACGCACCATTGGAGCAGTAGAAATGATTTTAAGATTGGAAAATTACAATAAAATTGTTTCAAAAAATTTAAAAAAATAGTAATAATCGTTATCCCACGATCCTCCTGGGCAAAAAATTTGTAGAATCGATAGAAGTTTTACACAAAAAAATTTCAACAAAATCGAAGAGTACAAACATTTTCAAAAATAAGATTTAAATTTTAAAACTTAAAAATCGCATACTAGAGCGCTTTTAAGAATTTTTTGGGATTTTTTTTTTAAAGTACGTAAAAAACAAAAATTTTTAAACAAAAAAAATTTAAATTTGGACCATTATTGAAGAAGTTATGAGTAAAAGAAGTTTGAGTAAAGGAACAAACTACCAATTTTTAAAAATTCGATATCTTTTGAACGAGTCATCAAAAAAATCTGAAAATTTACCACGAAGGAGTTTTCGAAGGGTACTAAAAACTGTAAACAAATTGGGAAAATCTAAAAAAAAAAAATTTCTAAGTGTCCGATTTGGCATGGAATTCCCCATATATACTTTATGTGTTCGTGGTGTTACAAACGGAATGACAAGCTTATTTATATATACCCTCTATCGCTAGAGTCGAAGTACAGTCTCAATTGTTTGAACTTAATAGGGTTTACAAATTTATTGTTAGTTTTTCCAGATCAATTCTGTTTTACGACTTAATTGGATTCCTAACAACTTTAAAGTGAATTTTTGGATTAGGTATTTCCCAAAGAGATTTTGTGCAAATAGTAGCAGCATCATTTCTGACTGAAATTTATTTTAGCAATTAACTTGTGTCTAATAAACAATTTCTAAATGTTGATTACTTATTTGCTGTTGATAAACAATAATTCATCACCATAATTAGATGTTGTTTGAACAAGTGTTGTATCCAAAAATATATTATTTTTAATACGAAAAAATTATATTAATTGGCATTATTTCAATAATATGAACAATTTGTTTGAAGACATACGATTTCTATCAAAATTTTCCACTTCAAAAACAGGGCCTCAAAAAATGTACAAGTTTTTTTGTTATATGTGGCTTATCGATTTTTCTGATTCTTATTTAATAATTTTTATGAGGACTGTGCAGGTCTTTGAAAATTAAAAAAAAAATCGGGACAGAAAATTCTTCGAACAAAAATTTGTGTCTGGTACTTAGAAAATTATTTTCGGGAAAACTTTTCATATATCCTGTCTCCGGTAACGGCGTAAGTAAATTTAGGACATATAAATAACACAGTGATACAAAATCGAACTTTCGGAATCGGAATGGGATGAAACCAAAAGCAAATGAAAGCTGACGTTTTCCATAACAAAACCTTCAAGGCCTTTTTTTTAGGTCAGAGCTAGATTTTATTTTACACGCATTTAAAGTTGGTGATTTTAAAGCATTTAAAGTTTTTGTGTACTAAACATTTCCTACTTTAAAGGCCCCTGGTGGTGCCCTTATTGGACATGTAGGGTCCAGTTTCCAAACTTAAGCTCAAAATTACTTCAGCTATGACTGGTATGAATTTTGCTGCAATCGGTACAGTACCTATTTACTAAATAGCCAAATTATTAAAATAAACCACTGTACACCGTTGCGTATGATTGTTATTTAAAGGCAATTATTAATATAAACCACTGGACACCGTTGCGTATGATTGTTATTTAAAGGCAATAACAATATTAATCATTCGCCACTAATACAGTTTTCAAGCATTTATTATTATAATTATAACAAAAGTGCACTAACTTCAAATGCGTGTAAAACAAAATCTTGCTCTGAACTAGAAAAAAGCTTTGAGGGATTTGTTATGGAATATGTCAACTTTCATTTGCTTTTGGTTTCATCCCATTCCGATTTTGGGTGTTGCACTGTGTAATTAATACAATTTCAACTGTCACGTGATAAGCATTTTTAAAACGTCTTAAAGAGATATGACCCGTTTTCAGTAGTTATGGTATAAGTGATTTCGGATCGACCGACGCGACACCTTTTTTTCCTGCAGGACTTTTTCATTACTTAGAACCTTTTAACATTAAGCTAAAGATATTTGACAAATATATTTACTTACCGCAATCTTTGTATAACATGTATAACTAAACGTTGAAACATTTGACGAACCATTTGATTGGGACATTGTATTAGAACTTGTACTGGCCACCAAGGTTCAATAGACATATGTGTGAGAAACCATTCACAAGCCTCTTGACTGGCATTAAATTGTTTTGTTAACAACTCTACCCAAGGTACCATAGTGGGCTGGAAACAGAAAATAAATTAAATACTGAAAAATACACTATTAAAATTATTAGCATACCTTTTCTTTGGCATGTATAAATGTTTCTATGAAAAATGAAACCGATAACTTAGCCGCCATGCAAGTGACATCTTGTTGGGATATCAAAGTTTGTGGTATGTGACCACAAATTTGCCACATAAAGCTGTAAATGATTATTTAATATTACGATAATGAAATTCAAAATTTCAATTAATACTCACTTAAAGTAGGTATGCTCAAATATATTACGATCTTGTAAAAATTGTCTATTATCTTGCCATATCCAGTCTTCTAGTTCTTTGCTCAATTGTGGCCTCCATGGATTTTCATTTTGTTTCGATGATGTAGTGGGCGATGATCCTGTTGATGTTGAAGGTATTTCTGTTTCGATTTCCCTCTCCTTTTCTTTCTCTTTTTCGATTTCCTTTTCTTTTGTTTTATTACTATCACAATTGTCTGTATTTGATTTATTTAATTCCTCAGAATCTACATCCATTTTTAAATTCAATTCATCATTCAATTCTTTCTTAGTTTCCTTATCATCTTGTATTAGGTTTTCTGCAACATTAGCTTGCTTTATTGTTGGTGATTTTGTTATGGATATTGTATTTGGAGAGGCCAAAAGATGAGCATGTTTTTCTTTTAAATGTTCGGGTAAACGTCTTTCATAAAACAGCATATAAGCAGAATTAGTCTTTTCAAAACTAAAGTCTAAATATTTTTCTGTCACAGAATCATAAGTTTTGCTCTGAAAAAAGATTGAAAAATATATTTAATGAGGCAAATACGAAAAAGAGACATTTTCTATTTACCGTCATTTCTCCTCCAAAACATTCTGCAGCTATTTGGGATGGATCAAAAGGTTTAACCTCGGCATCATTAAATAAAAACCATCTGTCATGTTGCATGGCTGATTTATTACGTTCCTTTATAAAACTGTAATAGTGACCACCGTCTGCAGTACCTGTATGAACTGTAACACCTACCAATTCATATCTGAAATGAAAAAGTAATATGTTTATTCAAAAAGTTTTGGCAAAAGTCAGATGTGTCATTATTCTAAGTGTGGAGATTTCTTCCAGATCTTGAAACGTGTAGTCTCCTAAAAACTTTGCTCTACAGCGTAAGAGGGCAAAACAGTCAATAAATTTTTCAATATCTCGAAACACTTCGCTCTGACGTAGGAGAGTGCAGAACAGTGTGAGTCAAAAATTTTTAGTGAAAAAAGAACTTTGAGTGAAAATTTGTTTTGAGTAATAAAAAAGTATTGAACAAAAATATAGTATAAAAAATGTTATTTCATTTCGTTTCCTAATCCATTCAATTTTGTTCCCTGTTCTATTCCATTTCGTCCCTGTTCCACTTTATATAAAAAACACTATTTTGTTACTTTTTATAAAAATTACTTTCTTATAAAAAATAATACTTTTATAAAAGAATTTTTTTGTTTTACTTTTTATATAAAAGTTAAATAGGAGTTTTTTATACCCTCCAACCACAGTATGGGGGTATACTCACTTTGTCATTCCGTGTGTAACACATCGAAATATCGGTCGGGGACCCCATAAAGTATATATAATATTGATCCATGATAGAATCTAAGACATTCTAAAGATGTCCGTCCGTCCGTCCGTCCGTCTGTAGAAATAACGATGCAGTCCAAACCAAAAGAGCTAGACCCCTGAAATTGGGCAAGAATATCTCCTATGTTACTGGTAAGGTTAAGGTCGAAGATGGGCAAAATCGGACCAGGGGGCAAAAAGTTCCCCCTTGAAGAACTAAAACGACCCCTGAAAAGTACGACATTTTCACGAGTTTTTTTTAATTTTTGCTCAACAAATGTAACATTTGTATGCCATATTATGTTCATAGACCTGCGCTTGGACCAAGGGGGTCAGAAAATTTGATTTTTTTCAGGCCGCACCCTTTGGGGTCGTGGTTATAGAAATTAATTTAAAAAAACGATAAAAATTTATTATTTAAGCATAAATACCATAAACAAATAATTTGTAAACATATATAGCGGTGGTACAGGTGTCCCCCAAAAACTCCGCCGACCCCCCTCCCCCCAACAAAAAAAATACGCCCCTGCGATTTTTTTTTTTTTTTTAATTTTAACGTGTTGGAGGGTATAAAAGATTCGGCACAGCCGAATTTAACACTCTTACTTGTTTTTTAATAAAAAAGTTCTATTTTGGTACTTTTTTACTTTTTGGTGCTTTTTGTAAAAAAGTACCATTTCTTTAAAAATTACTGTTTTTAATTCTTATTAAAAATAAGTATTGTTTTGATACTTTTTATAAAAGAGTACTATTTTGGTATTTTTAATAAAAAGTACTTTCTTATAAAAAAGATAGTAATTTTTTTGGGTTTTTTTTTTTAAAGAACTATTTTGGTGGTTTTTATTATTACTTCTTATTAAAAAGTAGTACATTTTGTTACTTTTTAAAAAAGTATTTAATGGTACTTTTTATAAAAAAGTACTATTATGGTACTTTTTATAACAAAGTACTATTTTGGTACCAATAACTCCTTTCTATAAAAAGTACCAAACGGGAAATGACAATTAAGGGAATCACATTGAGCCTTATGGCCTCCGAGTGAATTCGCCAAATTGGCGGACGCCCATCCAACCTAACCAAAAAGTACCAAAATAATACTTGTTTATAAAAGATGCATTAATAAATTCCTTAAATGTTTGCCATTTCAATTTTTTTTTTTTACCGCTAAATGATCCCAGATTCATCATTTCCATTTTAGTGAAAGTTTTTAGATTCTGACGGCATAAGTTCAAAAGTTTTAAAAATGGACCAATTTCTCCATTACACTTTTTTTACTCTACTAGATTTGGAATTATCTAAAAAGTACTTTCGTCAGAATATTTTCTCCGCTGAATAATCCTACGAATTTCGAGTTTCTAAAACCATTATTTTGGGTGATAGAAAAAGAACCAAAGAGCAATTTGTTGCCCTTTTTCCGCTTAGAATCAACATTTCTAAAAAGTACCTGTTTTGCATTTGTTTTCAAAGTAGTTCCAAAGCACTTTTTTGCCCTTCCAGTTCAGGAATCTTAAAAGTACTTTCGTCAGAACGATTATTTCCCCTGAATGACCATTACTTCAGTAGATAGAAAAAGGACCAAACTAAAATTTTAATCGTTTAAATTAGAATTTTCAAAAGGTTCTATTTTTAGAATGTTTTTTATTTGCAAGTTTCTGGGACCATTATTTCCGGAAATACAAAAAGTACCAAAGTACAATTTTGTGCCAATTTTAGACCATTTATATGGGATTTTCCAAAAGGTATTTTTTTAACTTAGTTTTGCCGCTGGAAGATCCAACATTAAAAAAATTTTAGTACCATTATTTAAGGAGATAAAAAAAATCACATAAGTACAATTTTCAAATCTCAGATCAAAAAAGTCATTTAAAAAATACTTACTCTAAACATTCCTCTAAATCATCTTCCAAATCATCCATATCACTACCACGTTCCATTTTACGTTTTTCACGATCCTCTATAAAAAAAAAAATAATTTAAAAAGTCAATCAATCAAAAAAATATCGGGTTCTTCCAAAACTCACCCTTATATTGATGTGGCATTAAAGTCTTTTCAACATAATCGGACATATTTAAACGCATCGGAAAAGAAAAATGTGTATTAACTTTTTCTTTGAGCATAGTGACCATATTAAAAGTATAGCGCATAGTATTAAAACATAAAATTTGTGGTAACTTCTTAAAGCAAGCTCTCTTTTCGGCTCTCACTTTTTTGCCACACTGTGAACAAGTATACATATTATCACCTTCTAAAGTATCTTTAACCGTTACTTCATCTAAAGATTCTTGTAAATTACGCATATCGGCTACTTGACATCTTACGGTATAAAATTCTTCGGCTGTACGAGAGACATGATCACAATCTAGAGAAACAACGTTGTTACTTAAAGTACCACAGAATAAACGTTTTACAAGATCTTTAAGATCTGGTGTCATTTCCTCCAGTTTTGATACAAGATCTATAAAAAATTCTGCCATATCTTTCTGTTCTCCCGTATTTAAGGGTTGATGATCCATTTGATATACCCGACAAAAAGAGCGAGGATTGTATGCTTTCCGTTCAGATTCCAAGAGATAAGCAAACATTCGTTGTAGTTCCAATAATGTTGGAGCATGTTTTTGTGCTTTATTTGGGGGTATACGTAATACCGATGCTCTAGCCTGAGGCATCATATAAAGATGTTGTATACAGGAGGCCATATAGCAAGTAGCTCCTAGATTTGTTAAACCAACATAACCACATTCTGAGCGTCCTTCATCACGGGGCCAATAATCCCAAGGATATGGAGGTTTGGGTCCCGGTGTATGTTGTGCCAATAGTTTGTTGTGCAAGAAAGTATAATTCTTTGGACAATTTTTACATAATTCCACAAGTAAATCATAAGCGGCCGCTCGAGAAGTAGCTGATTTACATTTAGGTTTCTGGCGATTATGCGGCGAGGGCATATCAAATAAAAATTCAAAGATTTGTTCTATGAACTGTATAGCTTTCGAACTAAATTTAAAGGTCGGATCATATTTTACCAAATTCGACATCAGATTAATCAAGCCAACTAAACCATCATCTTGCATGCCAAAACGAGTTTCATAAAAATCTCTGGTTAATATTGATTGAGCAACAGATTGACAAAGTTTTTCCACATCTATGGCATCTTCATTAAATGAGGACGATTCAAGAGAGGACTTAACCATTTCGGGTGAAAGTGTATCTACTAATCTAGCTAAAAGCCAAAAATAATCACGACATGCTGGACCATAAGGTTCTTTACCATCATCACTTAACATATAAGGATTATGATGACTATATGAAGTCATTTTTTCGGCCACCGGCAAGAAAGATATCAATTTCCTAAGCAAAGGAGCTAACAACTGCTGATAACTTTGGGAATTGCCCAAACAAATACGATATAAACCAGCACATATTTCACGCCTTACAGCCGGTTCAGGATCCTCTAGTATAAACTTTTGCACCCAATTGCAATATTCAGGATGAGCCCAAAGTGAACGACGAGCATCTGAAGAAGCATGTACAAAACTAACCATAATATTCATGGCAAATTGTACAACTTGAGCTCTTCCCCAGAAACCGGTTCTCAAATGATGATACTGATATGCTGATGTAGTAGCCAAGTAATTAGCATATGCTTCATCATTTAAAATATTGGATAAACGTCTTAAACATGGATCAACAGACATCATTTCCAACATAAAATCCTTGGGTTTTGATATTGATACCAACATATCTTCATGAAAATCTTCTTCAAACCCTAAAAGCCATAATATGCGCAGCAAACTGGCTAAACAATCATGACGCCATTCATTAAGCAGCTCCTTGGGATAAGAACTCTGTTGTAGCTGGCCGGAGATGAAAATATCATAGAGATGTTTTAGGCCACCACATTTAATAAAAGTATCACTCCATTTTGTATCAAAAGTTGTTGTGTTAAACAATTCCATTTGGGATACCGACGAGGAATGAGATGAAACATTACTGGATTCAGATTTTTTATGTTTTTTACTCATTTTTACGGGATTATTTTCTTTATCATTGAGTGCTGCTGAAACTGAGGCATGATCACTGGAAGGATGATCACTTTCTGATGTATTCATCGAAGCCATAGAAGAATTTAATTCCTTTTGGGTTGTTGAATCTGAAGAATCTTTATCTTTATGATCATTACCATTATTAGATACCTTTTTAGATTCTTCTTTACCAGATGATTCTACACTATGACGTCTTCGAGCACTACTACCAGCACCGCCACCACCACTACCCGAACCAGAACCACTTCCTGCTCCACTGGTGCTACCACTTTTCTTATTTTTATTAGAAGACGATGATCCTCTAGTATGTTGTTCCATAGGCATTATATTGCCATTAGCACCACCACAACAGGGTGCACCACCACGTTGCTGAAAAACACTGTTTAAAGCTAAACTTTCCACTATGTGCAAAGAGTACATGAATTTTTGTAAATTTGTTGGATCCAACAGTTCGCATAGTTTTTGTTTTATCTCTTTACGTTTATTAGTTTGTTCCTCTTCATTTACCTGTCCTTGTTCAATTATAGTCAAATCATTGGTTAGGCATTTAAAGGCATCTAAAATCATGGGATTTGTGGGCAATATGGCCAATATATCCCATACACGACGAGATAATAGCTGAGCCTTAGTGTGTAATTGTAAATTATTAGGTTGTGGTTTCATATCACCCAAAGTTTGCATTAGGCAAAAAAGTTTTTCAAAATACTTGGCTTGCAGCAATAATACTGTGGGTAAACAATCTTTTGGTGGTGGTGGCTGCATAGAAGGATGATCTAAGTTGGTTTCTTTGCGTCGGGCACCACGACCTCCTAAGGAAACATAAACAATCTAAAAAGAAACATGTAAAACGGTTAAATTTGGGAATGTCAAATAAATTGACATCCTACACAGTATAGAAAATATATTATTGCAAAATACAAACAAACTTTATTTGAAAAAGAAATTTAGTAAAAAAAATATGTAAAAAAGTAATTTCGACAAAAAAATGATTTTTGGTAAAAAAAATTTAGATGAAAAGGTTTGATAATTATATTTTGAGTAGGTTTATTCTAGCTCGAGGTCATTTTTTCCTTTACTAATTAAAACTATGAAACACGTGTTTCGTTTTATTTTAATTTTTTTTGTTGATTATTTGACGATCGTGTTCTTACTAAGTGGTTGTATAATTTTCTTCTTTTAATTCTCAATGGGGGAAGAGTATAATATGTATGAATATTTTTGTTTAAACATTCGCGATTTATCATTTAAATTCCCTTTGCTACTTGTAGTATAGTGTTTTTATATTTGCTAAATAGTCTTAACAATGGAATCTGACAAATTCAGAAACACCAGTCTAAGTCTTGCAAAATGCCCAGCATAAATAAATTTAAAACAAAAAATTATTTTCTTGAAAATTATTCTTTGAGAATATCATAGTTTTAATTAGTAAAGGAAATTATGACCTCGAGCTAAAATAAACTTACTCGAAATATAATATTTCAATGGTCAAATAAAACAATTTTTATTTTTTAATAAAAATTAATCAGAATTTGAACAAAATGGTTAGCACGCCAAAGTGGAATACCCCAAATATGGTAGCCCATATATTTATTTGAGCATTTGCAACAACTAGCAAATAGTATTATCCAATGAATAATCGTTTTTAATATTTTTGTTGGTTACTTGACTATCGTGTTTTTACTAAGAGGTTGTATAATTTTCTTCTTCTAATTCTCAATGGGGGTAGAGTTGAATATGTATGAATATTTTTGTACATCAAAAATAACAGTTTAAGATCGAACAAAGTGAAACTGATGACATTTATCTTAATTATAATTTGATTTTAAGTCATACTATACCTGATTATCTTTAAAAGCAGCATCACCCAAGCTTCTTTCATCATATTCCGATGTTAATTCCTGTCCCTGTGTTATAATACGGAGAGGACCCTCGCTTAATAGAAGACCCAAAACAGGAGCAGATACTCCTGAACTAGAAGTACCCTGTAAATTTTCCCACCTGTAAATAAACAAAATAGTTTTCCAATAAAGTATAATTAAAAACAAAAAAAAATTATAAATTATTTCATTACCATTTTGAAATTTCTGCTTTTAAGTCAGCAATTAAATCACACGCATGCATGTGTAATATAGATTTCTCTGACAGACCAGCTGGCTGTAAGATTATGCGTATAGCTGGGCCAGAACCTTCATTCTTAAGATTACTGTGCGAGCCAATACCTTGGCCTTCAATAGCCCAACGACGTAAATGAAAAGCATAACGACGACGAAATGTTTCCAAATGAGTATTTAAGAGCATTAATCCACGTTGGACGCACATTAAAGCATTGTCATCTTCATTGTTACTGAACATTTTTTAGGAAAATTAAGTTTTAGATTGTTAATTCTGCCATTGTCTAATTACTTACCATTCCAAAGCATTTGCGGCCTGTACTAAATTTTCCATACATTGTGAAACAAATTCCTTTTCCAATCTCAACTGTTGACCCATGTAATACATATTTATATATTGTATTGCGGCCAATGAAACTTCAGTATTGTGAGCTCTTAGAGCAATTTTCCATAAATGAAACATTCCTACAATATTTGAAGAATTTGTTGATATTGAATCAGTTTGTTTCTCATAATGAGCAATGGCCATGCGAGCCAAACTGCAGAGCTGTTGAAAAAGACCCAAGCCAACCATAGAAAATTCTTCTGGACGTAATTCCGGTAATTTTTTTAAATATAAATGTTGTAATGCCTCCAAACCTAAGGCATGTTGTTCACCTCCCTTAGCCTGGGATTGTAACCAAGAGAAATAGCAATCAGCACAATCAGGATCATGGGCCAACCATTCCCACAACGAATCAACTTGTTCCAAACTTAAACTGAAAATAAAACAATTGTTTAAACAATTATAATAAAATTAAATAAGAATTAATTCAATTCCTTTTAACTAACCGAAAAGTTTTTGGTGAACCCATCGATGAAAATATGGAAGACAAAAATTGTAAACGCACCGATACTTGGGTCTTATGTGTATACAAAGCCAAATCCTGTAGTAGTTGTTCATTAGCTTTTCCCACTATTATATCTATATGACATCTAGCATAGTATTTTATGTTGTTGAAAAAATGATACATCATTCTGTGTTGCCTTTCGGCCCACATGGTAACTTGATGGGTATCTGAGGGCCGAAATTGTTGAAACGAGGCAAATAATTTTGGTAATAAACGCAAGGATACAATAACGCTACGGTTATTTGCCAAATTTTGCAAACATCCTTCAATGAATTTTGTGCGCAATTGACGATCATTACTAAAGCATAGGAGTGTAGCTAAAGCCTTTTCAGCTTCTAAAGCCAAAGATTCTCCTAGTTGAGACTGTAAAGAGATATATTAAAGAATATTATAAACTGAAACATTCTTCCAAGAGATAGATTCTTATTGTTCTACATTATTTCATAATTTTTCTTAATTTTCAAGATTTTTGTGAATTTTAAAGATTTTTTTTTTAATTTGTTCAATTGTACCATTTAAAATTCGAAAAAGATCAAATGTAATTCAAAGATTTTACTTGTTATTTAAAGTTGCCTTTTGCACTTCAAAAGATCTAATCATAATTCGAAGGTTCTACTTGTAATTCGAATATTCCATATGTAATTCGAAAATTCCATTTGAAATTAAAAGATTATAATTGTAATTCCAAAAACGTCAATTGTAATTCGAAAAAAATAATTGTAATTCGAAAAAGATCAATTTTAATTTGAAAAAGATCAATTGTAAAACTTTTTACTTCAAAACACAAAAAAAAAAATTGCCAAACAATTTTTGTGTTTGGAACTTTTCAAAATTTTTTTGGGAATACACCAATTTGAAAAAATATCAATTGTAATTCAAAAAAATCAATTGTAATTTGAAAAAGATCAATTGTAATTCTAAATAGATCAATTTTAATTAAAAAAAACAATTGTAATTCGAAAAAGATAATTGTAATTTGAAAAACATCAATTGTAATTCGAAGATACAAATTATAAATTTAATTTATTATTTTATTCGACCTTTTAATTTTTAAATTAAGAAAATAAAATATTTGAGCTCGAGGCCTTATTTTCTTAAGATACAAATTATAATTAGAAAAATATCGACAAAATTTCAATTGATCTTTTTCGAAATACAATTGATCTTTTTCGAATTACAATTGATCTATTTCGAATAACAATTGATCTTTCCAAATTACAATAGATCTTTTCCCAAAATTTGTTTGAAAGTCCCAGACACAAAAATTATTTGACAATTTTTTTTTTGTTTGTTACGGGACCTTAATAGCACTAGTATGAATCGGCCGACCAGCTGACGAACAGACTCTTCCAAGGGTATGAATCCCTCCCTCCATACTAGCCCAGGGACCGCTCCAATAAAAAATTTACAAACAACAACACAAAGGTATAATCTATCAACACAACACTTTAGAATTGGGAGTATAGATATTGAACTCCAGCTGCCCAACCCAACCATGGTCACACGTATGTCCTAACCTGTCATCGTGACCCCTCAAACCCGCTCACGCTTCACCACTTACCTTATGTTCAACCACCCCTAAATAAATACTCTATTCACTCATGATTTTTTTTCTAATCAATCTCAAGACATAATTTATTTAAAAACCTTAACCCTAAACTAACACTAAAATACATAAAACTTAAAGATAAACTGGTGCTGACCTTACTCACTACAATTAAACAAATACTAATAGATTTTATTTTTAAACAAAACAAAATAACGTTTTCTTTTTTTCTCTACAAATTAGAACGATCCTATGATCCAATACTGCGAACCCTGATTTCCAGGAAATTTTTTTTTTTTAACGATACTTTTCTAGTTCTTTTATAGTGGCAACCACAATGATAAAAATATGTCAAAAGCTCACTATATTTATATGAAGTTTCCAAACAAAAAAAAATATCAAAAATAAATTATTATAAAAAAAATTGCTTAACAATCAAATTTAAAAAAAAGTATTATAATAAAAAAGTTTTTTTTTTTTTTGTATTAATATAATAAATAAAAAAAATTATTATTATCAAAAGATGTCATCAAAAGTGTAAAAAAAAAATAAATCATATTCAATAAGTCGCCAGACGTATAGCCAGACTTACGCGTTGGTATGCGTTCATATGCGTCGCAGAATTCGCGACGGTAACGACCAATATAACGGATGGTAATAATTTTATGTTCCTATTCACGGTACCGGATACCGGAAATCAATAACAGTTTTCCTAATTCTGTTCAGCTAGTTTGAAAGAGCTCTTTGAAACCTGTCTATAAATAAAAAAAAACTATTATTTCTCCGAAACCACTATGAATAGGCCCTTATGCGCCTGTTAGCTATTGACCACCGGATATTTCTTATTGAATCTTAATTTTATTTTTTTCTTCTATTCTCCTTAAAATTTTTCTTTTGTCCTTTCAATGTGCGGAGGCACCAAGAGGAATAAATCCAAATATTAAACCCAGCTCAAATAACCAATACTTAATTTATAGACATTCACTGATATACATTTAACACATACTTAAAATACACTAATCCTGAAAAGTTCAGGTGTCTAGCCGCTTGATTAAAATTTTCTGATGTGATTTCGATTAATTTTGATTCTTTTTCCAGTCCTGGAGCATTACAAATTCTAAGAGAGGTTACCTGTGGTTTAACGATTTTCAAGGGTTTCGTTTTTTTCTTTCTTCCAACTACAAATTTCTATATACGGGAGAACTTTTGCCTGGTACTTCCATTAAATTCCACCAAATTTACTTTACCAGTATGGTCCTGTGTACCAGGTGGCTTCTAGACCCAAACTATTTAAAAAAAATTGTATTGCTTTAAATCCCTATAATTCAATATTTGAATCTACAGAAAAGTACACTTACGTTCTCCTCAATTTTATTTATTTTTTCTGCGGGAAGTTTTCCTAAGATTTTCGTCCCTTTACGTTTCACAAGGCAGCCTTCACTATTGTACAAAAATTCTATTTTATTATTTTTTTCTTTTCCTTTGAAAAAAAACATTATATTTTTTTCTGTGATGATTTACCTTCTTTTAACACTCCTTATTATTTGAATCTCACAATTAAAGTTTTTATTTTTTTTCCTTTTTGGCTTTTCACCGAATTTTGTTAAATTTAAAAGAATTCACTTTATACTACTTTATTAAAAAAATACGCTTTCCACTGTTTTAAACAAACTTTCGGAGGTGGTTGTGTCCGACTTGACTCGCGCTTTTTTGATTTATGATTTAAAAAAGATGGCTGAGGCTTTTCTAAGTACACATTACTAAAACTTTCCAATTAAAAGATTTTTCTGTATATCTAAAATTTTGTCCATACCCTCATCTCCTTCTAATCACTCACTATCTATCCTTTTCTTATTTTTATTTATCGAAATCCGTTCATCTTACCCTAAATCTAGACACAAACCGTTTTTATACATAATTTCAAATCCAACGTAAAATTATAACAGATCATACACAATTCATTCATAAAAACGTTTTACTATACTTTTCTCCCGGTACACTAACAAAAACCCCGTAAAACTAGTCTGGCATCACTATTTTTACTACACATGTTAACAATGCCCACCATTCACAAAAGTCAGAAATAGAGAATTGACCGAGGTAAGTATTGTTATAATTTCTTTTATTAATTATCTTTTTCCTATTTATTTTCAGATTTAATATTATATTTTCTAATGTATTCTCCCTATTATTTTCAGATTTCGGACACGTGTACTGAAGTTCCGTTGAACTTCAGTACGCGTGTTCCCTGGATATTAGATTTCAGAGTCTGGGGGCTAGCTGCAGTGCGACTCGTCTGCGTGACATAAAAGCTTCCCCCTACAGCCCGATGCTTTCACTGGGAATTGGCTCTTCCCGCTAGCAAAATGTGAATCATCCCACCGATTGAGCCTGGAAGGAGTGGGGAAAATTGTATTATGCAATTGTGGCTCCCCCACTTGCACAAAGCTCCTTCCTCGTATTATTATTTAAAGAAAAAGGGCACGGCTGGCCTTTCACCGTTCATTATATACAATTATTGGGGCCAGCCTTATACTACGACGGTGCCCAAATCATTTTCCCTAAGGCTCCGCCACGCAAAAATTTTTTTCGTCAGCCATGGACGTTTCCTGAAGTGTGGGGGCGGGGTGGTATATATAAAAAAAAGTACAGGGACGTATCAAATAAAAATACTGAATGTGGGGCCACCGCAACAAAGCACCGGTATTGGGCCGAGATAACTGACAACAACGGTGTGCGTGGGCTCATGTATGTGTACCTACTTCTTCCGGGACGTGGGGAACTCTCACACCCTGAGGTCTCGTTTGCCGGGCATATAAGTTTATGCTACTGGAAGAGTCTGGAGTGAAAATTGTAAGTCTGTAGTCAATTTTTGTTTTATGATAGTGTAATATTACAAAAAAAATTCGAATAGATTGGTGAATGACAATACAAGATTTATGATACGTCTGACCGAATACCTTCTCCTGGCCGCGAATGAATATTCAATCAAACTTTCCTGACTTGTGACCTAATACCACTGGGTACTCATCTCACACTCTACCCACCTACAGTGGAGTGATCGAAAATAGCACTCTTAAAAAAAATGAGGGTCATTACCACTTTTGTCCTTAAAAGCGTTGAGGTAGTGATAAAAAAAAATCCTAGTGAATTTACGCAGAATAGTGCGAGCTGTTCCAAAACAAGCATTATCTAACGGCTGCATGTAAAATTCTCCCCTTTGGTTACGTTCATGTTTGTGAATATAGATGAATCTGAATTAGTATAAAATCAGCCTGAAATTGATGATGGTTTTTACAAAGCAGACCAGGAACTGTTCGTGGAATGCATCATTTATCAACGTTTTGGGTTAAGAATGTTTTGCCCATGTCTAAAAAGAAACTGTCACTTGGTATTCAGAATTTTCTTACCGCGATAAATTTTCACAATACCAGTATATAGACACCAAAGAAATTTACCTGACATTCTTCTATGTTCCACTCCTACTACAGCACTAATCCATCACAATACAATCAAATGACTATATTAATCGATGTATACTATTAAATTTATGGTTGTCGATATACTCATAACTTTTCCCTTTCCCTTCTTTACATCTGATTTCTTTTTTTTCTTTTGCCATTCTGTAACTACTCTGGGATATTATCAGGGAAAATTTTGTTGAATCATATTCATTAAGAAATTTCATTTTGTGTTTCCTTTTATTTCCGGTTATTTCCCACCTAATTACCGTTCGGGTTTCCTGAGAAAAACAAACTAACATCTATCCTCGTAAGAGAATTCTATTTTACGAATAAGGATATTCGTCAGAAATAATACTACATCGTTCTGGGAATACAACTGTATACAAACTACAGGTAAATTGACATTCTCAAGCACTTAGTGCTGACAACTGGACATATCAGGACGAACACGACATGAATTTCCAGTATATAATTGCATAAAAAAAATAATAAATTTTCGTCCCTTATCCTAGTATTGCACTTCGTTTGACTTGATCACCGATTGGACTAATATCACCTATATTTTTATATCCTTAGAATGAAATGTTCCTATAGGTTTTCCTTGCATTGATTCGAGCTCATACATGTTATTACCTACCGGCCTAAGTATTCTACACTTAAGAAATTTTTTGCAAAATTTTGCATTTATGTTATTTTTAAAATCACTTAAAACCGTGTTTTTCCTGTATACCTCTTGGCCCGGTAGGAATTTCACATGACGAGCTCTCTTATTGTACCTTTCGGCACTTTTCTCATATGCTTCGTGCATGTTCCGTTTAATCCTTTCCCTTATCAATTCTAATTTTTCATTACCTCGCAGTCCTATTATCTCATGATCTGTTAAGGACATTAATTTACGTGCTAATTTGTAGTCTGTACCGCTCGAATATAGATGAAACCCAAATAACGCAAAGAACGGTGTTACCCCAGTCGCTGAATGGATCGAAGTTCTGAGCGCACATTCTATTTCGGACAAGTATAAGTCCCAGTCTCTATGGTCTTCGTCTAAGTACGCTCTAATAGCAGTCAAAACTGACTGGTTTACTCTTTCCGAAGCGTTGGATTGTGGGGAGTAAACCGCCGTTCTTAAGTGCTGAATTTTATATGCTGCAATCATATTCTCAAACCCCTTTGCGGTAAACTGGACTCCATTATCGCTGTGGATCACCTCCGGAACTCCAAATTTGTGGAATATTTCACTCACCAAAAACTGAATCACGTTATTTGTGGTGGCCTCTTTCATTGCCTTTAAAAACGTAAATTTTGTGAAGTGATCCACAACGATAAAGATGTAACAGTTCCCACTCTTGGACCTCGGGTATTTTCCCAAAAAGTCTATGTATAATTTTTGGAATGGACGGTCTGTTACAACTTCCCGCCCAATTTCCGGCATCATATGCTGGTTAGATGGTTTTACCTCTTTACAAGTTCGGCATGATTTTACAAACTCCCTTACTTGTTTGGTAAGTTTTGGCCAATAAAAAAAACGTTTAACCCTTTCTAGCGTTTTCGCAATTCCACCGTGTGCTGCAGTATGCACCACATGGGCTTTCTCGATTATAGTTTGGGTAATATTTGAAGGAATCCAAAGTTTCCATACGAATTGTTCCCCCAAATTCTGGTCAAATGCCATTTTTTTAAAAACAAGACCATCCTCAACTCTAATGTCTGGTAGTCGCTCAGCGTTTTCCCTTACGTTTTTAATTAGCTCGAGATATTCGTCACTTTCAAATTCTAGCGTTTCGAAATCTAGCAGGTCTTCCTTTGCTATTTCATCTACTTCTATCGGGGACCTGGACAACATGTCTGCCACTATATTGTCAGAACCTTTTCGATGTATTATATCGAAATTGTATGATTGTAATTGTAGGGACCATCTGGCCAGTCTACCACTGAGGTCTTTCAGCGACATTAGCCACTTGAGGCTTGCGTGATCCGTGACGACAGTGAACGGCATCATTTCCACGTACTGTCGGAATTTTCTTATTGCCATTACTGCTGCTAAACATTCTTTTTCCGTGACGCTATAATTTTTTTGGCAAGAATTTAATTTTTGCGAATAAAAAGCTATCGGGTGTTCCTCGTCTTTTTCATTTAGTTGATATAAAACCGCCCCTATTCCGTAATCTGATGCGTCACATTGTATCCAAAATCTTTTTGTAAAGTCAGGATGTCTAAGTACCGGCGCGGAGGTCAAAGCTCGTTTTAGCTTCTCGAATGCTTCTTTGGCTTCTGGTGTCATCAAAAACTTTTTAGACTTTTTTAATGTTTCGGTTAACGGTGCAGCGATTGTAGCGAAATCCTTAATAAATCGCCTATACCACCCGGCGGTACCAAGAAAGCTACGTACTTCTCGCGTTGTTTTGGGGATATTTATATTTTTAATAGCAATTATCTTCTCAGGATCTGTTTTAAGGGTACCCCCTCCGACAATAAAACCTAGATATTTAAGCTCCTGAAAACAAAACTGCGATTTTTTTAGCCCGATGGTCAGCTTGGCATCCCTCAAACATTTTGCCACTTCCCTAAGTAATCTCATTTGGTCGCTAAAAGTACTTGATATCACCAGGAGGTCATCCAGATAGATAAAAACGTTCTCTTTTAGTCTTTGCGGTATTACTTTGTCCATTAGTCTGCATAAGCGTTGAGCCGCATTACAGAGCCCGAACGGCATGACTCTAAATTGATATAATGGTCGCCCTGCTACAGTGAACGCGGTGTATGCCTTACTCTCCTCGTCTAGCTCAATTTGCCAGAACGCGTATTTCAAGTCGACGCTACTGATAAAATGAGTCTCATCGATTCTACTGAGAATGCCATCTATATTTTGTAGTGGGTATGCATCTTTTATTGTTACTTTGTTTAACTTTCTTGCGTCTAAACAGAACCGATTCTTTCCTGGCTTACGCACTATGGTAGTACGATTGCTCCATGGACTTTCACTTTCTTCTATTACATTTAGCTCTAGCATCATATCTATTTCCTTATAGGTTATTTCCTGCACAGCTGGAGAAATGGGGTAATATCTATCTTTAACTGGGACAGCGCCCTCTACTAACTTGATCGTGTGTTTCTCTAAAGGTGTACATCCCAAACCCTTTTCTTCGTAAGTATCAAATTCTTTAATTACATTCTTAAGTTCCTCTTGTTGTTCGTCTGTTAATGCATGTGGTTTCATTCTGTATTCATTATTGTTACTTTTAAAATCTTCTTGAATTTTCTGTAAATTAATTTCTGCCACTCCTACTATTTCAGGTGCCAAACCAAAAACCCTCCAGAAGTCAATGCCTAGGTACAGATCTTGTTCTAAGTCAGGACAAAGGAACATCAGCATAGTATGTTCTTCATCCTTGTATTTAACAGATAGATTAACTTTTCCTAAAATTCTATGTTGCTGGCCACCAGCTGTTCTGACACTGGTCAGCATGGGAAGAACACAAATATTTAATTCTTTAACAAGCTCCCTGCATCCCTTGCCTAACACGCTTATTGACGCCCCTGTATCCAATAACCCATTTCGGTTTAACCCTTCAATTTCAACATCCACAAAAACGCGGGGGTCAAAGGTTTCAACGGTTGCTCTACGGATTGAATCTATCAGACTACGCTTAAGACTACGGCGCTCTGCAAATTTTTTCCTGATTTTCTGTATTCTTTTTGATAAGGG
This sequence comes from Pegoplata infirma, assembly GCA_963921195.1. Classification (NCBI taxonomy): domain Eukaryota; kingdom Metazoa; phylum Arthropoda; class Insecta; order Diptera; family Anthomyiidae; genus Pegoplata; species Pegoplata infirma. Next base: position 298,675,063 of record OY992536.1, on the reverse strand, counting down.
TCGTGGCTTAACTTCCTCATTGAAAATACGATCCCTGATCTCTTGGTAATGTTTTTGTCTGGTTTCAAGTGGCAAGTAGTGTCGCATTTGCGGTAAGTATTTTGTATTATTAGTTTTATTAAAGATTTTAACTAAATCGAACTTTTCCTTACAGGTCTGGCTCGTTAATTTTTTTATACTGCAGGGTTCTCCGATGGACGTAGGACCCCTGTCACTCCCACGTCCTTTTTCCGGTTTTTCTGACTACAGCTGGGACATTTAGGTAATATTTCATTTTGCCTGTCTTTTCTTTGTCTTTGTTTGTTGTTTACTTTCCATCTCTAAACACTCCAATCGAAGCATTTCAACCGAGGTTACGCTCCTTTGTTCCACCCTCTTTCCTATGGTTTCTTTAACATTCCTCTTCAAGATTTTGATCATATCGGCCTCAGATATTGGTTGGGTCAACCTGGAACGCAATTGACACATAATATGAAAGTAGGTGTCTATAGACTCATTCTGTTCCTGCATTCTATCTGCAAGTTCGACCACTACTTCAAAGTTTGACCTAGATCGATTGTATCGCGTCTCCAACGCAAATTTGAGGGATGGCCAATCTGTATATTTATTGGTTTGCATATATGACCAATACCACTCGTTCGCCCGTCCCTTTACTAACATATGAAAATCTCTAAGAACGTCAGCCCAAGGAATGTCATGTCTAGCCTGTAAGTACTCCAACCGAAATATAAATTCGCCAACGGTCGGTCCAGGTGAATTTCCATTAAATTCAATTCCTAACTTATCTATTCTTCCCTTCCAGTGTTCCCCGCTTTGATAGTAAAGCGAATTAATTGAATTTTCGCTGTTAGATTGGCAATTTAGGGTGGTCATGTTACGATTACCGTGTTGAAAATTCTGTCCGGGAACATTGCCCAACGGTGCACCGGCAGCAGTATATCTACTCCCATCCGGCATGTTACATTGAAAGTTATTACTGTTGATACCAGGGTTACCATTGTGACCCGTTCCTACCACGTTTCCGTTGGAAACGTTTGAGTATACGGTTCTTGAAAAGTTTATGTTATTGTTGCTATTAGGATTTACCTGGCCAACTGCATTTCCGCATTGTACATTTGGACTTACAGTTCTTGGCCTTTCGGGTACACTATTCGGAAAATTGAAATTTTGGCCATTGTTAGCGGCCACAAATTGAGAACTATTCGGGAAATTATAATTTTGGACGTTGTTGGTAGGAAAGTTTCGAGAATTATTTGGAACATTGTAATTTTGCCCGTTATTCGTGGACACATTTTGAGAGTTATTTGAAACATTGTTCTTTTGACGTGTGTTGGAAAAATGGTTAAAAATGTTTCCTACCGGTATATTTCGGTTTTGCATTCTTGAAGTATCCGGAATATTATCCGAATTGTTTATGGGAACATTGTTAACATTGATATTAGGTATTGTCTGTGCCGTTTCCGGTTGATTGTTTAAAGCCTGGATTCTCGTTAAGCCCTGTATAGCTTGTGCTAGATCTCCTAATGTTTTCCTAACATCAGCCATTTCATTTTGAACCATCCGTTTAACTTTGTCCTCAAGGGATCTCTGTACACTTAATGCCTCGTCGCTAACTAAATCCCTAACTTCCGGATCTAACTGACCATTGGAATCGCTATTAATTGTGTTATTAACGCCACTAGCTCCAGGTAGTTCTAAGTTTACCGGCTGGTTAGACGAAGTGGACGCATTATTCTGACCGGCTATAATAGTTGCCGACATGTCCATAAACTGCGGTCCACTATTTGGGTTATTATTCTCATTCATTCTGGAATCTTGAGAAATTAAAACTTTTCTTTGTTTGCTATAAGATGGTAGTTGTGATTTATTTAAATCGAATTCTGGCAATCTGCCTCTTTTTCTATTATTAGCCTGATCTGACTGTCTGTTTTGAAAGAATCTATTTGTATCAAACTCAAATTTTCTCGTATTTTCTCTCTTTTTAGCCTGTGATCTGGTATTCATCACTTATAAATCTCGGCTAACACTTTACGCTAAAACAACCCGGATATTAAATGGAATTCCGCTCAACCAGCAAAAAAAAAATGGCTAACACTCAAAATTGCCAATAATACGTAAAACTTCAACAATCTACTCTACGATGACACTAATATAACTTGCTAATTTTACTGTAAAAAAAAATTGATCCGTATCTAATGAAACCTTACGTCATTCACAAAAAAAAATTTAAATGTTCCTCTTAAATAATCAATATTTTAAATCCTCCTTTTATGGCGTTAATTTTATTCTTATCCATAAACTAAAAGTCAAATTTTTTTTTTTGCTTTATAATATACCTTAAACTGATAAAAAAAAACTTTTTTTTTTTTTCTATTAAAAATTTTCCTTTAACAGAAACTAATTTGTTTTTACTTTTCTTTTAAATATGTATATATTATTATCATTTTTAAGGGTGGTTAAAATGGTGGTGGTGTGTGCGGTATGATAATTTATGACTCCCTCAAATGAGGTCAACTCTAATTGTGTTAAATCAAAACAAACAAAAAAAACGAATTGATTATAAAACTGTCTAGGCCTGTGCTCTAGAAAATCACCCACATATGGTCATGATTTCCATAGAGGCCAGTTAATAGTCGTCTCATGATACTCCAGACCTCTAAGCACTTGTCCTGAGCGGTTATCAGTCGAACTATTTACTGCTCCACAACCTATACTTCATACTGAATCTACTATTAATAAAAAAAATAAAAAATTGGAATCATCTCATACTAATAGGGCCTCATAATTTAGAACTCCTATGCATGACTCCATTGAACTATCATTCTCCCTTGACACTTTTGAAATTCATTGCTACTCCCTCCATACAGCAGTCTTCTGACTTTTAGCCAGAACGGTTATGGAGAAAATACGCATTGTTTTTCAAACATGGTTTTGGGATAATGTTGGGCTATTACTACTCTCTAGTGGTATATGTTACTGTGTGAAGGTGGAATACACATAAGTACAACTTAAATGAATTTTAGGTGTCAATGACACCGAAGTCTTCCGATTGGGCGCCATATTGTTACGGGACCTTAATAGCACTAGTATGAATCGGCCGACCAGCTGACGAACAGACTCTTCCAAGGGTATGAATCCCTCCCTCCATACTAGCCCAGGGACCGCTCCAATAAAAAATTTACAAACAACAACACAAAGGTATAATCTATCAACACAACACTTTAGAATTGGGAGTATAGATATTGAACTCCAGCTGCCCAACCCAACCATGGTCACACGTATGTCCTAACCTGTCATCGTGACCCCTCAAACCCGCTCACGCTTCACCACTTACCTTATGTTCAACCACCCCTAAATAAATACTCTATTCACTCATGATTTTTTTTTCTAATCAATCTCAAGACATAATTTATTTAAAAACCTTAACCCTAAACTAACACTAAAATACATAAAACTTAAAGATAAACTGGTGCTGACCTTACTCACTACAATTAAACAAATACTAATAGATTTTATTTTTAAACAAAACAAAATAACGTTTTCTTTTTTTCTCTACAAATTAGAACGATCCTATGATCCAATACTGCGAACCCTGATTTCCAGGAAATTTTTTTTTTTTAACGATACTTTTCTAGTTCTTTTATAGTGGCAACCACAATGATAAAAATATGTCAAAAGCTCACTATATTTATATGAAGTTTCCAAACAAAAAAAAATATCAAAAATAAATTATTATAAAAAAAATTGCTTAACAATCAAATTTAAAAAAAAGTATTATAATAAAAAAGTTTTTTTTTTTTTTGTATTAATATAATAAATAAAAAAAATTATTATTATCAAAAGATGTCATCAAAAGTGTAAAAAAAAAATAAATCATATTCAATAAGTCGCCAGACGTATAGCCAGACTTACGCGTTGGTATGCGTTCATATGCGTCGCAGAATTCGCGACGGTAACGACCAATATAACGGATGGTAATAATTTTATGTTCCTATTCACGGTACCGGATACCGGAAATCAATAACAGTTTTCCTAATTCTGTTCAGCTAGTTTGAAAGAGCTCTTTGAAACCTGTCTATAAATAAAAAAAAACTATTATTTCTCCGAAACCACTATGAATAGGCCCTTATGCGCCTGTTAGCTATTGACCACCGGATATTTCTTATTGAATCTTAATTTTATTTTTTTCTTCTATTCTCCTTAAAATTTTTCTTTTGTCCTTTCAATGTGCGGAGGCACCAAGAGGAATAAATCCAAATATTAAACCCAGCTCAAATAACCAATACTTAATTTATAGACATTCACTGATATACATTTAACACATACTTAAAATACACTAATCCTGAAAAGTTCAGGTGTCTAGCCGCTTGATTAAAATTTTCTGATGTGATTTCGATTAATTTTGATTCTTTTTCCAGTCCTGGAGCATTACAAATTCTAAGAGAGGTTACCTGTGGTTTAACGATTTTCAAGGGTTTCGTTTTTTTCTTTCTTCCAACTACAAATTTCTATATACGGGAGAACTTTTGCCTGGTACTTCCATTAAATTCCACCAAATTTACTTTACCAGTATGGTCCTGTGTACCAGGTGGCTTCTAGACCCAAACTATTTAAAAAAAATTGTATTGCTTTAAATCCCTATAATTCAATATTTGAATCTACAGAAAAGTACACTTACGTTCTCCTCAATTTTATTTATTTTTTCTGCGGGAAGTTTTCCTAAGATTTTCGTCCCTTTACGTTTCACAAGGCAGCCTTCACTATTGTACAAAAATTCTATTTTATTATTTTTTTCTTTTCCTTTGAAAAAAAACATTATATTTTTTTCTGTGATGATTTACCTTCTTTTAACACTCCTTATTATTTGAATCTCACAATTAAAGTTTTTATTTTTTTTTCCTTTTTGGCTTTTCACCGAATTTTGTTAAATTTAAAAGAATTCACTTTATACTACTTTATTAAAAAAATACGCTTTCCACTGTTTTAAACAAACTTTCGGAGGTGGTTGTGTCCGACTTGACTCGCGCTTTTTTGATTTATGATTTAAAAAAGATGGCTGAGGCTTTTCTAAGTACACATTACTAAAACTTTCCAATTAAAAGATTTTTCTGTATATCTAAAATTTTGTCCATACCCTCATCTCCTTCTAATCACTCACTATCTATCCTTTTCTTATTTTTATTTATCGAAATCCGTTCATCTTACCCTAAATCTAGACACAAACCGTTTTTATACATAATTTCAAATCCAACGTAAAATTATAACAGATCATACACAATTCATTCATAAAAACGTTTTACTATACTTTTCTCCCGGTACACTAACAAAAACCCCGTAAAACTAGTCTGGCATCACTATTTTTACTACACATGTTAACAATGCCCACCATTCACAAAAGTCAGAAATAGAGAATTGACCGAGGTAAGTATTGTTATAATTTCTTTTATTAATTATCTTTTTCCTATTTATTTTCAGATTTAATATTATATTTTCTAATGTATTCTCCCTATTATTTTCAGATTTCGGACACGTGTACTGAAGTTCCGTTGAACTTCAGTACGCGTGTTCCCTGGATATTAGATTTCAGAGTCTGGGGGCTAGCTGCAGTGCGACTCGTCTGCGTGACATAAAAGCTTCCCCCTACAGCCCGATGCTTTCACTGGGAATTGGCTCTTCCCGCTAGCAAAATGTGAATCATCCCACCGATTGAGCCTGGAAGGAGTGGGGAAAATTGTATTATGCAATTGTGGCTCCCCCACTTGCACAAAGCTCCTTCCTCGTATTATTATTTAAAGAAAAAGGGCACGGCTGGCCTTTCACCGTTCATTATATACAATTATTGGGGCCAGCCTTATACTACGACGGTGCCCAAATCATTTTCCCTAAGGCTCCGCCACGCAAAAATTTTTTTCGTCAGCCATGGACGTTTCCTGAAGTGTGGGGGCGGGGTGGTATATATAAAAAAAAGTACAGGGACGTATCAAATAAAAATACTGAATGTGGGGCCACCGCAACATGTTTTGGAATAAAAAGTTTTGTTATAAATGTTAGGTCTATTCGATTACCCAAATTTCTTACTATTTTTTACTACAACTGGAAAGTCTTGTTTACTTTTTGTATTGAAAATTTCCAGCTGTAGTAAAATGAGTAAAACATAGTAGATTGTAGTAAAGTAATCGAATAGTCCTGTTTTTATGAAAAATATTAAGTTCCAAACATTTTTTTTTAATTTTCTAATTTCCGGACACAAAATTTGTTGAACTATTTTTTGGCGTTTTAGAATAAAAATGTTTTAAGAAAAATATGTTATTGACAAATTTCCAAAAAAAAATGCTTTATAGCGTCCAACCTGAATCAAATTGCGTCGCGTAAGGCGTAACGCCCAATAATTTTTCGTTTCTAATATTTAAATGTGACGTACCTAAATCAAACGGACGTAAAAATTTAAAATTTGATGTGTTTGTTTTTGTTTTTTTTTACGTCTTGCGCGACGCAATTTGATTCAGGTTCGACCCATAAAAGGTGTTAAAATTTAACAATTTTCGAAATTTAAATTTCGAAAAAAGTTTTAAGACTTGTTAAGTTATTGAAAACTTTCTGGGCAAAAGTGCACTTTACTGGGCACGAATATTTTGGCAAAAAAATACGCCACCCCCTCTAGAATTAAAAAAAAAAAGAACGAAATTAAAATTTAAGGGGTCTGGGCCCCGGTTTACCTCCTGGAGCCGAAAAACCGACCCACCCAAAAACGCGCATGGGTACACACAAAGGAAAGATAACAATATTATACCCCCTAGATCCATTTTAGTATCTTTTAGTTTAATAATTAACCGGCTAAAAGGCTTGATACACAAAAAAAATTTATTTTAATTAATTTATGGAGTTTGTAATTAAGCCCGGCAGAATGGCGACTACGCAGAAAAAAATGTTAAGCAAAAAAATTTTTTTTTGGGTAGATGTACTTTTTAATAATTTAGAAAAACATTTAAAAAATTTATTGAAAAACCCTTATCAGAACCTCTAGGTCCAGAAAACCGTACCTTATATTTTAATTTTCCTTTTTAATTATCTTTAATTTAAGTACCCAAACAAATCTGTAGGTGGGTGGGGCGGTTTTTTGACTCCAGGGGGTCCTCCGGGGCCCGGCCCCTTAAATTTTAATTTATTTTTTTTTTTTAATTCCAGAGGGGATCCAAACCCCCCTATAAAAAAATATTCGTGGCCCGTAAACTGCACTTTTGTCAGTTTCTGGACATAAAAACTTTTTAGCAAATTTTTTGCGTTTTTTGTTATAAATTATTTTATTAAAAGTTTTTTTTATTTTTTTTTTTTAAGATTTCCCTTTTTTTATAAACAGTGCTTTTTCAAATATGTACTTACAATTTTATCATCCTGCAACAAATCCCATAACAATGTATTTCCCGGCTGGCATACATCATTTATTTTAAATGTTGGCTGTTGTGGTGACGATGAAATGATAGTTTTACCATCCTTTCCCAATGAACCACTACTAATATCCATATCCGTTTCATTAAGTTTACCAGCAGCTGATAAAGATCCAGCCGTAGCGGCTTTTGCCATGGCATTAGCTTGATGCTGCATAGCCAACAATGATTGTTGAGCATTATCAGTTGCTACGGCTGCAGCAGCCAATGCAGCGGCAGCTGCGGCTACATTAGCTTCAGTTTTTTGCATAGACATAGCCGTATGAGCAGCGGCCATTGCCGCAGCGGCAGCAGCAAATGCTGGTGGCATACAATTGTGTTGCTGTGACACACGTTGAGCATGCGAACTAACTAATTGAGCAATTTCTTCTTCACAAGGCGAAACATCTTCATCGTCAAAGGCTGCTATATTGTCTAAGACTGACTCGGATTTGGTACTCATTGGCGAAGAATAACTGCCCTCGTTTTCAGCACCACTCAAGAGTTCACTGATATGGGTTTCAGCTATTGCCCTTATGTAGGGACCTTCACCTTGTAAATGTTTTAGAACGGCACTTGGTACCTGTCCAGGATCGCTACAATCATCACTGTCATTTAGCAGTTCACCTTCGCCATCACCATCATCGGCATCATCTGATGATGCCTCATCTTCTCCACCATCACAGATGGCCTCAACAATTTCATAAGCTAATCTTGTTAATGGAAGATTTGTATTGTTCTTACGGCGTTTACGTGATTTCTTGCGATGTACTTGTATGTTTAAAGATCCTTGTGGTAAATCATCTTCACTGCTAGAATTATCAATGATGTTGACAATACGATGATTTTTCATTCTGAAATGAAATCAGAAAAATTAAGATTTTCTTTAGAAACTAAAATTAATCACTCCGAATTTGATTTTTTTGTGCGTTTTTTTTAATTAGGTTTTTAATTATTATTGTAAAAAATATATTTTTTTTTTTCATAATTATCAACTATTAATAATACTCACTTCATATCAACTTTTGTATTAATCAAATTAAGTTCTTCTTCTGATATTTGTTTTCCTTTCTCTTCGGTTGGATCACAAACATGACGCCTGCGTCTAGCCTGTTTACATGGTGGCACCCCAGTATCCGAAGAACAAACATTCTCTATGTCTATAGGACTTTTACGGGCACTAGCCAAACTGCTGTCATCACCATTGCCATCATCGGAATTACTACCATCCATACTGCCACTATCGGAACTAGTGGCGGTAGCATTTGCAGCCATCAGCTCATCTTCAAGGCTCATTTGTGAACGTGCTTTATCACGAGACCATATAAGTTTTGTCAATGCCGAGGCTATATAAATACTTTGTTCGGTATGTTCTTTAGGATCCATACGACATAGTAACGTATACAAATACATGGCCGGCTTGGGAGCCAAATTCTTTACCAACGATGGTAATATATCAAAGATAGTCTTGGAACAATGTTTCAATTGTTGTGTAGCTTGCCAAATAAGTTTAATGTGTTCTTCGGTAATTTGATTTTCAACAGCAAGAAAATTTAAAACAACATGGGCTTGTTTAAGGACTTCAACATGAAGATTGGGTCCGAAAAGATGTTGTATTATTTGATTTTCTGTCAGCCAGTTGCCAATTTTATTGGCAACAACTTCTACTTCGCCCACAACAGATTCAATTTCACCGAAGATATTAATGTGGGCATTAATTTGGGTTATACCTAAAGGGAAAAATAGAGAAATTTTTTTTTGTTTTTAATTTTCAAAGATCTGGAAAAAATTTTGAAAATTTTTTAAGTTCCTAAAAAAATTTAAAAATTTTCTTATTTTAACTTTCAAGAATTTTTTCGGAACTTAAAAACTTTTGTGAGGAAATTTCTCAACCCCGTATTCATCATTTGTGACTTGTCACTGGACCTGTCCCTTAGGAACACAACCCGTACCGGTTCAATAGTGACATGTCACAGAACACATCACATCTTTTTTTGAGAAATTTTTTTCAAAATTTGTCAAAATATTTTTTTCCTAAAAGCAAAAAAAAAATTGACTAAAAATTTTTCAAAAAAATTAACGGAACTTAGAAAATTTTTCAAAAAAAAAAAAAATCCTAAAGCATTTTTAATGAAAGTTTTTAAATAAAAAAGTTTTAGATAAAAAAAATCGGGAAAAATTTTTTTTGGAATTTAGAAAATTTTTCAAGGGGTTTTTTAATATTTTTCTAAGTTCCTAAAATTTTTTTTGGAAAAATTTTTTAAGTTCAACTTTTAAGATTTTTTTAGAACTTAAAAATGTTTGTAAAAAAATTCCTCAACCCCGGGTACATTACTTGTGACTTGTCACTGGACCCATACTTGGGACCTGGCATTACTTTTATGAAAAAACAATGCCAATGCCTGCTATTTCATTGGCATTTTATATTAAAAAAACTAATGCCTCAATGCTTAGGTCCAAGTATGACTAGACCTTTCCTTTAGGAATACAACCTGTAACGGTTCAATAGATACATGTTACAGAACACACCCCTCTTCAAGCAAGTTTAGGTTGTGTAAAAATATATCTCAAAAACGGTACGTGCTAGAAAAAATTGGATGGCATATTTGGATTCAGGGGATAAAAATCTATAAGAACTAGTTCGATATTTCGCTGGCCGATTTTTGTTGTCGAACAGTGTAATTATTTAGCAACAACTCGAAAACGGGATCAGCTAGAATTTTTGTGTTAACAATTTTTGAAGTTCAAAATGAATACGAGTGAAATGCCATTACCCGATTTTGTCACCATTTTAACACTATCTAAACTTGCTTGAAGAAGGGTGTGAGAACACACATTTTTTGTTTTTTTTTTATTTCAAAATTTGTCGAAATTTTTTTCCTAAAAGCAAAAAAAGAACAAAAAATTTCATGTCTTGTGACATGTTACTGGACCTGTCCCTTAGGAACACAATCCGTACCGGTGTGAGAGCACACTCAGCCTTACCACATAAAAATAAAAAAATTTACTTTTAATTTTATTTCCATACAAATTATTTTTTTTTTTTTAATCGACTCTCAAAAAATGTATAGAAAATTTTAAATTTAAAATTCTACGACTCAGAAAATGTTTTTTTTTTTCAAAATTTATACTACAACTTACCAGCTAATCTCATTGTTAATGTAGTCGATGTAAAATATTTAAAAGCCAATGCTAAGCCCTCAACATCAAAACTAACAGAAGCATCCAATGGATCACGTACTGCTGACCATACAAAATCAGCCATTGCCCGTGTAGCAGCTGTCCTTAGATTTTGATCGGATAACTTACACATGTACTGTAATATTTTGCTACGCAATGGTACAAAAAGTTGTACAATACAACCATAATGTAACCATAATTTTATATTCGAGACAGTTGCGGTAATAGCATGAGCCGTAGTCACTGGTAAATCGGGTTGGTCGAAACATAACATCATAGCCGCAAATCCATTTGAATTACAAAATAGGCTAGTATTCCTTAACAAATACACAGGAATTTCATTATCATGAAGATCACAAAATATGGCTAAATGTTGTGCCTCTTCAGCGGATATATCATCCAAACGTGCATGTGTACCATGTTTATAGGCTATATGTAATGGAAAATTAAGCAAGAACACTTTGGAAACCAATAGCATTAGCTTTTCAACTTCTGGTAAAATCCAGGGCTCCTCAGTATGCTGTGAAGATGATGTTGTCGATGATGTCGACGAGGATGATGTTGAAGCTACACAGGAACTTTGAGAACTCTGGATAGAAGATGAACATGATGGTGATGATGTTAAAGATGTCGATGTGGTTGACACTAATGTTGTGTTTGGTGTATTTTCATCTCCATGTGATGAGGACGATGTACTACTACTTGCTTTATCTGTAGCTTTTGGTGATTTCATATCATCTTTTGCAACATGTTTATCTAAATCTGTTTCCTTTAGATTTTTTTTATTGTTGCTGTCTGTAGACGTTGGTGAAGTTGTTGTTGCTGTAACTGTTTCAACAGATTTTTCATGTTGTTGTTGTTGTGTTGCTGTCGCTGCTTGAGCTTGGGCTACTGCCTGTGCAGCACTAGCTGTTATTTTCTTATAATCCTCAATAAGCTTTTTAATATGTTTCAAATGATGAACGGCCAAATATATCATAGACTGTATGACTAAATTGAAACGTTCAAAATTTTTAACATCTCTATACAAGCACATACATTGCCTTTGAGGCCATGCTTGTATGTAACCAAATGCTGTTTCAATTTCACTTTTATAAAGTATAGCATGTTTGGCATCTTGGCTGATAATACGAGCCTCGTCTAAAATTTTTTTAATTAAAATAAAAAAAGGATTTAGAAGGAAATTTTTAAAGAAAGCGTATTTAATATTTATGTTTATAGAACAAAAATAATAGTAGTAGTTTTTATTGACAACTCTGTGCTACAAAAAAAATAAAGTTAATGTTAAAAACTTGTTTTTTGGAGTGAACTTTGCGCACCTAACCGATTTTAACTCCTTAATAACACTGTGCGACAGAAAAAAATACATAGGATGCGATACTTTTTTCTAATAGGTGTTGTCGAAAAAACTAGGCGTTTCTGTTTCATTATTTTTTGTAGCTCACGTTACATGTCAAACGGAAATATCTCAACCCTGGATACGCAACTTGTGATATGTTACAGAACACATGACAGTTTTTATTCGGGATTTTACAGGGGAAGTATAACTACCCAAACCGTTATACACCAATTTACCTGAAACTTAAAATGTATATACACGAATTTTTGTGGTCTCTTAAAAAGAATATTAAGTTGGAATTTTAAAATTCAAATTGCGGATTCAACATGGCGACCGATATTTTTAAAAAATAAACCGATTTACTTGAAACTTTGTATATTACGAGTTACGATTTTCGAATGGCAGATAATAATTTAGCAACCCAACAAACCTGTGCGTAAAAAATGTTCGCCATGTTGGATCCGCCATTTTGAATTTTGAAAATCCAATTGCAAATTCTAAGCAACTCCAAGAACCCGTGTATGAAGAGTTTTAACGAATCTCTAATATTTTTAAAAAATTGGGCGCCATATTGGATCCGTCATATTGAAGTTCAAAAACCGCCACTTGGCATTCAAAAGCAAATATTTTTAAGTAAGAAGAAACCCTCATATAAAAGAGACGATTTTAAGGTTGAGTTGTCCCGGCTTATCGGTTTAAAAATTTCGTTGTCACCTTATGAAATAATATGGTCCTAAGGGAAAATTCCAATAACTTCCGAACTAACAGGAATATCGTCCAGCTAAAAAATACGTATCGACTTAAATTTAATAAAGATTATTTTATATTCATATGGATATAGTACCCAGCAAAATTTTCTGTTCCAAATAATCGGTTCCAGAACGCATCATATTACCCTGCAACCGATTTTACTTAACGTTATAGTTTCTAAAGAAAAAATGGCTGAAAAATAAAAAAAATTAACGATTTTGATCCATTTTCGAACCTCTAAATCCCCGATATGGCCGATAAGCTTAGACACACTTTTTAGTGATTCACGCGTGATCGTTAGTAAAATTTATTTTTTGTGATTGTGATTGCGCGTGATTAAAAAAAAATAGTTTCATGCGTCAGCTACGTCCGTGAGTAAATTTTGTTCCGTTTAAAGGGTAATTAATACAAAATTGTGATTTAAAAAATTTTTATATAAATATGTATATCGTTGAACTATATTCAATTTGAGCAATCTGCAGTTTTATAACAGGACAGATAGCTCAAATTGAATATAGCACAACGATATAAAGGGTAAAACCCTTTTTTTTATTTTTTAAAAGCTGTTTTTCTAACTATTCGAAAACTGTCTTTTGTCGAATAGATGACAACTCTAGGCTCAAGTTTATGACATTCATACACGCAAAAAATGTCATATGTAAAATAATCGAAATCCAATCGGTCTTCAAAAAACAAGCCTATTATTTTTCGAACAAAATTTTATAACACAGTGCATCATTTTTAAAGTCATCGAGTGCAAACTCCTTCTCGTGTGGAATTTTAGCTCAAAAACAGGGTAAAACCCTTTTTTTATTTTTTAAAAGCTTTTATGAATAAACCGAAAAACCGGTTATTCAAACCAGTTTTTTACAAAAAAAAAAGAAAACCGGTTTTTCAAAAAAGGCTGTTTTTCTAACTACTCGAAAACTGGTTTTTGTCAAATAGTTGACAACTCTACACTCAAAAAATTTCATGCATAAAAATACGAAGTATTATTTCGTAAAATTTTTTTCGTACATATTACGAAATTTTTGTGCATATTACGAAATTTTTGTAATTTTACGAAAACTTGGAATTTCGTAAAAATACAAATTTCGTTTATTTTACGAAGTACATTTCGTAGCCGAAAAATACGAAATACTTCGTATCTTAAAGAAATATTTCTTAATTTAACAAAATATTTTTCGAAAAAAAAATCACAAAATCAAGGGGTTTGATTTATTTATCTGAATTACTAGATTTAACAGATTTAACAATTAAAAAAATGGAATAACAAAAATTTGTTCCTTCTCTTTTTAATTTTTGTTTACGGTTTCTAATTTTAAATTATTTTCAGCATAACACAAAGTCAAATCACCGAAGATATATTTTTCAATGCAGTCTGTTAGGTGTTGCGACATTAGTGAAAAGTTATACGGGCATGTCACCGAGTCAATTCCTTTTAGAAATGGAATTGAATGTTTGCTCGGGAAACTATTTTTTTTGTAAAGAAACCACTTTAAATATTTTGTATGTTTACGAAATATTTCGTAATTATACAAAATATTTCGTATTTATACGAAATATTTTCGTTAAACTAAACATAATTCGTATTAACAAAAAAAAAATTCGTAATATGTACAAAAATATTTTGTATAATTACGAAATATTTCGTAATTATACAAAATATTTCGTAGTTATACAAAATATTTCGTAACTTTACGAAATATTTTCGTAAAAATAAACATAATTCGTATTTACAAAAAAAACTTCATAATATGTACGAAAATATTTAGTATTTTTACGAAATATTTCGTAGTTATACTAAATATTTCGTAAATTTACGAAATATTTTCGTATTTATTTCGTAAATATCACTAAAAAAAACTTCGTAATATTTATGAAATGCCATAGGTAAATATTACGAAATATTTCGTTTCGGCAAAACCACGAAATATTTCGTACAATGTACGAAGTATTTCGTTCATTTTACCTATGAAATTTTTTGAGTGTAGGCTCAAGTTTATGACATTCATACACGCAAAAAATGTCATATGTAAAATAGTCGAAATTCTTCGTACATTGTACGAAATATTTCGTGGTTATGCCGGAACAAAATATATTTACCTATGGCACTTCGTAAATAGTACGATTTTTTTAGTAAAATTTACGAAATAAATACGAAAATATTTTGTAAAGTTACGAAATATTTAGTATAACGACGAAATGTTTTTACCCATTTTTTGAGCTAAAAATAATTTAATGAAAAGTTCAAAAACAAGCAAGTATCACATATGAGGCATTCCACACCAAATGTCCCGCTACAGAAAAACATGTGTTCCATAAATTTCTGAATAGGTTGTTTGGATAGCCCTATATGGAACTAAGAAAATTGCGTTTTTGGTTTTTCTAATTTTCAAAAACTGGGCTTAGAAGGCGTGGTCAAATATTGGAAAAATGGTCAAATTTGTGGCGAGTTGCCTTGATTAAATATTTATCACATTAAAACGGAATGCACCACAATCTCAAAAATTAACATTCTTATATAGTTTTTTCAGAACCCGTTCTGAAATTTTCCATTTTTTAAAAAAATCAATTTATCAAAAATCCATCCACTTTTTTTCTTTTTTTTAATATTTTTTTTTAAAGTTTAGATGTTTGTCCATCCACAAAAAAAAATCAGAAAAACATTTTCGTTTTTTTCTAGAAAATCGCATTTGAATTTTAAATTTAATAACAATTTTGTAATTTGCTTGTATTTTCTTGAATTATCGTTGCGAACGAGTATTATTAATTGCATGAATATTACCATAGAGCAGCGGTTACCAACCTTTTTGGCTCGCGTACCCCTAATTTTAAATTTTATCAGCCGCGTACCCCCTAACGAGTTTTATTTGTTTTCGTTAAAAAAACTTCACATATAAATATTAGAGTTAATTCTGAAATTTTATATCTGCGGGTATTATAATTTTTTTGAAGGATTTCGGGGAGATCAAAACAATGATGGTATTTTTTTGGAAAAATGTTCGCTCCTTTGGGTGGTTAGTTCAATGCATCTAAAAACGCGGATTTTGAGCTGATTTTTCTGCAGAGCAAAAACGGCTGAAAATATTGTAAATCTGATTTCACCAGTCAATTCTACACCAAAAACAACGCACGTTTTTTGAAATCTTAAAAAAAAAAATATATAATTTTTTAATTTTTTCTTTAATGTTTTTTTAATTCGGGCATTTTGAGCTTAACAAAATTGTGCTAAAATTTCCACTCTATTACAACCCGTTTCAAAAATGCCCAAAAACACGTTTTTTTAAGAACTTTGACATAAATTTGCTCAAAAACCAGGCGTCAAAGAAAAATTTGGGAACCATATTAAGAATCAGCATCGAAAGGTTAATCGAAAACAAGTGGTCGGATCTCAAAATATTATCAAAGAAAAATTCGCAAAAAACGCTCTCTAAATTGCACAAAAATACGTTTTTTGTGAACTTTGACCTCAACTTTCTTGAAAAACTGACGTTATGGAAAACTTTCGAAGCCAGATGCCGAGCCAGCATTGAAAGGTTAATCTAAAAGGAATGTCCAAATTACTAAAATTTGACGTACCCCCGCGGACAGTTTCGCGTACCCCCTAGTGGTACGCGTACCATAGGTTGGTAACCGCTGCCATAGAGTAAAAATAGAATTTTTATTACGCTCGAACTTTTTTGGTACTCGCGCTAACGTGAATGAAATAAAAGTACTCACGATCACGCGTGATTTAGGAAAATTACATGACTGACGCGCATTTCAATATAAAATAGTAAGGAAATAAAAGAAAATGACCATTCCAAAAAATATAAAGTATTCAAAAAAATCGAATAATTCGACACAAAAAACCGGTTTCTTACATAACCAGAAAACCGGTTTTATAAAAATGGAAAAATAGGAAAAACCGGTTTATCGAATAATTCGGAAACCGGTTTTGACAACTCTACTTGTGCCTTATAAAATCGGTTAAAACAAAGTTGTGATAATTTTTCTAGAAAAGAAAATTTTAGATAATTTACCATGAAATCGCTTTCCTGATTAACCAATCAAGTAAAGGTATTTGGTTCGCTAAATCTGCACTTGGAATTCCTCCATTTCATCAGGTTTATTAGATTTCTAACATATCAGTACGTCTCAAACACTTGATGCGATTGAGCAATACCAAGGCCCGATCCGCCAAGCCAAAACACTTAAAATATATTTGAAGAGACCTTTAATGATCTGAATCCCCCCTTCCCACTGGGTAATCCGAAAATTGAGTTCTCAATTGCATTTTTTTAAGAATAAAAAGTAATGATACCTATCACTATCTTTGAGCGAATTTGACAGAATCAAATTGTCTTTAAGAAATATTTTACAAAATATCGATAATTAAATGATGCAGACAAAAATCGATAAACTCGAAAAACATTTTCTTACTGAAGGGTTTTTTCCTCCTCTATCCAAAACAGTTCGTAAATGGAAAAAAAGGTATGTTGAAAAGTTTCTAAGTTGCATGTGGTTTAGTAAGAAATGTAAAGAAAATGTTTATTGGCAATAACTTTAAAATTTGAGGGTGTCCGGAATAGAATCTTCGGTGTCCGGCAAATTAAATGGTCATTTTTGTGATCTACTCGAAAAACCTAACATACACATATAGGTCACATCAAAAGTATAATTTCACTTCAGCACAGTGTTATTTCTAACAAAGTTGTTGCAAGATCTAAAATTTTTCATTTTATGAAAATTCCCACGATGTAAGCAAAATTACCACATCCAACATATATATTTCGCAATATTTTTGAACCCATTAGAATAGCGTAGAAAAATCTTTTAAAATTATTTTATCATATCACCGGCTTTTTATTGTTTCCGTAAATTATCTACCTCAACGCTAAAAAAATGAAAAAAAAATCGAATACCCCTCTCTATAATTTTATACCGCCCACTTAACAACACGACAAAAATTACAGCAACCATACACACATTTCTGTTACTTCTTTATCCATCAATACTTACACGACTCCAATAATTGCTGAAAATCGGAACAAATATCACACATGTTTTTAACTTTAATTACGTCCTTAGTTTTAACAAACAGCTGCTGTTTTTTGTGTTGAATGGATGGGGATTACCAAAAATGCTCCGTTTATTTTTTCTTCTTTTGGAGCCTTTTTGGCGTTTCTGATTTCGTCTTCTTTCGCTACTTCGCTGCTGCGGTCGTAGTTGTCGTTGTCTACTATATCGTCGTCTTGATGTCTTCTATTACTTTGTCGTCGTACTGCATTAAAGTTTTGTTTCACTTTTTTCCATTCAAAATTTTAGAGGTTTTTGGCAAAAACCCTTTTAAATTTTTATAAATTCCGGATCCATGTGCTTTCAAGTTCAAAGTTTACACAAATTTAATGAATTTCTTTTGCTAAATTGTTTTAAAAAACTTTTTTCTCACACAGATTCCTTGCAAATAAAATTCTTTTTTTTGTTTTTCCTTAGTGCAAATACTTTTTGCTGTATGCTTATTCCACACTGAACATACTAAATAAACTCGTTACTTTTGATTAGCGAGTATTTCCAGCGATGCCAACTCAGCGCGTTTCGAGCTAGATTTAGCTCTTTCTGACCACCCAAAAAAGAGCATTTTTAAATCAAAATTTAGTTTGAAAATTATATTTAGTCATTGTTTACACTTATTCTGCGAATAGTACTGATGACTTCAAAAATTTATATTAAAACCATTAAATTAAACATAGTTTTTTAGCGCTTTTTGGCGCTTTTTACTTTATTCAAATTTAGCGCTTTTTAGTGCTTTTTGAGCCAAGTTTTGCCTGTAAAAAGTTGGCATCACTGAGTATTTCCACACTGATCCAGTGCTGCCAGGTAAAATATTTCCTTCCCCCTAAAAAAGTTCAAGAAACCCGAAGATTAGTCCATTAAAAAAAAAAAAAACCAACAACATTTTAAAATCAAAATAATGTTTTTTCCGTTAAGTTTATAAAATTAATTTAAATTTAGCATAACCAAATGCCAAAAAAACCTTTAAAATTAAGCAATTTTGAAAATAAAACCCCTAAGAATTTAAAATTAAAATATTCACATATTTATTACTAGGAGTGTGATTTCTAAGCAAATGCATGTTTTTTGTCGATAGTCTTTAAATGGTATCACCGAAACATCTTTCCAAATCAATATATTTTCATTAAATGGCATCTATTTGTCTTTTTATATTTTTTAAAAATTTTCCTAAAAATGCATTCCCGAGTAAAAATTTTCTGATATAATCATATATAATTTTATACAATCTTATATGAGTTAATATGCTTCCGTATAAATTTATATAAAATTATATCTATCATTTTGATACGGTTGATCCACTTTATATGGTTAGATATTGCTCCATATATGATTATATTCGTATTTTGGTTTTGCTCGTCAAATTGTATAAAATTGTATTAGATTTGACCAAATTCAGCATCAAATTGTATTAATTTTTATATTTTTTGATCTAAAGTAATACAATTAGATATTATTTGATACAACCATTTTACGGATCAAATTAGATCTATTTAGTAAAATTAGCATAATATTTTTACAGGTTTTTTTTACATATGTATTTCGATTTTTATTGCATAATTTTAAAAAGAAGAATGTACTTCTACCCTGCATCTAGGGGGAAAACTTCCTAACTGGCAGCACTGCACTGAACGTACTGGAACAACTAGTCGTAATTTTTGTAGCTGCCACCCTTTCGGTAGACTTTCTTGGAAAGTTAAAAATTGTTTAAAAAAAAAGTGGTTTAGGGCAAGGGGGCAAGCAAAAATAAATTTTAGTGGGCAAGTTCCCGTGTTTTTAAATTTTTCAATTTTATTTAATTCTACGCAATTCTAAATACGAAAAACTTGATAGTATTAGTGATTCCGCTGTAAATATGAGTGCGTATTACTGATTCCGCTCTAAATATGAGCGTGTATGAGTGAAATTAACGAATTTATCAAAGCAAACGACAAAAAATCTTCATCCACGGAAATAAACTTTTTTACACCTCCGCAGTTTCCACTCATAGGACGACTTCTATTAGTAGTCTAAGCGTTAGACTTCTCCACTTCCTCAGTACCTAGGAGTCCCTAGTGTGTGTTGGTACTTAATTAAAAATAATTTAACAAAAAATTAACATACACATGTTCGGACCTTAACGGGTGCTTATTTTAAATCTTAAAAAATGGCATTCATTGAAAATTTAAAAATTCAAATATCTCGCTAAATACGCCAATACCGCAAAAAATCCAAACATAATTTTTGCAGCTTTTGTCTCGCAGAACACGACCACTAACCCACAGTTCGTCAAACGTTCGTCATACAGAAACTGTGGGTAAATATGGTCTGTGGTAAATACCCAAAAGCCCTCCGACTAATAGTTATTTAGTTATCTAGTACTTAAAATTCTCAATACTCTTTTGGGCCACTAACAAGGGAAGTATCTCAACCCTTATGAACCGATTTGCCTGAAACTTAAAATATATACTAAAGAGACGATTTTAAGGTTGGGGTGTCTCGGCATATCGGCCATATCGGTGTTTAAAAATTTCGTTGTCCCCTTATGAAACCATTTGGACCTTCGGGAAAATTTTGATAACTTCCGAACTAACAGGAATATCATCAAGGGCAAAAATACGGGTCGACTTAAATTTAATAAAGATTATTTCTTATCCATATGGATATCGTAGGTCTATGTCTTCACATAAGTACCCCCCAAAATTTACACATTTTCCTGAAAAAAATATTTAAAGAAGCCGAATTTTTACAAGGTTATGCCACCATTGAATAGGCATTAAAAAAACCTTTATTCTCATATGAAAACATCATATAGTTTCTTAAAAAGAAATGGCTGAAAAATCCAAAAAACGATTTTTTCGCCATTTTTTGACCCATGTTTTGAACCCCTAAATCCCCGATATGGCCGATAAGCCGAGACACCCCAACCTTAGAATTGTCTCTTTGATATATATTTCAAGTTTCAGGCAAATCGGTTCATAAGGGTTGAGATACTTCCCTTGTAAGTTTTAGTATCTTAAAAACGAAGCGAGAAAGCCTGAAACAGACCAACAATTTGAATCAAAATATAGATGCGCACTAGACTGGGTCGACCATAAAGGAGAAAAAAAAAGTTCCCACTGTGCGGGCTTAATTTTAAAGCTTACCTCGAAAAAGTTCCATAGCCAAAATATTAGATTTTTAGGTCGCGATTTGGTACCGCCGAAATCGTTTTTTGTTCATAGCTTTGTCAGTTGATGTCCGATCGTTTTAAAAAAAAAATTGTTAGAAAGTCCTCAGCGAGTACTAAAGTTGACTCATATCTGGTTTTAACCTCAGAGGTCATCTTCTTGTTATGATTGTTAGTTTCTCATCTTTCTACCCACTTAAATGATTTTTATTTTTCCATTAAATTATAGCACTAAAAAATTCATGAAATTCTTCCCTTGGAAGTATCCAGTTAAATTTATTAACAAAAAAGTTACATTTGATTTAAGATTTTCATATACAATATAAAGAAAATTAGAAAAAACACTTGTTATTATGCCTTTAAACTATATTTAATTTTTTTAGTTTGTATTTAAATACATACGAACAAGTGTTTTAAATCTTTTTCTATGGAAATTTAAAATTTAATGTAACTTTTTTGTTAATTAATTTAAGAGGGTACTTCTAAGGGAAGAATTTCATGAATTTTTTAATGCTATAATTTAATGGAAAAATAAAAATCATTTAGGTGGGTAGAAAGCTGAGAAACTAACACTCATGACACGAAGATGAGCTCAGAGGTCAAAACCAGATATGGGTCAAATTTAGTACTCCCGGAGGACTTTCAAACAATTTTTTTTTTAAAGCGATCGGACATCAAATGACAAAGTTATGAACAAATAACGATTTCGGCGGTACCAAATCGCGACCTAAAAATCTTATATTTTGGCTATGGAACTTTTTCGAGGTAAGCTTTAAAATTAAGCCCGCACAATGGGAACTTTTTTTTTCGACCCGGTCTAATGCGCACCAAACATGTGTCAATCACAACTGAATCATGAGTATTTTTTACTCACGTGAGCGTGCATTAGCGTGAGTAAACAAAAGAAGTTTGTGCGTGATCGCGTATGAGTAAAATTCTTACGTGAATTTTTCGTGATTTAAAAAAATCGTGAGTGATCGCAATCTTATAAATATTTGGGCAGCAAATTAAAGATGGTTAAAAAAAATTGGAAAACATAAGCTAAAACTAAAATTTTATGCAAAATATGACCTTAAAATATGCATTTATAGTAAAATATGCAAAACAGTGCATTATCGGTAATATATGCAAAAATATGCACTAACTAATCTATGCTGTTCCAAGACTATCAGAAAAAAACATGCATTTAATCAGTTTTTACAAAAAACTGAAAACAATGAAGTTGATTTTACAACAAAAAAAATATAATATCGACGATAACCGCTTCTCACTTTACGTGATAACAGCCCTATTTACATTTCCAATAAATTACCATCTGGCATCCTCATTAGTCTGGCATCTCTTGCAACAGTCGTGGCTAGAAAAATCAATTTTTCTGTAAAGTTTTGTGCATAATGACAACAAAATATCAAAGATTCTGTAAAAATTCATTATTTTTAATAATATTCGCCATATATTTAATTGAAAATGCAGGTAAATTTATTAAGTAAACTACGTGCTACAACATAAATATGAAGTTTATAAAAGAATGTTAAGATTTTCACGAAAATCTTGAATTTTATCGAAACAGTTTTCTGGAGGCTGCTTGAAAAAAAGAGGAAAAAATATAAAAGTGCTATGTTTACATACAAAAACTACCTTAAAACATTTTTTTTTGTTTAGTGTTGAATACATTTATTTAATTCATATGTAATTTTAGATTCGTTGCATCGTACACTTAAACACTTTGAGGTAATCCATAAAGATGATATCCAACATCGTTTGGTCAAACGGGGTGCTAAACATAGTTCCCACCCTTATAATACAATAAAAGAGGTTGAATTTAAGACATTGGGTAAAAGTTTTCGTCTTATATTACATCCTCACCGTGAAGTATTGCACAGTAAATTTAAGGCCTATACTGTAGATGGTGACGGTAATGAAACTGTTGTCCATATAGGTAAAATGAATTACCATGAATTAAGTCCATACAATTTAAAATAATTGGATTTTTTTTTTTACAGATCATGATAGTTTCTATGCGGGCCGAGTTTATGGTGAAATCGATTCGCAAGTAAGAGCCCATATAGAAGATGGTTTAATGACAATGTCCATTAATTTACCAGATGAAACATATCATGTTGAGGTAAATAATGGTTATTAAAATACGTTGGTATTCTCTGCAAAGCGTTTCACTTAAGTTTACACCATTTACGGATGCAATTCAAAAATATCGATTGTAATTCGAAGACTCCACTTTTAATTTAAAGATTCGAATTGTAATTCAAAAATTCCATTTTTAATTCGAATATTCTTCTGTATTCTTCAGTAATTTGAAAAATCTATTTGAAATTTAAAAATTGTAATTGCAATTCGAAAAAGAACAATTACAATTCGAAAAAAAAATTACTTACAAATGGACTATTACACAGTAATACAAGATGGAACTTTCCAAATTGGAATGGCATGAAACCAAAAGCAAATGAAAGTTGACTTTTTACATAACAAAACCCTCAAGACTTTTTTTAGTTCAGTGCTATATTTTACACTTATTTGGAGTTGGTGATTTTAAAGTTTTTGTATACTAAATATGTCCTACTTTAGGAGGCCCCTGGTGGTGACCTTATTGGACATGTGGGGCATTCAAATTTAAGCTCAAATTTACTTTCACCATAATCGATATGAATTTCGAATTATTAAAAATAAACCACTGCGCAACGTTGCGTATAATTGTTATTTAAGGCAATTACAAAATAAAGTATACGCCACTTATACAGTTTTCAAGTAATTATTATAATTATAATAAAAGTTCACTAACCTCAAATTCGTGTAAAAAAAAATCTAACACTGAACTAGAGATGGGCGCTGGTCACGTGATTTGCGTGATTCACGTGAGTGTGAGTGATTTTTATTTCAATCACGTGATTGTGAGTGAGTGTGACTTGAAAAAAATCTGAGTGAGTGATTAGTGAGTGAGTCATTTATTTTTTGCGTGAGTTTGCGTGATTAGATTTTTTGATTTGCATATTTTTATACCCTCCACTTAGTGATAGAGGGTATATATAAGTTTGTCATTCTGTTTGTAACTCATCGAAATATCGATCTGGGACCCCATAAAGTATATATATTCATGATGCCCGATCGATTTTAAGACATTCTAGCGATGTCCGTCTGTCTGTGGAAAATGCTGTCGCGGACAAAATATTGCACAGAGATGACTGAAACTTAACATATTTATTGGAAGTTCTCCCGAGAAGTTTGGTATTGCATTTGAGCGATATCGGTTCAGCGGTTCAAAAGTTATGAACGAAAATGTAAGCACACCTCAAAAATTTCAGTACATTCAACATAACCTAAAAATACAAAATGCCTTAATTCGGCTTCTGGTTGTCATATGTGAACATAATTGAACACCAAATGGTATTTAAACAAGTACGAACATATTTTTTGACAAAAAAAGAAAAAAATCGCGGATTTTTTTTACCAAAATTTTTTTTCTCGGAAATTTTTTTTTCAAAAGTAATTTCCTTTTAAATAAAGTTTTTTGCAATAATCTTTTTGAAATTGTGGAGGGTATCACTACATTCGACAAGGCCGAATTTAACTTTTTTACTTGTTTTTTTTTAATTTTTTGTAAAATTTTTTTTTTTTTATTTTTTTTCTTTTTTGTAAGCAAATTTTATTGCGTGAGTAGATTTTGCGTGACTAACGCGTGAGCGCGATTGAATCTGGCGTGAGTCACGCGTGAGCGTGAGTAAGTTTTTTATTACTCACGTGAATGTGAGTGAGCGTGAGTAAAAAAAAAAATTCGTGAGTGATTAGTGAGTGATTCGATTATTTTTTGCGTGAGTGTGAGTCAAAATCCACTCACGCGCCCATCTCTACACTGAACTTGAGGGTTTTGTAATGGAAAATTTCAACTTTCATTTGCTTTTGGTTTCATTGGTTCTTAATAATTTTCAACTATGAAAAAATATTTTTCCAATAACTGCGGAAAATGGTAAACAAGTTTTGTAAATTCATATGTTTCCTATTTTTAGCCATCTTGGCGTCATTTACCCACTGCCAAAAATTACACCATGGTGGCCTATCGTTTATCAGACATTAAAATGAACTGGCAACATTCTCAAAATGGTGACAAGGGTGGAGCACCCTTAACTTGTGGTTATGTTAAAGAAGGTTTAGGTAATTAAAATTAAATTTCTTAATCCATAGTAATTTGACCATTTAGTTTGTTGATCCTTTGTTAGAGCTCGAAACTGATGATGATGATGACAATGATGAATTTAAAAACTTTGACGATGACAATAAACATAATCATGAACACTATCATACAAATCTTTTGCCTTTACCAAATAATGAATCTCATAAAAGAACTAAACGTCAAGCTGATCAATATGAATATACGCCCACAAAAACAAGATGTCCTCTGCTATTGGTGGCAGACTATAGATTTTTTCAAGAGATGGGTGGTGGCAATACTAAAACAACTATTAATTATTTGGTAAGTAAAAGATTTTATTTTCATGTTTAATTGGAGTAAGATTTTTAAAAATCTTCTGATTTTCTCCAGTCTTTAAACAAATTTCAATTATACTAACAAGGGAGGTCTCGATTGTCCTCCAACTTGCATGCGGGAAAGAGTGGAGAAAAATAGGACTTGCCTGTTGTTTTAGTTGCCCAATCTAAGATTTAGCGGGTTTAAGGGGAGGGGGAAATCGATTTTTTTTTTTGTGTTTTGAATTTTTTAAATTTCTACAAAGGAAAGTTTAGGAGTTTTTGAGATATTGCCTTTAAAATTTGAACGAAGTAAAAAAACTTCTATTTTCAATACATATATGTTGCAGTTCGACCACTTTTACCAATATTCGTGGTCTACGTGCCAAAATTAACAAAAATATCGCAAGATATACTTTAAAAAAATAATAACCCAAGATATACTTTTTTAAAAAAAGTATCGCAAGATATACTTTTTTAAAAAAAGTATCGCAAGATATACTTTTTTAAAAAAAGTATCGCAAGATATACTTTTTTAAAAAAAGTATCGCAAGATATACTTTTTTAAAAAAAGTATCGCAGATATACTTTTTTTATACTTAATCTGAAAAAACAATCGATTTTTTTTTGTGTTTTGAATTTTTTAAATTTCTACAATGGAAAGTTTAGGAGTTTTTGAGATATTGCCTTTGAAATTTGAACGAAGTAAAAAACTTCTATTTTCAGTACATATATGTTGCAGTTCGACCAATTTTACCAATATTCGTGGTCTACGTGCCAAAATTAACAAAAATGTCGCAAGATATACTTTTAAAAAAAATAAATCCAAGATATGCTTTTTTAAAAAAAGTATCGCAAGATATACTTTTTAAAAAAAAGTATCGCAAGATATACTTTTTTAAAAGAAGTATAGCAAGATATACTTTTTTAAAAAAAGTATCGCAGATATACTTTTTTTCTACTTAATCTGAAAAATCGGCAATATTTTGCCTTTTTTACTAAACAAATGAAACATTTTTGAGTTCACAGAAATTCAAAGTCCTGCGTTTGTACCTAGGGGAATAAACATTTTTTTTTGGCCCGCCCCCTTATAAGGGACCGGATAAAAATAATTTAAATAATAATAAAATTATAATACTTAACTGCACAAAGCAGCGACCCCAACTCAATTTTTTTTTTTAATATTTGAGGGTATTAAAAATATTCAGCACAGCCGAATTAAACACTCTCATTTGCTTTTTTTAATTTTTGAACATAGGAAAAGTACATAATTCTTAGCAAATTTTAAATAACGATCTCTTATAATAAATTTAATAATTTTATATATACTTCTATTTCCTATAGATCAGTCTTATAGATCGTGTTCATAAAATCTATAATGATACTGTTTGGCAAGATCGTTCTGATCAAGAAGGTTTCAAGGGCATGGGTTTTGTTATAAAAAAAATTGTAGTACATTCAGAACCGACCCGTTTAAGAGGTGGTGAAGCTCATTATAACATGATTAGAGAAAAATGGGATGTTAGAAATCTTTTAGAGGTAAGTTTCAAAATTTCTTAAAATAATTTTAAAATTTAAGATATAAATTAAAGTTTTTGGGAACAATTTATAAACTTTTTAAACTTGAAATTTTTTAAATTTAAAATATTTAAAAAATGTTTTACTATCCACGGTAAGTACTGTTTGATATTTCTTTTCGCGTTAATTTAATTCAACTTTTGGTAAAACAAACTCAAAGAGCCATTGGGTCCGTTTTAAAACATTTAATCATTAAGTTTACAATTGTTTCCAATATTTATAAGATTATTTTCTAAGTATCATATTGTATAATCATTTATAAATCATTAACATCTTTTTATATCTTTCCTATTTCAATTATTTATTATATTATCGTACGCTATTTTATATATATTAGGTCTTTTCACGTGAATATAGTCATAAAGATTTTTGTTTAGCTCATCTTTTTACGGATTTAAAATTTGAAGGTGGTATTTTAGGCTTGGCTTATGTTGGCTCGCCACGACGTAATTCTGTAGGAGGCATTTGTACACCAGGTTAACAAATAATAAACATTTACAAAACTTTCGATTTTTTAAATTATGATTTTTATTTAAAAAAAATTATTTTTATAATTATGATTTTTCGTTTTCCCGAAGATACATATATTTAAAAATCTATCGTGGTTTTCCCATTTTCTAACATGATTTGACATATGTTGAATGAAAGTTTATTTTTAATTAAATGTATCTTCTTTTTATAACTAAGTTGGATACCGCGTAATTCAATTTAAAGCAGAATTCGGACAGAATATCGGTTTTAAAATAATTCAGCTAGAAAAAGAATGTCGGTCAATCCGAAATCACCTAGCCCGTGATGGGTCATATTACTAAAAAGTCTTATCTTAAGGGTACTTTTCACTATCACACATTTCCTTTATACAAGCGAAATTTCACCATGTTAGCGAAATATTTTTTTTTTTAAATTTGACCAAAAATTGTTCACTTTTAGATACGACTAGGTTTCAATCAAAAAAGAATCCAAGTTGGTAAATTTTGATGTGTATAATGGAAAAGTGTGATAGTGGAAAGTACCCTCCATAACTTATCACGTGACCAGAGACAAATAAACTTCTGTTAAAACTTCTAAATTTAATCGATTTCTTTCGAATTTAATTACGCGGGTGCCCCCAGTTTAATTTTTTACATTACTAAGTAATTTGTTTTGTCACATTTTTTTTATTGTTATTACGTTTTGAATAAGGGGGCTGGCTGTCTTATGATTTCTGTTACGTTCTCTTTATTTTAGTTAATTTGTTTATACTTTTTTTTAAATATTTATCTTATATTTCAGTTAAATTTTTCCTTTTATTTAAAATATTTATATGTCTCATTTATGTTTTCAAAAAATTAAATTTTTGTAAATATGTAATTCTTTTCTTCCTTAGAATATTTCAAAAATGGCTATACTTTGTATTTAAATTCCGGCTTAAGTAGTTCACGCAATCACTATGGTCAACGTGTTATAACCCGTGAGGCCGATTTAGTCACTGCCCATGAGTTCGGTCATAATTGGGGTTCTGAACATGATCCCGATATACCGGAATGTTCACCTAGTGCCTCACAGGGAGGTAGTTTCTTAATGTATACCTATTCTGTTAGTGGTTATGATGTTAATAACAAGGTAAGCTAAATTGTCTCTGCAAATCTTTATAAATCTAAATTTAAATTTTCTTTTCTTAGAAATTTTCTCCCTGTTCTTTACGTTCAATACGTAAAGTTTTACAAGCCAAATCGGGTCGTTGTTTCTCCGAGCCTGAAGAATCATTTTGTGGCAATTTGCGGGTTGAGGGTGATGAACAATGTGATGCTGGTCTCTTGGGTACAGAAGATAATGATGCTTGTTGCGATAAAAATTGTAAATTACGTCGTAATCAGGGTGCCGTATGTAGTGATAAAAATTCACCGTGTTGTCAGAATTGTCAATTTATGCCAGCTGGTGTTAAGTGTCGTGAACAAGTTTATGCCACTTGCGAAAGGGAGGCCAGATGCACAGGTACCCATGCTGAATGTCCCAAATCCCCAGCCATGGATGATGGTACAATATGCCAGGAAAGAGGACAGTGCCGTAATGGTAAATGCAGTAAGTATTAAAAATAATAAACATATTTGAATAAAATTGTGTGTATTAAATATGTATATTTTTTAAAAAAATTTTCTTAGTACCATATTGTGAAACTCAAGGCTTGCAAAGTTGTATGTGCGATATTATACTTGATGCGTGTAAAAGGTAAGTTTTAATGTTCAGAAAGAAGTTAGAAAAGATGAAGTAAGTTTTAATAATAGAAACTCTTTAGTGATAAACAGTTTAGAGAAAAGGGGTAAAAAGAGTTCTTTTGGTATTTTTTATGTATCCTGAAATAATAGTCCTAGAAACATGAACTTTGGAATATTGGATCCTTCGGTGAAAAAAACAAATGTTCTGAAAAAGGGATAAAAAAGTGTACTTTGGTACTTTTTATATATACCGAAATAATGATCATAGAAACTTGAAATTTGGAATCATTTGGATCATTTGGTAAAAAAAAAAAACATTCTAAAAAAAGTACTTTTTAAACAAATGTGTACTTTTGGTACTTTTTAAACAAATGTGTTCTTTTTGTACTTTTCATATATCCTGAAAAAATTATTCCTAGAAACTTGAAATTATGAATGTATGATTCTTCGGTGAAAAGCCATTCTGGAATGATCCCCCAGCGCAAATAACATCCAAAAGAAGGGCATATTTTGAAATTAATTTTTTATGGTAAAAAGGTGTAATTAAATTGCTAAAAGTGGGGTAAAAATGGTACTTTTTATATCTAAAATAAAAACTTTAGAATTTTTTAACGCATGTTTCTCAAATTTTTTTTACTCAATTACTTTTCACAAATTTTTTTTTAACTCAATATTTTTATCTATATTTTTTTCACCCAAAATTATTTTTATTCAAATTTGAGTTTTTCACTGAAAATATTTTCCATTTATTTTATAGGGTAATTGCGTTATAAGGGCTCGAAAATTGTCATGATAATTTTTCACTGGAAGAAACATGATAACGTGCCAGCGAAATTATTTTAATTTACTTGTGTAAATTATTCTAACAGTTTTTATGAAGTTAAAAATTAAACTGTTAGGGAACATCTAAATGAAAATAGAAATTGTGTTATGGTATCACTTGATCTAACCAAAGCATTTGATCGCCTTAATCATTTTATACTTATTCGTAAGCTAATGCAAAATTATGGATTTTCAAGAACAGCGTGTAAGTTGATAAATTCTTATCTGCTAGGTAGATCGCAGTTTGTGAATGTACGTGATAATAATTCAAATATTTTGTCTGTTTTCTCCGGTGTTCCTCAGGGTTCGGTTATAGGTCCGATTCTGTTTTTATTGTATGTGGATGATTGTATTGAGTCTTTAGATTTGCGGTTAGTCAAACCTTTTCTGTTTGCTGATGATATTCAGCTTGTTTTCGGTAATTGCAAAGAGTTTCCAGACGTTTTGGAAGCTGTTATAAATTTTAGCCTTAATAGGCTTCATGGATGGATGGTTGAAAACGATTTCTCTATTAATGCCTCCAAAACGAAGGCAATCATGTTTCGCTCTGGTTATCGTAATGTCACTTATCCTGAGATTAACATCTTGGGTAATGAAGTTAGTTAGACCGAATATTCGGCCTCGGCTTCGGCCAAAAAGCACTATTCGGCCACTATTCGGCTTCGGCCACAATTTTGGCGGACAGGCCGAATAGCGAATAATTGTATAATATTTGTGCTCACGTGTTGAAAAACACACTAAACTAACTTTGAATAACAATTGTAAGCCACAAAAACATTTTACTAAGTGTTTTTGCAACTAAAAACATTTTTTTTGTAATATTCGGCTTCGGCTTCGGTTTGGCCGAATAGTGAAAATTTGGCCGAATATTCGGCTTCGGCCAAAAAAGGTGTATTCGGTCGGACACTACTTAAATGTCTTGGTGTTATAATTGATCAATATCTAACTTTCAGTCAGCATATTGATGTCATATCCTCTAGGGTTACTTTAGGCCTTAGGAAACTGTATCACTGTGGTTTACATTTACCAACAAAGGTTAAATATACAATTGCTCATACATTATTAATGTCTCATGTTAATTATTGTATCGAAGTTGATTCAGGAACTCTATCCTATAATTTAGATAAAATGGAATATATAATCAAAAGAATAGTCAGATTTGTGTATGGTATTAAATATCGTGATCATGTATCTCACGCAGTTGAAAACTTTTTAGGTTGCAGTCTAGGGGAATACATTATTCTTCGAAATTTAATATTTTTTTATAAAATAATTAAGGATGGCGTTCCTAATTATTTACTATCTAAGTTTAGTTTTTCCAGGTCCACAAGAAACTGTCAAATTTTTATTCCGCTTATTACATGTTCTGTCTTTGAAAGATCATTTCTTATTAGAACTGCCAGAAACTGGAATGACTTGCCGCCTCATCTACGTACTTTTTCACTATCGCATGGCGTATTTAAAAACAAACTATTGTCCCACTTTCGAAATCACCCATAATTTAGGTTTGTCTTGTTTTTTGCTTCTGCTGGTTATTTTTGGGCTACCATTGTTTTACTTAAAATTCCTGAGCCATGTCCTGAGTAGGTGTACATTTAAATTGATTTAATTATAACTTTTTTACAAAATTTTTATATTTTTTCAATAATTATATTTAGTTTATTATAATTATCATTAAGAATATGTATATACACTGTGCCATTATTTAAAAAATTATAAATAAGAAAGTCTTTTGAATTGTTATTACTTCTTGGCATGGTGGAAATATTGAATTTGTGAAATATTGAATTCTAATGGTACGTCTTTGGCCTTTTAGGCTTATTGTACCACAAATAAATAAATAAAAATAAATAAATAAATTAAATAAAACTAAAACTCCGAAGGGGAAAATTATTGAAATCGGGACTCTTATCCTGATCCTTTTATAAACCGATATTTAAAATGGCGAGTAACGAAGTTCCGGCGGGCCTGCTAGTGTAGTTTAAATGTTAAAAAATCAGGAAAATTAAAAATAAAAATTGTAAAAATCAAAAAAAAAAAATGGAACAAATCAGGAAAATTAAAAAAAAAAAAGATATTTAACAAAATTAATAAAATAAAAAATATTGAGCAATAATTAAGATCTCAGAGAAATTAAAAAAGAGAAATTCGGAAAATGCACACAGTTGTTCAGGAAAATTAATAAAATATTAGAAATAAAATTGTGCAAAGCTGAAAAATTGTGAGGAACTGAAAATGATCAAGAAATTAAATAAATTGATAAACAGAAAAATTCAAGAAAATTAAATAAATCGATAAACAGAAAAATTTATGAAAATTAAATAAAAAAAGTGTGATGGGTATTTTTCATTCAATACATCCGATTGTGGTTCAGTAATGTCAATTTAGAAATTCAATGTAAACTTCTTTTTATACTTGCAGATGCTGTCGCATGAGCATCAATGAAACATGTTTCCCAGTCGAACCACCAGATGTTTTACCAGATGGTACTCCCTGTATACAAGGATTTTGTAATAAGGTTAATACAACAATAAAAAAATTAACATTTAACTTATTTCCCCAATACTTACTTAATTTACTTTTTCTTTTTAGGGTGTTTGTGAAAAAACTATACAAGATGTGGTAGAACGTTTTTGGGATATTATAGAAGAAATAAATATTAATAGAGTTTTAAGATTCTTAAAAGATAATATTGTTTGTAAGTATAAAGCTTGATTCACACGTTAACTATCCTCAACCACCCTTATCTACTATTTCCCAGTATTGGGGGATAACAATTGTCAAATTCAAATAATTTTTCATACAAAATTATTTAAACCCGGCAAATCGTATCACTAATACTGGGAAATAGGTGATAAGGGTGGTCAAGGGTAGTTAACGTGTAAACTGCCCTTAAAGAAAAGAAAACACAACTATTAGAAACAAATTTTTTAATTTAAACACAATTTTCTTTTTCAGTGGCTGTTGTTCTTTTCACTTCAATCTTTTGGATACCAGCTAGTTGTGTTATATCATATTTTGATCGTAAAAAATTGAGACATGAATTAAAACAAATTGATTGGAGTCAAAAATTAGATTTAATACATCCCAGTGATAGACGCCGTGTAATTCACATAAGGTAATTTAATAAGCTCAAGAACGGATTTTTAACTAAGCACTTATGTCTTAAAAATACATTAGAACAATCTTAAAATATATTTCGACAATTTAGAACCAAAAAAATTGGAAAATTTTAAAATAAAATTGAAAACGGTGCATAATAGTTTTTAATTTAAATACTCCTTTGTTAACAAAGCCTAACATACAGCCCTGCAAATAAAACGATACGATATCGATTCGCCAGTTGTATTGCCTATACGATAAATTCTATTGTGGCAATTATCGAATTCGTATCACCGGCGATACACCTTTCGGAAGAAACTGTTACCCGAAGGCAATACATCCCGGCGATACGAAAAGGATTCGTCTTGGCGATAAAAGGCAATATCGCCAGATGATCGTATAAAATCTATTATAAAATAATAGATTTGTATGTATCGCGGGAATATCACTAAAATAATAATCCGGCGATGCAGCTATATCAATTCCCTGAAGCTGAAAGACACTATTTTTTTCATTCATATTTTGGTCATGTTAACAGGACTGAAAAATATATCCGCAACATTTGCTGAATTTTTTATTTTATTTTTGAACGCAAGTTTGTGGTTTTCGGCCAAATTTATATTCTTTTAAAGATTTCTTTTGGTGCTTCATAAATTATTTTATTTTAAATTGACAAAGAAATAAAAATTTTCAATATTTTTTTTTTTGTTTTTCGCCAAAATATCGTTCGTATGAAAAAACGGCGATATAATAAAAATACTACTTTGATTTTTTATTGAAATGATTAATTTTCCGTATTGCCGCAATATCTTTTCGCCCTATTGCTTGCAGGGAGTATTCTTTCATGTGTGAATTATATTTTTGAGATTATATGGAGTCGAAGGTATTTGCTTGTTAATATAGCCAATGACGTTAACTGCTGACTGTAAATTCCGGCCTTAGAAATCAAGTTTTAAATAAGTTTAGCTTTACAATTTAAAATAATTTTATAATTTTTTCTTTTCAGAGTACCACGTCAAAAGATTTCCGTAGCACGCATGTAAACCATTCAATAAAAGCACAATATTAAATAAGTTTTAAAATTTTTCTTTTAGACAAATTTCTCAAATGCATTTGTATATTAAGCAAAAAACATTCAAATAAATACATTACAACAATTTACTAATTTGCGAATGAATCTTTTCAAACAGTATAGCAATGTTGGCAATCGATACCGTCCTACAATAACGGTATTTGGCTATTGTACCGCAACGAATAAAGATATGGACATTTTTCGAAGCAGTTATGAAAGTCGATGAAATTTGTAGTTTTTTCGTGTTTCTATTGTTATCGAAAAAAGTTCAATTTAAAATCCAAAAAAGATCAATTGTATTTTAAAAAAGATCAATTGTAATTCATAATACACCATTTCCAGATTTAATTCATAAAAGAACAATTGTAATTCGAAGGGTCTACTTTTAATTCGAATACTGCATTTGTAGTTCGAAGATTCCAATTGTAATTAGTAATAGATCAAATGCATTTCGTAATAGATCACAAATGAATTTGGGCCGCTACAAAAATACGTGTCCCCTTATTTTTTCCAAATCTACAAAATAAAACCAATTCCACAAAGATCGGAGGGTGACACCAGGAAGACTCCCTTGTTAGTGGTAGAGAGTATATCGTCACCTAAAATGCAAAACGCCCTAACTAACAAAAAATTCAAAATCGCGTTTTTAATTGATTTTTATGTATTGGATCAAAATACATGTCCACAAAAAAATTTAGACTCCTTTGATCAAAAATGGGGATTTTATTAACAAAATTCAAAAAGCCCTAACTACATGCTTTGATATTTGTTAAACCAAAAAGCCCCAACTACACATTTGTATACATAATATTGCCGATGCAAGTGTTATTTTTTAAGATAAAACATTTTTTGATGCTTCTTCTTCCACAATGTCCACCGATAGGAAAAATATATGTTTATGTACAAAAAAATAAAGTTTAGAAATTTACCAATTAACCCCTTCAGGCTCGTGTTTCTTGTTCCTTTTTCAGCTATAGAATTCGCTATTTATGCAGTATAATTAGTCCTAAGTAAGATATAAATTCTACATAAAATTTAATAACAATATAATAAATGACTATAAAAAACATGATTGGAAGTTCTTTATTCCGATTGAATAAAATTCAAAGTAAATTTTTTGTTAAATTAGTAAAAAAAATTGTTTTTAATTATAATTTTTGCTATTATTACAAAAAATACAGGGGGCTAATTATGTAACTTGATAATCGTCAATCGTCATTGTGAGCTCATTATTCTATTACCATAAAATGGTACTATATGGTAATGGAATAACATGGAAACGATACGTTTGACGACTATCAACTTTCATAATTACCCCCAGTATATAATAAAAAACGTTAGCTTCATTGGGAAGCTTATAATTTCTTCATAAAAAGGGACAGAAATAAAAAACAAGTTGATGTCTAATATCGCTAACATTAAATACAGGGCTTAGGAAAGATAAAATAACAACCTGTGCCAAATTTCATCATTTACATATGGGGATGAAAATCTCAAGTGACACAACTTTTAAAACCAATAACAGTATAGTCACAATTTTTCAGCGTGATCGGTAAATAACTTTTTGAGTTAGAAGGGGGCCGTAATTTTACATTTTGGCCAAACAGGTGTTTTTTGAATCCATGAAACTGATTACCTAATGTTCCTAGCAAAATGTGTACCGAGAAATTCAGATAGCAATTTCTTTAATCTTTCAAAAAAAAAAAAATTTACTTTTTTTTTGCAAAATCAAAAACTTGTTTGGCATTTTTTTAAAACCGGCCCTTTTTTAACTCAAAATAAAGCTAAGGTATTTCCTTTAGGAGCTTTGTGGGATGCAAGTGAGATATCTATCAAATTCCCAATATTTACTGTAGATCTTAAGAAATTTTCCAGAAGCCGAGTAAACGCTTTGACGACCATACATTTTTGACCGAAGTGTTTTTGATTCTCTTTAAATTTTCGTTATTTCTGACCTAATAATAGTTACTCATAAAAAAATTGGGCCCTCCTTCCCCCATATTACGCTGTTTTGGTACTCGCTGTGATCTTTAAGAAATGCAACTTAATAATAGTTATTCTACAAGAATTTAGATTTCTGAACCCCCTTCTTTACCCTTATTTCGCCTGTCAAGTAAATATGATTTTGTCCCTAATATATTTATTACTTCGCAAACTTTGAGAACTTATAGTGAGTAAGTGGACCCAGTTAGAGACTTATTAAAAACAAAACTTTTGTTTCTCTAAAACTCTTCTATAATTCATATTTTAGCACATTTATCCTATCTTTTACTTGATCAAAAAAAATCGCAAAAAATCATTTGGGAAGTATAGTTGCCTGTGGTCGTTAAAAGGTTAAAGCATTTTAATGCATTAGGTTATTTCGGGCCATACCCTTTGTCCTGTTCCACCCTCATTTGACATGGAGCTTTAAAATGGTAAATTGACATTTTGTATCAAATTAAGTTAGCATGTGTTTAACAGAATCCAAAATGAGACATTTGGCAGTGTTAGGTTATATAGCAGGTGCCACGCCCCTTTTTCCAATATCGCCCACATTTTGTTAGAGTTCTATATGATAAAACAACATTCAGTATAAAATTTTGTTAGCATGTTGTTACATTTTATAACACATCTGCTTGGTGTTTTTAAACATCTTCAGTGCAGTTAGGGCTTTTTGTGTTTCTGAAAATTACAAGACAAAAGGGCGTTACTAACATAACTTTTCAAATATTAAAAATTTATAATTTTTTTTAACAGAAATGAATTTGTGTGTGTGTTTTTACTTATATTTAAGAAATTTGTAATGAAAACTTTTATAGTTTTTATATGAACACGTTTTTTGCTTCTCCTGTAAAATTTATAAAATGTTAGATAGGGCGTTTTGCATTTTAGGTGACGATATGTATATAAGTTTGTCATTTTGTTTGTAACTCATCAAAATCAGTTTGGGACCCCATACAGCAATGGTTCCCAACCTTTTTTGCGCCTTGCCCCACTTTTAAGTAAAAAAAATCAACAATGTCCCTCTACACTCAATAAAAATTTTTAAGTTTTTCAAATTAGCCTTAAAATTCAACATTTACTTGTGGTTAAGCAAATTTTGTGTTAAAATCATCGTTTAAATAAAGTTTTTAGAAAAAGCTTTTAACAATCAACTAAATAATTTAACTAAAATAAGATTTTTTTAGTTTATTTGACAAAAAAACAGCTTAAAATTTTGCTCGTTGACCCCCCTGTAGCATTCAAATTGCCCCCCAGTGGGGCGAGAATTAAAGGTTGGGAACCATTGCCATAAAGTATATATTATTGATCGATTTTAAGACATAAATATTACACGGATATTACTGAATCTTAACATATTTACTTGTTAAGATGTTTTAAGCGATATCGGTTCAAAAGTTATGAACGAAAATGTAAGGACGGACACCTTGAACATTTTGGTACAATCAACATAACCTAAAAATATAAAATGCTTTAATTCGGTTGCTGGTTGACATATGTAAACAGAATGGTTATTAAACAAGTACGAACATATTTTTTACAACAAAAAAAATCTCTGATTTTTCGAATGAACCATTTTTGTGTCATATGAATTTCATAGACCTAAACTTTAAATTTGAAAATGCGATTTGTTCGGCCCGCCCCCCTTTTTGGAGCGTGGCTATAGAAAATAATGGTAAAATTGTATTAATTAAGCGTACATCTATATCTATACTAATATTATAAAGAGGTAATAGGTGTGTTCCAGAACTTTCCGGGTAAAGTCCGGTAAAATGAGAGAAAATCAAAAATCCTCTCACGATACCACAAAAATGCACAAAAGTACGGGAACGCTAAAAACCACATTTCAAGCCCAAAATAATAGAAAATGTAAACAAACCAATAACGCTAAAATATTTTAGTAAGAAATATTACTTTTAACAAGGAAAATTTTCGTAAGAAAAATTATTTTAAACAAGAAAACAAATTGTAAAAGTTTATTTTAATAACAAATTATCTTTTTTTGTATTGAAAAAACACATTTCCTTGGTTTAGTTCTTTATTTTATTTAAATTTCCAATTTAGCTTCCCAAAAAAAATCAGCTGTTTTTTTAACATCTGACTGTTACCAATTTACCCGAAAAAAAAGTGCGGGTAAGTTCGGTAAAATGAGAAACTAATTTATTCTCTCAAAAACTCTCTCATTTACCCAATTTTTGCGTACGGGAACGCTTTTCGGGCTGGTTTGGGTACCCGCGGGCACCCGCGGTAACGTTCTGGAACACACCTAATGTTTGTATGTTTGTTTTTTTGTTTGTTTGTTTGTAGAGGGTAATCTCCGGAACTACTTATCCGATTTCAAAAATGTTTTCAGCCATATTTAAAGTGTTCCTCCAGGATGGACATAGGCTAGGTTTCATCGACCACGCCCACTTCTACGCCCACTTTTGGCCAAAAAACGTAAAATTGAAAAATTTCCAAAACTACTGAACCGATTTCAAAAAATTTTTCACCAATACATACTTGGAATGGTCCTTCATAGTGGACATATGCTGTGTTTCATCGACCACGCCCACATCTACGCCCACTTTTGGTAAAAAACTTAAAATTTAAATATCTATAAAACTACTCATCCGATTTCAAAAAAGTTTTCAGCAATATTTAGAGTGGTCCTCCAGGGTCGACATAGGCTAGGTTTCATCGACCACGCCCACTTCTATGCCCACTTTTAGCCATAAAACGTAAAATTTAAAAATCTCCACAACTACTGAACCGATTTAAAAATTGTTTTCACCAATACATGCTTGGAATGGTTCTTCATAGTTGACATATGCTGTGTTTCATCGACCACGTCCATTCCTACGCCCACTTTTGGCCCAAAAACTTAAAATTTAAATATCAATTTAACAACTCATCCGATTTCAAAAACGTTTTCAGCAATATTTAGAGTTTTCCTCCAGGGTGGACATAGGCTAGGATTTATCGACCACGCCCACTTATATGCCCACTTTTTGGCAAAAAAACTAAAATTTAAAAATTTCCATAAATGTTGATCCGATTTTCTAAATTTTTTGGCAAGAAAAACGTAAAATTTAAATATGATCAAACTACTCATCCGATTTAGAAAACGTTATCACCAATATATATATATTAAGAATGGTGCTTCAGGGTGGACATGGGTTAGCTCTCATCGACCACACCTACTTCTACGCCCACTTTTGGCCAAAAAACGTAAAATTTCAAACATCCGAAGCTACCCATTAAAAAAATGTTTTTTCCAATATTAAGAATGGTCCATCAGGTTAGACATAGGCTACGGTTCATCTACGTAAAATTTGTAAATATACGAAACTTATTGTGAGATTTTAAAAATGTGTTCACTAATATTAAGATGTGTTCACTAATTTCTATCAGGGTGAGTTAGGGTAGGTTTCATTGACCACTTTGGATCAAAAGACGTTAAATTTGAAAATCTACCAAACTACTCATCTAATTTCAAAACATTCTGAAAAATGCCCTTTTTGGAAATTCCGATTTTACTGGGGCAAATACGTGCAAAGTAGTGAACTTTGTAACTTTTTCTATCTCCTGAAAAGTTGGTCATAGTAACTTGAAATGTTGGATCCTCCAGCCCAAAAAATCATTCTGAAAAAGTACCTTCTGAAAATTTAGATTTTAATGGGGATAAGGGTAAATTATTGCAATGTGGTACTTTTATTTTTTTTTTAAATAATGAAGTCTACATGGAACGAAATGAATTGGAATCCAGAACAAAATGGAATAAAATGGGGAACAAATGAATAGAAAAGGAAACGAAATGGAATGGAACGGGGAACGAAATGGAGTGAAACGGGGAATGAAATGGTGTAAATAATTACGATATAAGGGCTCAAAAATTTTTAAGAACATTATTTACCGAAACGAACATGTTTCCAAACTAAACGGTGTTGTTTTAATTTTATTGTTTATTCTAAATAATTTTTATAAAAGACTTCAACGATAAAAATTAAATATAATAATAATCCTGTAGGGGAGAATTTTAGAATTGGAGACTCTAATCCTGATCTTTCTTTAATCAGATATTTAATATTACCGGGGGCGAAGTTCCGGGCGGGCCTGCTAGTATCATATAAAATAAATTTGTAAACAGTTATGGCAAGGGGGAAGATGTCCCCCGACTTTACCCCCCACCCGAAAAAAATCACCAGAATTATCCCTGTCGAATTTTTGTTTTATTATTCGCAAAGGGTTTCCCTACGCTGATTTCCCCTTCTGCACCGAGTATTAAAAATTCCATGTTTTCATATATTTTTGGCATTTTTTTGATAATACCGGTACGCACCGCTATTGACGTTTCGGTATTGGCATCACGGTTGGGAAATGTGGCACAATAGTGCCATTTTTGGCAATATTGAATGATCAGTGGCACCACAAAAAACAGTTTTGGCCCTTTTTCGTCTTCAAAAAATATTGTCTAAATTTATTTAAAATAATTAAAAACAAATATTTTTACTAAAATCAAATTATTACGAAAAGGACAAAGTGTCAGTTGTTCCCATTTTAAGAATTCTAAGATCTTGCTATATTAAAAAGAATCAGTGGTATCGAGGGTGAAAATGTATTATTTTTAGCAATAAAAACAACGATTACCTCGAGATTATACAATTAAAAATTTCGAGATAATCGTAGTTTTTTGTTTTGCTTTCACCAAATTTTCACCCATGATAACCCTTATTCTTTTTACTCTATGGAGTAAATCCATATCAACATAGCAAAAAAAATTGAATTTTTGACGTCAATCGACCCAAATTTCGTGAAATTCGGTATATATGTAGGGACTTACTCGACTAATACTCAAACAAAGTTAAAGACTTTTAATTTTCGTAGTTTTGGAAATATGACGTTTCAAAAGTCAAGAAAATCTTTTAAAGGGTAAATTATAAATATTTATATCTTGAAAAGTATTTGAGCTATATTACTCCCAGATAGCTTTTTTTAAAGGCAAAGCCATCACTTTTAATATATAATTTTGCAAAAATTTTTATTTTGGGATCTTTTTTGTGTTTCTGCACAATTCGCGATTCGCAAAAATATATCAAAAAAAGCGACATTTTAAAAAATCTGAAAAAAATATATGTTAATGGTTTGAGTCTTAGCTACAAGGTCTAAAAATTTCGCGTTGGTGAACGTATTAAGTCCAGAGATATTAATGAAAATGTGTTGAAAAGTAGGAAATTTTTTCCAAATCTCATGAATATTTATTTTTTATTTTTAAATATTTTTGCAAATACATAAAATAAAACGGTGAAAAAAGTAAAGTTGATTGTAATGTACGAGTACTACACATGAATACAATTTAACATAACTTTTTATCAATTACACTACTTAACAAAAGTCAACTTTTTTTGCAGAGACTTCTAGAACACATTTTTGAAAGTATTTGCCCTGCACGAATCTGCCATCATAAACATTTTATCAAACTGTCTTCTGAACATATAGGCCTTTTTAACAGACTAAACCCTCAAACCCAAAAAAGAAAGGTAATAATAATTGTTTCACATTGACATACCTCATATTATTTGTTCGTTAAATATATTTTGTATGCTTCAGCTGCAAAAACTAAATGGGCAAATTTCGAAAACGCGATTATATAAAAATGACAATGGATTCGCGTTTAATGGATTCACGTTAAAGAGGGCAAAAGACTTAAGAAAATGTATTTTAAACAATGAAAATTACAAAATAAAAATATTAGGGAAAAAAGTATATGCAAATAATATATGCAAATTTTGCTAAAATTTTTGATTTTTTGCAAAGATTTTCGGATAAACTCAATGAATTTGAAATAATATGTTTTTTGAATTTGTTTATATAAAAAAATGCAATATAAAATCATTCGTTGGTTTTTATCGGCATGGACCGCAAAAAAGGTCTTATCTCGAAAAGGGGATTTTATAATTTTTTATGATGACAGATTCGTCTTAAGGAGTCTGCAAATGTATTCTAGGAGTCTGTGCAAAAAAAAAGTTGATTTTTGTAGAGTAGTATAATTGATAAATATTCATGTTATATTGTATCTATGTGTAGTACCCGTCTGTACCATAAACTTTACTTTTTTCACCGTTTTATCATATGTATTTTCAAAAATATTCAAAAATAAAAATCAGAGACCATAACCGTTATGAGATTTATTGAAAAAACTCAAATTTAACTGTTCAAAAATATTATTTTGAAATAGAAATTTAAAATAACAGTTTCAAAAAATTTATATAAATATCTGTCCAAAATAACAGAAATAAAAAACTTTTATTTTTTTTAACTGTTATCAAATACTCTTTGAGCCTTATAAAATTTGATATATTTAAGTAAAACTAAAATAAACGCATACAAAAGAATCCTATTGATAGCTAATACCTCAATTATTGATTTGAACATTAAAACTTTGATTGATTTGAATACAAATAACTGTTATAACAGTTATTTAAAATAAATAAATGTTATTTTAAACTTTTTGAATAAAAAGTTTTTAATTACTGTTATTTTATACTTTTATTGATAAAAATCAAAAAATAAAAGTTATTGCAAATTTTAACACGGGACATCTCTAGAAGTCTTTCCATATATATAATGCATATTTTGGACAACATTCGTTTAATGATTTTTTTAAAGCAAAATAACTCATATAACTGTTTTATTTGGTCTCTGATAAAAATTAACTATTCATTAGATTTGATAAAAATTTCCTACTTGGCAACACATTTTTATTCATATCTCTGGTCTTAATTAGTGCCTACGGTCAGTACCGTAGTACCGGGAATACCGGTATTCCCGGTTCTCGGTATTACCGGGAAATGGTACCGGTTTCCCGGTTCTTAATTCATTCCCGGCATTCCCGGGAATACCGGTATTCCCGGTTCCGGTTCTGACGGTATTCCCGGGACTACCGGTATGTATATTTCATAAAACTTTATACAATTAAAATTTTTTCTTTGCTTTTACCAAAAAAAAAAATACAAAACATGTGAAAAACACCATTTCCATTTTATTTTTTGAATTTAAGAAGAAATATTTGCATGATTTTCAAATAATTTTACAAACACAAGAAAATATTTCTGAAATACTGATTAAATAGTGTAATTAAAATATTTTATGGTTTTTTTTTTTTTTTTTTTTAATTTTGAATTTTGAGAACCGGTACCAGGATAAGAACCGGGAATACCGGTATTCCCGGGAATATATCTAGAACCGGGAAACCGGTACCAGAACCGGGAATACCGGTATTCCCGGGAATACCGAGAACCGGGAAATGGGGGGCACTAGTCTTAATACGTTCACCAACCCCAAATTTTTACAGCTTGTAGCTAAGATAACAGCCGTTAACATATATTTTTTTCATATTTTTAAAAATGTCGCCTTTTCAGATATATTTTCGCGAATCGCGAATTTGGCAGAAATAAAAAAAAAATTCCAAAATAAAAATTTTTGCAAAATGTTATTTGAAAGGTCATGGGTTTACCTTCAAAACAAGCTATCAGGAAGTAATATAGCTGAAATACTTTTGAAGATATAAATGTTTATATTTAATCCTTTAAAAGATTTTCTTGACTTTTGACACGTCATATTTCTGGAACCACAGAAGTTAATGGTCTCAAATTTTGTCTAAGTATAAGTCTTATAAGTCCCAACATATACACAAAGTTTCATCAAATTCGGAGACATTGAAGGAAATCAGGGGTTCATGTTGAAAAATTTTAACTCTGATTCTTGAGAAAAACTAAAAGTATTTAAAATTTTTATTTTAAATTTTTTTTGGCCCTTTTTAGCCCTCAACTTGGCACTAATTGAAAATTCTCAAATACCAACACTGATTGGCATTACCGTAACCGATTTAACTAAAATACCGATACCGAAATAAAAAAAAAAAATTATACCTATACCGTTATTCGTTTCGGTTGCTAATCTTGGTTTTTTTTATACTACTGAGGCTGGATTACTCAATGCTCCGTTATAAAATAACTCTCCGTTTAATTTAACTTTTTCATACAAATTTTGAAATAAGGCTCCGTTAAGTCGGCATTTAGCAGCTAACTTTTCATTGAGTAATCCGCCCTGAGTCGAATGATTTTCTATATTTCAAAAGGTTCGATTTTTTACACAACACATCGAAAACCGTTTTATTCAGTTTTATTGTCACAATTGTCCTTTAAGACCAATTGTCACGATAAAATTTTCGATGTTTTTTGTAAAAAAGGAGTGCATACTTTTAGGATTAAAAAAAAAATTATATTACGTATGATTTTCGAAATACATATATTTTGCTTTGTGGGATAATAGGTGTTTTTTGTTGGCATAATTATCAATGTTCTACCATACAAAGTTCACATTAGTGTTGCTTTCAAGCTAAATTGCATCTAATAAACAAATTTTATCAATATTTCATCGGAAATGTGTAATATTTTACAAAACTATTCCAAACGACGCTAATTTAAATTGAGAAATTTATGGTAGTTAACGTTTCGTTTTGATGCACGTTAACAATCTAAGTTTGCCAAAAAAAAAGGCC
Organism: Pegoplata infirma; assembly: GCA_963921195.1. Classification (NCBI taxonomy): domain Eukaryota; kingdom Metazoa; phylum Arthropoda; class Insecta; order Diptera; family Anthomyiidae; genus Pegoplata; species Pegoplata infirma. Next base: position 298,630,397 of record OY992536.1, on the reverse strand, counting down.
TAATATAACAATTTACTTTTGATTGCAAAAATAATGAAAAAAAGTTTAAAGCTTTTTGAAGTAAAACATGATTTTTTGTCTCTGACCAAACGTATGCATTAAAAAAAATGTTTTTTTTTTACAAAAAATAGAGTGAAAACTTTTAGTTTGTCCCAATTTTCAATCGATTGCGCTAAAAGTTTTTGTCTATTCTATTACCCACTAATTAATAAAAAAAGTTACGTTTTGGAATGTAAAATTTCAGATTTCATTTTTTTGAAATTCTACAATTAATTTTATTGATTTTTTTTTTAAGTAATTTTAATATTACATACTTATAAACTTAAGGATTACGTTTTAGTCGTGTGATTTTTTTTAAAGGGATTTAAAATATTTGATAATAAAAAAAGGAAATTTTTTTAAAAACAAATTTTGTTCCTATTTTTAAAATGTCCAAATTTTAAATTAATATTTTCTTAAGCAATATAATTTACTTCTTTTTGCTATTTTTACCATTTTGCTGTGGTGGACGTGCATCATCATCTTCATCATCGTCCTCCACATCCTCGTCATCCTCATTGTGCCATTCTTCCTCGACCATTTCATGAACTAAGTGTTGACCACAGATGTAAACAGGACCGGCACCCTGGATAAGTTTGAACGTAACCGAATCACTTGGGAATTCTAAATTGGGACATAATGTACGAGTTTCGCCAGCTTTCAAAACAGCAATGGGAATTTTAATAGTTTGCTTTTCATTAATTTTAACTTCAGCCTGAAAAGGTAACGGAAATTTAAATGTAACGAAAAACCTAAGTGGTATCACTTTGTTTTTACCACTATGCACGTTTCATACATTTGGATTTGTGTGGATTTTATTCTTACCTGTACAACATTGAATTCGCCGCTTTTGGCGTCAGCACCCAGACTTATTTGTTTAATGATCAATTTTTGATCTGTTACATCCTTATCTGTTTCAGCTACCTCAAATTGTGCCAGGGGATCCTTTTCGCTTAATTCAACACCTAAAAAATACGTAAAATTATTTACTTTTAAATATCAAGGTTATTTTGTTGAAAGTGTCATGCTGCCGGCAGACATATTTGATTCGAATTCGCCGGCCGCATTAATGCAAAATTTTTCCATTACATGCAAATTTTAATTATCGTTAAAAAGGTTAAATTTTTATTCAAACTTACCGTAGAATGATTCTGTTTCCATTTTAAATTATTTGTGGACAAATATATGTATATTAAATTAATTATTTATAATTAGTTTTTCTTTAACTACTGTACAAATTTGTTTTCACGTGGAGAACTTCTTTGCTTGCTTGCTTTTTGCTTTGTAGTGTTGTAAATAGATTGAGTACCGAGTAGTCAATATTGCCTATTATAAGGGGTATCCAAAACTCAAAACGTCAATTTAGGACTTGTCATTCTACATGTTTGAAGTTCAATGTAAGGGCACCCATACATTTAAATAAAGTTGGATTGTTGGATGACAAATTGTCTATTCACAATTCTGTAGCAAGCAGCAGACATCAACATTGTTTATGCAACATACAACAACAAAATATATGTGGGAAATTTTATTGTCCACTGCTTTCCGCTGAATTGTGAAGAAACATCTATATAAATCTATTAAGGTACCTACATACGACGCAATATTATGTACAATATTCAATTATATTGAAGGTGTGTGGGTAATATTGACGATTGTACAATGGTCAATCTTACCCACACACCATCAATATAATTGAATATTGTACATAATATTGTGTCGTCTGTATGCACCTTTAAACCTTATTGGTGTCTTCGGAATGGGGGTATACTCACTTTATCATTCCATTTGTAATCCATCGAAACATACGTCTGGGACTCCATTGGTTTTTCTTAATGAATGGTGTTTTAAGTGATGAAAGCAAAATTAACTTTAACATTCTTTTATCTTACATTTATTTATCTTTTAAAAACTAATTATTTATTCTTATTTATTAGTTAATTTTATTTTTTTTTATCAATTTCCTTTTTACGTTTTTATAACACAAAAATTAAACGAACCACGCACACTAAAATACAAAATGAAAATGGCGGTCGGTTTTTTTCTGTTTTCTTTCGATATTTTTTTTTTCAAGTAATTTGCGTTATTGTGCAAGATACTTGGTAACTTTACATAAAAAATTAATTATGTTACTTTAACATCGACAAGCATAATTTTAGTAAAAATTTGGTAAATTTTTTTTTGTATGTAAAAAATTTTACCAAGTAGGATTGCTCAATCTGACAAAGATTTTTTTTGCGTGTATACACGCAAAAAAAAAATCTGTGTCAGATTGAGCAATCCTACTTGGTAAAAATTTTTTCATACCAAAAAATTTTTTTTAACAAATTTTTGCTAAAATTATGCTTGTCGATGTTAAAGTAACATAATGAGCCTTTTATGTAAAATAACCAAGTAGCTTGCACAATAACGCAAATTACTTGCACAAAAATTTATCGAAAGAAAACAACAAAAAAAACAAAACAAATACAGGCCATTTTCATTTTGTATTTTTATGTGCGTGCTTCGTTCATTTTTTGTGTTATAAAAACGTAAGAAGGAAATTGATAAATAAAATTAAAATAAATTAATAAATAAAAAAATAATTAGTTTTTTAAAAGATAAATAAATGTAAGATAAAAAAATGCTAAAGTTAATTTTGCTGTCATAACTTAAAACACCATTCATTTATCAAAACCAATGGAGTCCCATACGTTTGTTTCAATGAATTACAAATGGAATGATAAAGTGAGTATACCCCTATTCCGAAGACACCAATAAGGTTTAATAGATTTTTAGTTAAAAATTAGTGTTTGGTAATACTTTTCTATTTTTACAGGGTACTGTTAAATAAATTTTTGAAGCTATGGGGAATCCTTCACTACAATAAAAAGCGTGGGCACCATTCCTCCCTTTAGTCATAAAATTAAAACCTAAAAACTCATTTATATAGCAAAGCCAATGGAGTCCAGACCTGTTTTGATGAGTTACAAATGGAATCACAAAGTAAGTGTTCCTTCTAACCAAAATACCAATGGGATTTACTAGTTTTTTAAATTAAAAATTTATGTTTTGTAATAATTTTCTATTTTTACAGGATGCTTTTAAATAAATACGCGAAGATATAGCGGACCCTTCACTTCAAGAAAAAGCGTAGGCAGCAGTCACTGGAGAAAATTGTACATAAAGGGTCAGTTGGTCGGTGGTAAATAAATCCTACACAACATTTATTATATTAATATGGATTTATTCTGTGAAAATTTTAAATTCAACAAATATACAAATTTTTACAAAAATTTTATAGAAAAATTATTTTAGCATAAATGTGGTAATTTTTAGCATTATTTTTAGTCACCTTTTCTAATAATTTTGGTATATTTCACCATATTTATTTTGGTATATTTTACCAAGTTTTTGCTTAAATAGCATTAGCATTTTCTTCAAAATTTTTTACATAAGTGTTTTGGCTAAATTACGAAAACTACTTCGTCGGTTGTAGTTTTAGCATATTTTTGGTAAAATTATGCCAGATTTTTGCTCACTCCGACACAAGTTTTTTTTTGCGTGTATATAAATAAAAATTTTAAAATTTTGGAATATAAATAGAAAATAATGCGTTCTTTAGACTGAAACTGACTGTGTTTGCTAAACATAAGAAAGAAATTTTGTAGTATATTTTACTACGAAATTATTTTTGTTTATTTCCGCAATAAATTTTACTTTAAAACGTGAAAAAAAAATTGTGTCCGGGATTAATTTTTTTTCACAAATTTTGTGTTTTCTAAAATCATTTTCTTAAAATCAAATTTTTTAGAAAATTAAAAAAAAAAAATCAGAAATTAAAAAATTTTGCTGATCTGAGTTTGCGACGTACAAAAAAATTCTTGAATTTTGAAATTTTGAAAAATGAATGAACTATAAAAACTTGTCATGTAAAAGGCATTTTATTGATATGTCCCATTTTCAACATTCCTGCAGTGATTTTTCCCGCTCTGCCCTAACTTCTATAAAAATTTCCTTAATATGCCATTTACATATACCTCGAAATCCAAAAAAAATGGGATTTCAATGAAAATCCAAGTAAATCCAATTACTTTTTTGGATTTCAAATGTCAAATCCCATACAAAAAAAAACTTGGATTTTGGGAAAATCGTAAAATCGCAATTTAAAATCCAAAAAATTTCTACTACTTAATTGTACAACTATGGGTTTTCCCAAAATAATCATCCCTAATGCTTTTTTTACAACGCTGCACACGATTTTTTATCAGCTGTTTTTTATAAAGTAAAAAAACAATTAAAATTTATTTTTTTAAAACTATTAAAAGATTAATAAAAACAATGTTTAACAATGTTTCATTTAAAATTTACCATTGCAAATGGTAAACGCACAATTTAGTTGACCAATTTGGTCTTCCTAACAAAGAAAAACACTCAATGGTGGCGGCCCCAAACTTGGCAAAAATGTTAATTTTCTTGCATTTAAAGAAGCAGCTCTACATAAAAACACATTTTTTGATATTGTGGTCCCAACATATATTAGTGGGATTGAAAATATTGGCTCCGGCAAAGAAAAATCATTGTTTTTATAAATATTTATAAAATTGGGTAATTTTCCAACTAACAACCCTGTACACAAATCAAAAGAAAATACAGAGTTAGTACAAACAAAATCCCGCTAAATGTCAAAAAAGCATATGTAAACGGTATAGATTTTAATTGGATTTGAAATCCAAATTTATGTGGATTTCGGGGTATATGTAAATAGCATATAACTTCTATAAAAATTTCCACATGTATTTTGCTGTCTGCTGCTTGCTGCTGTATTGTGAAGAGACACTATGTCATCTAGCTTGTTTCTAATGTATGGGTGCCTTAAAATTTAAAACAGTCTGGTAACACCACGAAAAACGAACAGAAAACGAAATTAGCAACGATGAGTACCCGAAAAATTGGGCAGTACTGAGTACTCAATACCCAAATACTCAATACACTTACAACACTACTCTGTTCGCCGGTACAAATTTTTTTTTGTCTTCTTCGTCTCTCTCGGAAAAAAATCATTTTCTGTGTAAAACGTGAACAATTTTTAATATAAATTTAATCCAAAAGAATCTATAAAATCACAATGTCTGACGAATCATTCTATGGTAAATATTTAAATTGGTAATTTCGGCAATATAATGGTGTAATTCTTGTTGGTTTGCCGCTAGTTTTCGCCATCAAAAATTGCAATCGAAAAATGGCGGCTACAAAACAAATTTTATTACTGTACTAAATTTGCAAATAAAAAAACATTCATTGTATTGCGAAATTACCAAAAAAAAGTGTACATGGTAATAAGATTGTGTGTATTCCCAGGTGTTACCCTGAGCGGTGAAAACAGCTCTGTCGAATGGGAAGTTTTATCCAATGATGAAGATTATCCCCGCGGCCAAAAATTAATCATCAGACAGATTCTTTTGGGTGCTGAAGCTAAAGAGGATGAATTCAATGTTGTTGAGGTAAGCATTTTCCGCTAAATTTTGAAATTAAGTTCTTCCAGAACAATTAAATAGGAAGAGTTGTGGTTTTCATTTCCTCTGGAAAAGGGGTTAGTTATGTGTGTATAACCTTGATTATAAACTTTTTTTTGGCGTAGATGGTTTGTTAGGTTAACCTTACTCATTGTCTTGTCATGTTTTTTTTTGTTTTTCATTGTGTTTTTGTATGTACCATATTATACACACATGCAGTTAAAAAATAAGCGTCATTATTAGTATGTCTTCTATCGATATAATTTTTTTGCTACCACCACAATGTGATTACTTTTGTCAGGCCTAAAATGGAGGGATACAAGGATTTAGGGCATTTAAGATATCAGTCGTGTGTTGGTGGGGTTTAGGCGGGGTGAATTTTCATGTCTGTACTTTCCGGCATTTGAGCGGGAAAAAACTTTCAAGATGTGATTATTTTTCCATCCGAAAGTAGATTAATGAAAAATGTAAAAAAAAATTAAAGACGTTAAATGGACAATGTTAAGGGCTTTTAATTAAATTATAAGAATTTTTGTTCTCCGGAAAGATTTTTAAACTATATTTTCTACCGCAACTGCCCCGGTGTTGACTTCTTTTATGCTAAAATTAAGATTTAGAAAGGCAAGTAATTTTTGTATGTTATTTTCCGCATATGACCGTCAATTGTGGCCATTCCAGGTTTTCCGTGTTTTGTGTAAAAAATGAGTGCATACTTTTAGGCTCAAAGGAAAAAATGTTATTTTCCACATTTTTAAAAATATTTACACATGCCTAAAATTATGCTATAAAAATCATACGACTCAGTTGTATGGTGTAAACATAGCTTTAAAAGCGACAAAAAAACTACATATTGCTAAATTTATAAACAAATATGTATACAAATTTATTAAATATTAAGTTGATTTATTAAAAAAATCACAAATGTCATTGTTTGGCTGGTATTTAATTTTCGGATCATATAATTAAAAAATGCCTAAAATTATACTACAGCAAAATCTTACTTTTTTTTATAAAAGTCGTCGAAAATAAACATATTTTTAAAAATTATCTTTTAAAAGTAAAAAATAAAATTACTTTGCTTAAATATGTACATTAAACTTATTTTTTTTTACAAATAGTTTCAAAAATACAAAATAACTTATTGTAACAATTTAGGTAGATAAAAAATGTATACATATTTTACTTTAAAAAGCTAACGACTTTTACCATTTTTAGGCAATCAAAATATAATTTTTGTAAGTAGAAATTAGTAACCGATTACGGCCTATGGGCTAGGTTATAGAAAATGAAATAAATAAATACTAAATACTAAAAATTGTTTTTTTTCCACTGAGTCGAACAGTTTAAATACATACTAAATTTTAAAAATTGTTTTTTTCCACTGAGTCGAACAGTTTTCGACATTATTAGAAATACTCCTAAAAACTTCGAAAATCATACGTAAGACAAATATTCCCTTTGAGCCTAAAAGTATGCACAACAACATCGAAAACCGTTTGACTCACGAGGAATGTACCCATAGCTTAAACTCCGATTGGTCTAAAATTTATATATGTTAAATAGGGTTATAACTTTTTGAATTTTTTGCAAATATCAAAAAGTCCATTCCATAGTCGTATAGGCCATGAAAAAATATTAAGAAATGATGTCTTACTTTTTCGCTATCGTTAAAACTCACCAAACGCGATGATTTTGAATATTAGTTTTTCTTTTAAGTACACCGAAAAAAATTCATGCCTTATATAAACGAAATGTTTCGTACATTGTACGAAAAGTTTCGTAGTTTTTGCTTACGAAATTATTTCGTAAAAATTATAAGTTCTTACGAAAAAGATTACTACATTGTACGAAATATTTTTGTGTTTTTACGAAACAATTTTCTAAATTAAACAAAATAAATTCGTAAATTACAAAAATAAATTCGTACATATAAGTAAAATTTATCGTCACCTAAAATGCAAAACAACGTAAATTTCTTTTTTTCAAAATCGAGTTATTGATTGATTGTGATGCATTTTATCAAAATACTGTCCCCATACAGTTTTAGTTCTCTACATTAAAAAATACAAGCTATACGATCAAAATTCAAAAATATTATATTTTGTACTTTCAAAAAGTACAAAATTATCAAAATGTGATTTTTTTAGTTTAGATGCACTACATTAACCGAAAATATGTCCAAAATTTCAGACCTATCCGATCAAATTTGACGGACTTATAAACAAAATTAGAAAAATGCTTAACGACCTTTTTCTCTACTACTGTAAAATAGCAAAAAGTGTTGTTACGTTGTTTTGCATTTTAGGTGAAGATATGTTGTTTTAACAATTCTAAAATTTTTTTACAAATTTTTAAAAATTTTCTAAGCGAAAAAATCTTGAAATTTCTCAGAGACGATTTTTTTTTTTTGGCATTTGATTTCGTTTTGCGTTTTAAAATTTAAAAAATCATTAAAAATGATTTTAGAAGAGATAAACTTTAAAATAAAAATAAAATTTTCGATGTTCCGAAAAAAAAGAAATGTAAATTTTCTAAAGGCATAATTACTTGAGCGAATACGGTTCGGAGACGTGTCAGCTGATACGTTAGCTTGTATTAAAATAAATGGAAATAAGTACTTAAACGAATACGTGACGGTGGTGTAGCTGCCGAACTTTAAAACGATGCAACAGCCCGTCACGCTACAGCACCGCTACAGTAGCGCTCAAGTGCCTGGTTCTTAAGTCCTACGTATATTTATTCCAAAGGTGTCAAAGCTTGTAATATGTCATATGGGTCCGTGTGACATGGCACGTGACCTATTAAGGACCGGTCGCTTTTCCATCAGCGACATTAAATTTTTTTTTATGATTACGAAATATTTTCGTAGGTTTCGTAAATCTACGAAAATCCGGACTAATTTGTTTTTCGTAATATAAAGTAAATTTTCGTATATTTTACGAAACAAGCAAGTACGAAATTTTATTTCGTAAAATGTTGCATGGATTTTTTTCGGTGTATAAACAAATTATATCAGCCTTCGTACTGATTTGATCAGTACATGTACTGATTTTTGATCACGTGTACTGATTAAAAAACGTTGTACTGATTTGTACTGATTTTTTGAAATATGTACTGATTGTACTGATTTTTGAACATTTCAACGTAATTAATTTTATTCGAAAATTCTATATAAAAACTTAAATTTCCATAAAAAAGGTCATCAGAGTAGCTTTTTATAACTTAAGTCTGACAATGAGATAATTTTTAATGAATTAGTTAACGCAAAAATGTATGTGGGCATAACGTCACTTTCATCTTCATAAAAAATACTCTAATCGAATTCATAAATTTACTATATAAAAAAGCGCACAGAATTTTTAGGTTTTCTATAACGAAAAGTTCATGGAATAATGGATTTTCTGTTATATTACAACGATATATTACAAAGGGAAAAATTCCTCGAAGTATTCTTATTCTCAAAACCTGCGGATTTTTGTTATATTTTCTGCACTGAAACGATCAGAACATTCAAATAAAGTTACATAAAGTCAACAAAATTTTCTGCAATATAACGACAAAAGTTCATGATGGTTGTTTTTAACAGTTGTTTTTACTGAAATATTAATTGACGCCAAGTTTGTTGGTTTAACTGAAATTTTTTGAGTATTGAAAAAATCATGAGTGGTTTTTGATTGAAAAGAGTTTTTAGAGAGTTATTTCCAAAAAAAAAAAACTTAAACTTGCGCGTACTGATTTGAGTTCAGAAAAAAATGGTCACCCTAATTTAGGCCCCTGTTCTGTCTTTCACAACTTTTCAATTCACATGAAAATTTCCGAATCACATGAAATCAAGTTTAGTGTTTTGTTGATCACGTTTTCATTCGAAGTTAAAATCGAATAATTTAAATTTAAAAAATTGCAAGGAAAAAATTGCATTCGTTTTACTTTCACAAAATTTTAATTATGTGAAACAAAACGAAAAAGAATTTCGTATGTGAAATCTAGAACACCAAAAAAATTCGGAAATTTTCATTTTCACATTTTTTATGTGAATTACTTTTTTTGGAACAGCGGCCTTAATTGCAAAATATTTAGGATTTTCTTGTAATTTCATTAATAAAAAAACAAAATCTCGGATTTTGGTGCTTTTTCGCGGATGTTTTAAATAAGTTAAATGTTGGTTCCTTCTGATATGTGATCATGAGTTTGTGATAATCTTCAAATAATTAAGATATGGCGTTATAATATAAAATTTTTAAAACAAAAAAAATAAAAAAATCATTCTTTGAGGAGTTTTAGAAATTGCATTCGGTGCGTGAACTTTTTTCACCGAAATGACCGAAAAAATAGATTTTTGTAATCTGTACAACATTGCCCATAGCGTGGTGGGATGGACTTTTTTTGTCCAAAATAAGTTATAACCCTAATGTTAAGCTATGTTTACACCATACCACTGAGTCGTATGATTTTTATGAAAAAGCAATGTTTTTTTATAGCATATTTTTAGGCATGTAGTAAATATAACAATTTATTTAATCTTAAGTTTATAAATTTAGTAACATGTTAAGTTTAGTATTTAGTATTTATTTATTTCATTTTCTATATATATTACAGGCCTAAAATTATGCTATAAAAAAATCTTGCTTTTTCATGAAAATCATACGACTCAGTGGTATGGTGTAAACATAGCTTTAAAAGCATACATGGGAGTTTTTAATTGGCATTGAATCTTTATTGGCATTAGTTGGAACTAATGCCATGCCAAAAAATAATTAGCATTTATTGCCAATAAAATTTTTTAGCATTGGCATTATTTGTACTAATGAAACGACACAACCGCCTAAAAAACTATTTAAAATTGATAAAAAAAAACTTTTTTACAATAAATATATTTTTTTTTAAAAAACTTCAAATGGCGATATCTCGAAAACGAAGCCAGATAGAGCAAAATGGAGTGCCAATTTTTTACATTCAAAATTTGGACCTATTAGGGTCCGCAAATGTGAAGAGGCCCGGTGAAACTATTTAAAGAACCAAAAATGCACTCCATTTTGCTCTATTTGGCTTAGTTTTCGAGATATGTATAGCAAATTAAAGTTTTACCCAACAAAAATTTCAATAGTCCCATGTATGGTTAATAGGTACCGAAAACTAAGTTTAACCTGATATTTTTAAGGGCATCTCGGCGGTTTAAAAAAGGGTTGCCTCCTTTTGAAAAATTAGGGTCTTTCGGGAAAATTTTGAATAAAAGCCGAACTAATTTCGCAAAAGCAAAAACACATGTCGACTTAAACTTAATAAAATGCTAGTTTTTGCGCTTTTGGATTATCTTATTCTATATTTTTAGTTTATGTGACACAATCCAGACGGCGCTAGTTTTTTGATTCGGTTGACTACGTAAATTTATACGACACAGCCTTTATACAAACAATAATGTCACTAATAACTTGTGTTAACTGGAAATTTTTAAATTAAAAGAATAATAACATTTTATAAAACATTTATATCACTTTTTTTGCCAAAAAAATAATAAACTTGTTTAAATTCCATGTATTCATATTCTTATTCTTGTACTAAATTAAGTTCTAAACATGCTGCGTTGTAAACTTTAGTTGCAAATACATTAGTGTTGACAACAACCGTTATAAATCGAAAAATTATCCACCTACCAAGGTATATTAATTGTTATTAATCCAAACAAGCAAAAAACACACTTATTTTCTGTGTTTTGCAATGACTTTTATAAGGATTTACTATACAAAATGTGGACTTATTATACTAAATGTGGACTTATTAAATATGTTTCGCATTAAGGTTTTACTCATCTACGACTCTTCCTGTTTTTCCTTTTGTAATATTCTTAAAGCATACCTTAATGAGCAAACAATAACTAATCCCAAAACATCATACATCTAGTAATCGTGCCATCTTTTGTGTTTTATTTGAAACTTTCGTTATCTATACATTTTTGCATTGTCCAAGCAGACTTTAGGGATAATATTAGAAAATGTACTTAATAAATCCAAAAAATTAAAAATCTAACAATTATTATTCCGAACTTTGATAAGAATTCATCATTTTTAATATATAAATTACTTAGAAATTATTTATTGTATTAACTTAAGTCATAATTGAATTAAATTTCTTAAAAAAATATATATAAAACTATTTTAAATACATTATATCTTAACTTAAAAAGGAACTTTTTTTATTTATACTTTACACGTGTTCATTATCAATTAAATTTTCTGAACAACTTAAATTTGTTAACATTTCATCTACAATTTCTGTTAATGATTTTCCAAATTTAAACATGGATCTGTCCTTAGGATGTATTCTACATATAACACCCGCAGCATCTAAATTCCAATTCCAACAGATCAATTCACAATCAAGCAGAAATAAGTCTTCTTTTAAAGATAAAATATTCTAAAAAATTAAAATATGAAAAATTATTATTTAATTTATGTGGTTTTCTTTAAAATACTACTTACCAAACCTACTGTTGTATCAATATTTGTTATTTCTTCTCCTTTAAGTATGATTAACTTAATATTACTATTCTGATTTGTAGTTACAAATTTAATAACCTTTGATTTTAGATATTCAGCTGAAGAAAAAGCTAAATTTTCTTGAACTTCTACTACACCCACCTGTAGAGAACTGATTTTTTCTTGGCTAATAAGAATTCTTGGTCTGGCACTTTTATATAAAATAAATAACATATTAACCGCTACACCACAAATTATGCCATATTCTAAACTCCAGAATAAGCAAACAAATACTGTTACTAAAAATGGAAATAAATCCAATTCTGAAAGGAAAACATACATTAAAAAGATTATATTTTTTTTTTCTGTGTTGCAAATAAAGAATTTCTTACTTTTGCCTCTCCATATTTCTGCAATACAATCGTATTCTATCATGAATATCATGGCAGATATTATGATGGCAGCCAATGATGCTTTGGGTATATAATAAAATGTGTTCGTTAAAAACGCCAAAGTCAATATTACTAAAGCACCAGTTATGGCTCCACCAAAAGTTGTCTTAACACCACTAGAATTATTTATAGCTGATCTACTAAATGAACCAGTTATGGGCATTGAAGAAACAAAACTACTTAATATATTACATAAACCTAGAGCGACCATTTCTTGGGAAGCATCTACAATTTTTCCTTTGGCTAAAAGTTGAAGAAAATTAAAATTGGTATAATTTTATGATTACGCGATTATACTTACAAAATGCTTTTGCGATAGCTACACATTCTAATATAGAAATTAATGGTATCACAGCTAAAGAACCTCCCAAATTTGAGATCATTTTACTAAAATTAATAGAAGTATCATTTTCTGATGTTGAAAATGGTGGTAACTTAAATTTTGGTAAACCCGGTGTTATTTCACCGCTAACGTTAAATGGCGACCAATCATCATGGCTTAAAAGATAACAAATTAATATACCCACTATTACCGCTAAAGCATTGCGTGATAGGGAAATATATTTTGTTAGAGATTTAAACGAGCAGGGAAGATCTTTTACTTTCTGGAAAAAACAAACACAATAAGTTAATTAAACGGGAAACATGTATATCAATTTCTTTTCGTCGAGTTTCATAAAAAGTTAAATTCGACTTGGCCGAATTTATGAATACAAAGGCAGAGCAATTGTTTTTTTGTTCGATTTTGGTTAGAGTCGTGGTTGAAACAGTTTTCTTTTTAGGTCAATGTAAACATAAAAAAGTTGGACCCTTGTGGCAATGTCTTCAGGTTTGGACTTGAAAATCGGAAGTTTCGGAAAAATATTTTTGAATTAATTTTTTGCTTAAAAAGAGGCTTTCACGGTTCCGGCATTTTGGTGTGCTAATTGTCAAAATTACCATTTAACCAAACGTTAAATATTTTCCACCTTTTTTTGTTACAAGTCGTGAGCGCCCTTTGTGTTAATAATTTGCACAACAAATATAATAACCGTACAGGAATTTTTTTTACTCCTGCAAATTGCGAAAAGCAATATTTATTACAATAAACACATAAAAATATTTTCTGTTTTATTTCTAAGTGTTTGTTGTAAAAAATGTAGCATTTCGCACTTTGCAAGGGTTAAGATTTCTGACGTGAATACCACTATTATGTATTTTTTATACTTACTCTCAGTAAAAGTAATATCACTAAGGTACAAACACCTAAAATGGCATCGTTTCTACTCGTTTCAGTTATGTGTGAAAAGAAATTTTCCCATGAGGCTACAAATTCATTGGAGGAACCTTAAAAACAATTAAATTAATAATTATTTTAACAAAAAACTTTATTAAAAAAACTTACTTTTTATTCCAAACAAATTATTAATTTGGCCACTTGCTATCGTTATAGCGGCAGCCATTGTAAACCCTGTGGTTACCGGCACTGATATAAATCTCACTAACACACCCAAATTTAAAATGCCCAAACATAATATTATACAACCAGACAGAAAGCAAGTTAAAACGACATAATCTGGACCACCAGTTATAAGGGTTTGTATTATTAAGGACATAATAGCAGTGGGTCCTGCAAGAAAATTTTATGTACATATTTTGTTAGACAAATAATATTCATAAAATATATACAATTTTTCTTCACTTACCAATTGTAACATCCTTACATGTACCAAATATAATATAGACAAAACATCCCATAAATGCTGAATACAAACCATATTGTGTTGGTAATCCGGCAATTGTTGCATACGCAATGGCCTGTGGAATAGCTGTTAGACCAACTGTCAAGCCGGCTACAAAATCTGCTATAAATAATTTTGGTCTATATTTTGGCAACCAATTTAATATGGGTAGAAAATTTGTAAATGTTGATGTTTTACAGCAATTTTTTGAACGATTTTTAACAATTGCACAAACGTTTGGTAAATTTTCTCTATATAAATTATCTACAAATAAATAAAAAATAAAATTGTTATTAAATTAGTGTGAAATTGTTACAATTCATGGTACGATGGTTACAATTTAAAGCTACTTAAAAAATATTTGTTTAACAATAAATATTTATATATTTGTTAATAAAATTTTTATCACTTGTTTAAATTTATACGTCATATGTTTACGTTACTTTGTATATTGTAGTTTGAAATTATGTTTTTTTTTTTTAATATAAATATTTGTTTATTAATTCATAAAAAAAATATTAACTTAAGAGAAAATGCATTCAACTTAAACATAATTTTATTTGTACATCTGTTTTTCTAACAAGTGTTTTCTCATATCTTAATGCGGCATTTCATAAAAAATACACAAACAAATTTGATTTATGTTAAGCAATTTTGATGTGATTTTTTACGAACCATTTAACGCATGAGTAGAAACATAAAATTACTGTGCTTCTTAATCAATCGTAAAGGTGTTCGTATTTTTTTTAACTATCTCAAAAAATAAAAAATCTTTTTGGAATTTTTTATTAATCAAATGGTGACACATTTTTGGTTTATTTAACTTTTTCAAAATTGAAAAATTTTTGAAATGGTTCTAAAAACAATCCGAAAGAAAAAAAATTAAACAAATTTTTGCGTTTTGAAGTAAAAAAAATCATTAAAAATGCTTGAGGACTTTCTTTTTTCTAAATAATTCTTAATTCTGAAAATTTATTGAAAATAGTCCCGGACACAAATATTTTTGTCAATTTGTTTTGCTTTTTAAAGTATTCATTAAAAATGCTTTAAAAAAAACTGAAAGATTTTGAAAAATATAACAAATCCAGAAAAAACGGTCATGAGTTCTATTGAACCGGTATGGGTTGTGTTTCTAGGGGATAAATACACTGACATTTCACAAGTGATTGAGTCATGTCCTCACAATAGTCATAGGTGTTTTTATTAGAAAGGTGTCAAGTTTCTGATAGGTATTTTGGGTCCGTGTGATATGTCCAGTGACCTTTCAAGGAACGTTTACTTTTCCTGCAGGGAAGCTTAAGAATATTTGACTGTGCCGGAAAAATACCCTTCCACTAAAAGTTTTATAATTTTTTGAATTTTTGACTTTTTTCGTTAATTGTCGGAATTTTGCTGATTTTTCCTAAAACTTCTTGATTTTTTTTTTTACTATTTTTACAATAATTTGAAGTTTTGTTTACTTTTTGGTTTGAAAATTTACAGCTGTAGTAAAAATAGTTTCTGAGTTTTTCTGAATTTTATTTTTGACTGGATCTTAATTTTCCTGAACAATTTCAGTTTTTTCTGATATTTTACGATTTTTTTTTTTTTTGATATTTTTAAATTCCTTTTTTGGAATTTTATTTCTTAATTTTGTTATCACTCCGAATAGAGTACTTAGCGTAAGAATATTTGACTGTGCTGAGTGAAAAATACTCTTCTGTTTTTTAATTTTTTCTTTTATTTTTCTAAACTCTCTTTGATTTTTTTAAATTTTTCGGATTTTTATTTTTTAATTTTCTAATGACTTCTTTCGATATTTTTTTAAGTTTTGTATGAATTTTTTTAATTTCTGAACTATTTTCAGTGTTTCTGAACTTTTCAGATTTTTTTTTTATTCAGGGTATTCACTTCAGAATTTTTTAACCCTTGCAACAGTGCAATATTGCAACTTTAAAAAAAAAAAAAAAAAATATTCATAAATTTTTTATTTTTCTATTACCTTGTCATATACAAGGTAATAGAAATACGCATCATATATGCGTAATTGCAAGAAAATATTTGCAATTTATTTTAATATAAACACAATTGCTTTTATTCACAAAGAAACAAGCAAAAAAAGTTGCAATTTTGACATTGCGCAATTTTGCAAGACTAAAATTTCTGACGTGAATTCCATTATTATAGATTGATGGAATTCACGTTAGAATTTTTTAGCCCATGCAACAGTGCAAGATTGCAACTTAAAAAAAAAAAAAAAAAACATTAATCAACTTTTTCACTTTTCTTTTACCTTTAACATGATGCGCTGTAGCAAAAAAAGTATCGCATTTTATTTCAAAAGTAATACAATTGCTACAATTTGCAAAATAACAAGCAAATAAAGTTGCAATTTTGACATTTCGCATTTTTGCAAGACTAAAATTGCTGACGTGAATTCCATTATTATTAATTTTTCTGAACATTTTCCGAGTTTGTCTGATTTTTTCTTATTTTTTTTTAATTTCTCTTTTTATTTTTTGTTGGCTCCAAAAGGAACAATTTTATTGGAGCCCTTTTACACTGCACAAAAAAAGTAATGGAATTCACTCCACCAATTTTAGCAAAAATTCGAAATTGCAAATTTTATTTGCGTGTTATTTTGTAAAGATTAGCAATAATATTACTATTAAAATAAAGTGCGAATCTATTCTTGCAACAATGCATCTTTACCAAGAATTGGACTTTCATGCAAATGCATGTTTTTCCTGTTAGTCTTAGGATAGCATAAACCAAATATGTTTGCGAATAAAAAAATTTGCTTGAAAATGGAATCGATTTGATAGTGCATATGTACCGAAAATGCATATTGTTGCCTATTTTGCTATAAATGCATATTTTTGGGTCATATTTTGCATGAAACTGTAATTTTAGCTAATTTTTTTTCCAATTTTTGTGAAATTTTTCTGAACCATCTTTAATTTGCTGCCCAACTGGACTTAAAACTATTTTTCAATGTCAATTTGGAACCAAAATACTTGTCTGACCGAAATCTTATATTTCGTAATAAACTAACAAAGAAAAAAATATTTAAAAAAAATGCAAAAAATATTTTATTTTTTTTAGTGCATATTTTTTATAATTTTTAGTGCATATTTTAAAGTTTTAATTGCATATTTTAGTTTTTTTGTGCATTAGGGTCCTGCCCCTGATCACTCACTACCTTTTACATGATGTGTAGTTTTAATAAAATATTCACCTTTTATTTCAAAAGCAATATTTTTTCTTTTCTTTACAAAAAAACAAGAAAATAAAGTTGCAATTGTAACATTTTGCAATTTTGCAAGACTAAAATTGCTGACATGAATTCTATTAATATTACTTTTTTACAATCCAAAACCTTTTTTGGAAAAAATATTTTCATAAACTCCAGAAAAGTTTTATTCAAAAGTTTTACTTTTTTATCTCTGCAATAATAGGTCTTAAATTTTTTTTAACGTTAGTTAGATTTCTGCATTCGGAACGCTCCGAAATTTGTTGACTGGGATATTTTTTTCACAATTATAGAATGTTTAAAATAATTTGTTAAACTATTAAAATGTGTCAAAGATTATCAGTTAAAATTAAAAAATAATAATAAACTCTGCGTGTGAACACTTTAATCAAACATCTTCCGGTAAATAACACATAAATATTAGTTTATTGAAATTTTTAGTCACAAGTTAAACTTTAGCCGGCTTAAGTGTACAAAATTATTAAATAATTTCAGTCACGTTTTAGTAGTTGATTTAATTTAGTAATAATTTGTTTTAATACATTCAGGAAGATGATTTAATTTTGTTATTTGTAAATCTAATTTTTTTGTTTGTTTATTTTAAAATATATTTTTTATATTAATTTTATTTAAATTATTAAGTCGTACCTTCAAAATCGGTCATTTTGTTTTTGAAATTTATTTTATTTTTTTAATTTAATTTTTAAGTTAACTTTTTATTTCCGTATAATATGACCAACACCGCCGTGTCTCGCGTCCACTCTATACAGCGCTTAAATATTGAATGAGTTTTCTATTTTGTTTTAAATTTCCTTGTTACAATTATTTCGAGAGTGTTTACTCGAATTTCAACATATTTATAATAAGAAGACAAGTAGACTAACAAACATTTTAATTTGTTCCCGAGTATCATTTAGTTTAATATTAACATTATCATTATCACACACTGATAATTTGTAGTCGTTTAAATTTCATTGGTCGTTATTTTTTTTTTTTTTTTTTTAATTTTTTGTGATAACAAACAATTAGCTTCTCTGTTTGTTTGTTTTTGGAGTTCTGTTAGCTTTTCTACTAAAACGTGAACCTACTTTGAAAAAAAAAAGTTATTTCAAGCACTTTGAATTTATCTGCATAATAGATCAAACATTTAAAATTTAATTATTAAATATTTTTTAATATAAATTGTTTTTTAATTTATTGATAAGCTGAAGATTCTTCATTTTGTTTTTTTTGGGGTTTTAACGCGTCAATACTTTAAAATTATTAAAATTAATTTTGTAAGTAACTATTAATTTGTTTTTGTATCACTTCAATTTTTTTAAATTAACTTTGCAGATTGCCTAATGATACCAGTTGTGCGTAAATGTATTTTTTTAAAACCTATTTTGTCAATTTGAAAAAATAAATATTAAAAAATCACGCGTTTTGTGAAAAATATGTGATTAGTTTTGAAATTTATCAAAACAAAAAATTGTTGTTTCGCAATACATATATTTTTAAAAACCTTCACTTTCAAGGTATCTGAAGGTGGGGCCTGAAAAACTGAAAGTGCAAAAAAGTCAAAACTCACGTGCCTGTTTCATACAATACAATCGTAAACTAGAGAGTTGGGTCTGAAAAAAAATTAAAGTGCAAAAAAGTTAGCCATGTGTTGAAATTCACGTGTTTTTTCATGCAATACATTTCGTGAATTCAGCAGATGCGGTGATATCAAAATAAAAGTGTGTTTGAACCAAAAGTGTATAAATAAAAAATTTAAATTTTTTGTGAATTTTATTAGAATCAAAATATGTCACATGATTACTTAAATAATTGAGTGTTAAATTTGGCAGTGCCGAATCTTTTATGCACTTAAATGTAAATGTTAGTTTAGGCCGCTGTTCCAAAAAAAGTAATTCACATAAAAAATGTGAAAATGAAAATTTCCGAATTTTTTTTGGTGTTCTAGATTTCACATCCGAATTTCTTTTTTGTTTTGTTTCACATAAATAAAATTTGGTGAAAGTAAAACGAATGCACTTTTTTCCTTATAATGTGCTCGATTCTCGAATACGACTTCACCATTCACCCAATTTTTAAAAATTTGATATTCTTTCGGATTTTAAGATTTTAAATTTTTTTCTTGTAACAATTAAAGATCTAGTTAATATCTTTAACAATTACAAAAACAAAATTAAAAATCTTAAAACTCGAAAGAATATCAAATTTTAAAAAATTAGGTGAATGGTGAAATCGTATTCCAGAATCGAGCACAATATTTTAAGTTTTAATTATTCGATTTCAACTTCGAATGAAAACGTGATCAACAAAACACTAAACTTGATTTCATGTGATTCGAAAATTTTCTTATGAATTGAAAAGTTGTGAAAGACAGAACAGAGGCCTTAGTTTTTTAGGGGGAACATTTTCCCCTGCTCCGATTTTGCCGATTCAGGATCTTAACCTGTATAAAAATTTTGGATTTTTTTGGTTGCAACAAAACAATCGAATTTTTTAAGTTGGCAAAAGTCGAAAATTTTGTCAATTCCTAAAAGGTTAACTTTTGCCAAATTCTAAAAAGGCGACTTTTTGACATTTGTCGAATTTGAAAAAGTTAAATTTTTTTCATTTGGCAAAATTATTAAGTCGATAGAATTTCGACTTTTATTTGATTTCGACTTCTTTCGATTTTTATACAAAAAGTCTATTAATTAACTTTTCAACTATAAAACCAAAGGCATATTTATAAAGGTAATATTTGAGGCGCGTGAATGAAAATAATTTTGTTTTTAAATCACTTAAGTCGTCAAAAACAATTTAAATATTATTTTTTTTTATACAAATTTAAACGCAAAATTTTTGAAGGACTTTCCATGTACCAAAAAGTCTCAAAATGCTTTTATATTGCTTCTGGTAAACATTCCTGCAGAAAAAGTGACCGGTTCTTGTTAGGTCATGTGACATATAACCCGGACCCAAAAAACTCATTACAGAGAAATAGTCGACTTTTAAACGATTTCGATTTTTATTGTTTTTAACTTTTCGATTTTTTTCTACAAATAAAAAAAATAATAAAAAAAAGCAAAAAAAATCGACTTTACGACTATAAAACAAAGGTATTTTTATTAGAATTAATTTTGAAAATTTGATCTGCGGGTATCATAATTTTTTTGAAGGATTTAGGGGTGATAAAAAGAATGCTGGTATTTTGTTGGAAAAATTTTCGTTGCTTGGGGTGGTTCAACGCATCTGAAATCGCGGATTTTGAGCTGATTTTTCTGCAGAGCAAAAACGGCGTAATATATTGCAAATCTGATTTCACCAGTCAATTCTACAGCAAAAATTAATACAATGAACTCTTAAAAAAGTTCCAAAATCCCACCGCAGAGGGCGAAAGTATAATGTTTTTAATTTTTTTTTAAATTATTTTTTTATATAAACACGATGAAAGGACATTTTAACCTTAACAATTTTCAAAGGTAATATTTTAGGAGCGTAAATGAAAACAATTTTCTTTCAAAATCATTTTAGTCGGCAAAACAACTTATTTTTTTATATACCGCTTTTTAATCCTTCAAAATTTATGAAGCACTTTCCATGTCAATCCCATATCACGGGACATGTCCATTAGGAACACAACCCGTGCTGGTTCAATAGTGACATGTCACAGAACAGATCAGAGCTGTACCCACCTTCGGGACATGGAAAACTTAAATTTTTTTCGAAAATTGAAAAAAAAAATTTAATAGCATTTTTAATGAAATTTTTTATTCCAAAAATTTGTTACTTTAAAACATTTTTAATGAAATTTTTGCTTCAATTCATTTTTTTTACCAAAACTTTTTTTCGCTGAAAAATTTATTTTTTTTTGATTAGAGTATTATTCCAGCTCGAGGCCCAAACATATTCCTATTTTTGATATTCTCATAATAGATTATTTTATTGCTTTAAAAAAAGTTACTAGTTTTTTCGCGTTTTATTTTTTTTTTTTGGGAAATTTGTTAAAATTAATTTCTTTTACCAATTTTAACGAATTTTTTTTCAGATAAATCCCTACAATAATCTTTTTTACATTGTGGAGGTTGTCAACACAGTCGTCAAGGCCGAATTTAACTTTTTTATTTGTTTTCAATAACTTAAATAAAATAATCTCAAATTGTGAATACCCCTTTATACTCTTCGTAGCCTACCATTATATACTTTCATAAAATTATAAGAATTTTTATAACTTTATTCCAAAAAGTTCAAAACAAAATTGATTTTATTTTAATAACTTTAATTAATAAAAATGGTAAAGAAAGGGGGGGGGGGGTTTTCTACAATCTTTTAGACGAATTCTTATTAAAAATTTTAATTTATATTTCGAGTACCCATATATTAAATCAAATTTGATCATAAAGATTTGACTTTTATTATTGGCGTTTATTTTACAATCTTTATTGTATGTACTTAAGTACATACTAGAATTATTTTATAATACTTTTTTGATTAGTCCCAAAAATATGTTTGTATGTGCGTAGGTTTGGTTATTAGTTAATAAATCTATAAATTGTATGTATGTAGATAAATAATATTTTGTTTTCGTTTTTAATTCTATTTTTAGGTACACACCGTTAAAGACAATTTGAAAATCCCTATTGCTGTTTTAAAAGCTGGCGAAACACGTGCCGTTAATCCCGATATTGAATTCTATGAAACCTCAGCAACATTCAAATTGATTAGGGGCAATGGACCCGTTTACATTCACGGACAAAATATCAAGGATGAAGTTGAGGTAGTAGATATGGATGACGATGAAACTGATGAAGAAGATGATGGTGAGGAGGAAGAAGATGAGGCACAACCTAAAAAGAAACAAAAATTGGAAAATAATGCTGATGGCAAAAATGCCAAAAATAAGAAGAAATAAATTTATTTTCCATATTTAGTACTACCTCTCTTAAATTATATATAATAATAACATAAAGCAAAAAGAAAAAAAGAAAAAGCAGCCGTTAAAATTATAATCTTCCCCATAAGTTTCTTTTGTAATAATTATACCTAAAAACTCAATAAGAAACTATTTTTAAGATTGTCCCTATCCCCAAAACGCTGCTCTTTTTTTTGTAATCTCAACCTAAAAAAAGAGTATCAAGAAAAAGTGAAAGGAGGGGCACTAGTTCCTTGGTTCTTGTTTTTTTTTTTAATTTTAAATGTATGAGTATTTTTTCCAATTTACAAAACTTTAACTAATAATTCCTTTTAAGGGGTTTTAACTACTTTAAAATATTTTTAAAAAAAATTCTTAAAAAAATGTTTGATTTAAAATTCATTTTAGAACTTTTTTTACAATAATAGACATTGTAAGCTATAAAAAACAAAATTAACATTTTTTTATATAGACAAGAACTGTTAGCAAAACAAAAAATATGCAGTTATTACTTAAATAACTAGAACAACCATATAACAACAAATAAATGAAAATTATTCAGGTAATCATAATTAAAAAAAAATAAAATTATTAAATTGAAAAAAAAAAAATCACTTTGATCGATCGATTGATGCATGTATTACTGCATTTGTTTTTTATATACATAAAAATTCTACCATCATCATACATTTTTATAAAATGATATGTAAAATTTCTTTTTCTTATAAAAAACTACTTAACCAATAAGCTAAAAAATTATAAAAATCATACAAAACAAGAAAAATTCCATTATAAAAAAAAAACGAACTCCAAAATAAATTCTTGAAAAATAAATTTAAAAAAATGAATTTTATTTTTTTTTAATGAAACAGAAAATACAGTCGATTAATCGATTTATTTGCAGGAAAAAGTCAAATTGTTTTTTGTTAAGAAAAGTCGATTTTTGCTATCTACTTTTCCTTAAAAAAAGACTCAAATAGCAGCGGAGTTAAACTTCATAGTTAGGGTATTCACTTCAGAATTTTTTGACCCTTGCATCAGTGCAATATTGCAACTTTTAAAAAAAAAATGTTTAATTAAATTTTTATTTTTCTATTACCTCTTGTATGATGCGTAGTTGCAAGAAAAGATTTGCAATTTATTTTAATACTAACTGTTTTGCGCGGGTTAAAAAAAATATTATACAATGAATTTGTTTTTTTTATTAGCGAGTTTATCTACTGCTTCATGGCTTTTCACTGGTGAACATTTTTTTATGATTTCGCTTAGAGCCGGGTTTGGAACAGTTGCCTATTAGGGTCAGTATTAACACAACAAAATATTGGACTTGTGGGAAACTTTTTTTGGGTTCCTGTTTTGACTTGAAAATCGGAAAGCTCCGAACAAAGTAAAAAAATATTTAATTTTTTACTGAAAATATATTTAAATATTAGGACACTAAGCCGATGACCTATTTATTTATGTTTTGTTTTTGTCTAACATTGCATTGTATTTTTTCACGTTAAAACGCACAGAAATTGTGTTTCGAATAAAATGAAAATTTTAATAACATCGGATTCGCGTTTCAGTTTGATTACGGAACAGGCAGAAAAAACTTTCAGTACATTGCAAAAGGTGTGGAAATTTACATCTCTTTGTACAATCGCCCGTTGATACAGTTCCCGTCTCGTTGAGTACTATATGAAAAAACTTTCAGTATAGTAAAAAGGCGCAAATCAATTTATGTCACTTTGTCCAAGCGAACTCTTTTTTTAATCTATAGTTCCCGTCTTGGTTAATACTATCTGTGGTAAAAGTTACATTTAAATCGGTTCTGCCGTTTATGATAGATTGCGGAACAGGCAGAAATAGCGTTAAATAGAAGAAAAAGGCTCGTGCTATTTTACGCCCTTTTGAAGGAGTTGAATTTTCCGCCCCTTTGCCCAAACGTTACCGCCTTCTTTAGTATTATCTGTAGTAGAGTTGTCAAAACCGGTTTCCGAAAAACCGGTTTTTTCGGTTTTTCCAAGCCGGTTTTTTAAAACCGGTTGTTTTCTAGATATTCGAAAAACCGGTTTTTTTGTGTCGAATTATTCGAAATTTTCGAATATATAATACTTAATTTTTTGTCATCATTTGTTAAAAATTTTGTAAAATACAACTCTGTATTTGAAATTTTGTTTCTTTATTCAGTAATAAATAAGAAGGTTAAAAGCAGAGTTATAGAGTAGGGTATCAAATGGCGTTTGGAACAGTAGTAAACAAAAACCATATGGTATTGTTTAAGAAATTTTATCACAAATCGAAATCTGAGCGAAATGGAAGATACCAGTTATACAGTAATATGCTATTTACATATGCCCCGAAATCCACATAAATTTGGATTTCAAATCCAATTAAAATCTATACCGTTTACATATGCTTTTTTGACATTTAGCGGGATTTTGTTTGTACTAACTCTGTACTTTCTTTTGATTTGTGTACAGGGTTGTTAGTTGGAAAATTACCCAATTTTATAAATATTTCTAAAAACAATGATTTTTCTTTGCCGGAGCCAATATTTTCAATCCCACTAGTATATGTTGGGACCACAATATCAAAAAATGTGTTTTTATGTAGAGCTGCTTCTTTAAATGCAAGAAAATTAACATTTTTGCCAAGTTTGGGGCCGCCACCATTGAGTGTTTTTCTTTGTTAGGAAGACCAAATTGGTCAACTAAATTGTGCGTTTACCATTTGCAATGGTAAATTTTAAATGAAACATTGTTAAACATTGTTTTTATTATAAATTTTAATTGTTTTTTTACTTTATAAAAAACAACAACAGCTGATAAAAAATCGTGTGCAGCGTTGTAAAAAAAGCATTAGGGATGATTATTTTGGGAAAACCCATAGTTGTACAATTAAGTAGCAGAAATTTTTTGGATTTTAAATTGCGATTTTACGATTTTCCCAAAATCCAAGTTTTTTTTTGTATGGGATTTGACATTTGAAATCCAAAAAAGTAATTGGATTTACTTGGATTTTCATTGAAATCCCATTTTTTTTGGATTTCGAGGCATATGTAAATGGCCTATAAGAATGCAGATTGCTTTTTGTCTCTCTTTGCTTTACGTTTAAACTTTAGTGTGGTATTACCAGATTTTTCCAGTTATTTTTGGTGATGCCAGATCTACAAAACTGTCAATTCCTTACTCTATAACTCTGGTTAAAAGGCGCGGTTGTGAAGAAACACTAACAAGAAAAATGTTGTGTTTTAAATGTTTTTTTTTTAATGTTTTTAAGTCCTTATTGTACTGATTAAAAGTACATAGTTCCATTTTATAGTGACTGACCCTATAATTTCTATTACTATAAATTAAAAACATTTTATTAACTTACATAAAAAATATGTATATTTTGTTGTTTTAAGCTTTGAATTTGATTTATTTAATAAGAATGAATTGTGTACAATTATTTTTTTTTTTTTTTTTTGTTAAAAACAAATTAAAACCTATTTATTTAATGTTTTTAACAATTTTTATTAAAAAAACCGAAAAAACCGGTTATTCGAACCGGTTTTCAAATAAAAAAACCGAAAACCGGTTTTAAAAAAACGGCGGTTTTTTAACTATTCGAAAACCGGTTTTTGAAATATGCCGAATAGTTGACAACTCTAATCTGTAGTAAAAATTTTATTAAAATCGGTTTATGTGTGATTACAGAACAGGCAGAAATTACTGTCAATGTATCACAAAGGGGCGTAGCATTTTATGCCCTTTTTTTCGATGGCCCTTTATTTTGGCGCATAGTTTTTGTCTCGATAAAAACTATCTGAGGTGAAAATTTCATAATTTTCACCTCAGATAGGCAGAAATAACTTTCAATGTAATACAAAGGGGCGTGGCATTTTACGCCCCTTTTTTCGATCGCCCTCTATGGTAGCTCATAGTTTCCGCCTCGGATAGTACTATTTGTGGTAAAAATTTCATTAAAATCGGTTCAGCCGCTTATGCGTTATTACCGAAAAGGCAGAATAAGTGTGCAATTACAATTCTAGCGTTGGCTTTGAATTTTGTGTAAAGAGAGGGCGTTTGATTTAAACAAAGGCTTTGGCACAGACTAATACAGACTCGACATAAGTGACAGGTGTCAAAAAAGTAGTTCTGAACCATATGGTTAATATTTTCAAATTATTCTACGAATTAGGTTAGAAAGAGAAAACTGATATAACGCGCCATAAGAAAAATGGATGCCAGATCGGATTTTGTTGTTTCACTCACTCCTAAGTCGTAGAAAGTGTTGCCATGTTAGCGTAAAACGGACTAAAAACCGCTGTGTTTTCTCCTAAAATCGCTTAGTTTTTCCCCATTTTTTCTTATAAAACCCTACTGTCGAGTCTGTATTTAGTCTGTGGCTTTGGCTTTGAATTTTGTTCTGGCGTTTATTTGTATACACACACACAAAGAAGAAGAGAAATATAATTATTTGGTGGATGAAAAATAAATTTTACCTGAAAATTTTTTTTCGGTGAAACATAAAACTCCTTTGGTTTTTTTATTGATATTTTTTTGATACTTGTTTTTTTTTTATAATAATTGGCGGTAAATTATATTTTTTTATATGTACTTTTCTTATAATTTTCCAATACACAGATGTGTTTCATAAACAAGATGTGTTTCATAAACAAAATCAACCCTTTTTTTGTAACGCACTGTTGCCAATTTGGTGTTTTTCCCGCTAAAACTAGCGTTTTTATTTTGCGTCTAGCGGGGAAAAAAGTGATTTAGTGGGCAGCGGGAAATCTGGAGATTTTTAACAGCCAAAACTTAACAATAAAAAAAAATCCAAACTTTTTTATTTTTTTGTTTTTATTAAAAAGCCGTTTGGATGAATGGACTTGTAAAGCGAACTGTCGAAAATTTTTGAATAAAAATCTTGTTTTTTACAGTCTTAACACAGCCGAATTAGCAAATGTGGAGTCGTTTAGACGATTAGTATTTCGATAAGATTTGTCTTTACGACATTTTTGGCCAAATACAAAATAATTGCATTAAATTTGTAGTCACTTGTTAAAAACCAGACTAAACTCATTTTTAATCACATTGGTAAGCCACAAAAATATATTACTAAGTGTTGTATAATTAAAAAAATTTTAAACACCAAAAAAATTTCCACTCGAAAAATTTTTTTTTTTACAGAAATGTCTACAGGTACCTACAGACGACGAAATATAATGTACAATATTCAATTATATTGCGTCGTCTGTAGGTACCTTAAGGCCTCTACACACGATTCAATAATATGTACATTGTACAATCTGCATGTTTTTTTCCGTACAATATTTTATACAGTATTTTTATGTATGCCATTTGTGGGAAAACGTCAAATTGTGCATAATATTGCGTCGTCTGTAGGTACCTTTAAACAAAATTTTTAGTTTAATATAAAATTGTTGTAGACAAGATTTTTATACATTTGTCGATTCCACTAGCAAGGGAAATCTTCCAAGTGTCACCCTCCGATCTTTATGGAATTGATTTTATTCTGTAGAGCAAGAAAAATAAAGGGACACGTATTTTGTTTAGTGACCCAAATACATATTTAGGGGAAGGAAATGAGGGGGGAAAGAAACGGCAATTTTTCAGTTTTATTCGTTTATCTGCTATATTATGCAAAGAAACCTAGTCATGTTATATACCAAATAAAAGGTCCGATATATGCAACAACTTTTCGTCATGCACAACTTTTCGTCATATTGAGTAAAGTAGCAAAATTTTTGGACATTTTTGTTAATAAGTCGAAAAATATTAACATTTTTGGCACGTTGTTAGCAACAAGAGATAGGTCTTTTAAATACCTTTAATTTGATTCCAAATATGATAATATTAATTTTGATCAAATAGGCTTAAATCGTAAAAACTGAAAAAGGACAGCTTCCCCCGTACAAATCGACACCCTAAAAATGAGTTTGGTTGCTTAAAAATACGTGTCTAATTAGGTTTCGTTCTGAACAACATATCCAAATTTCACGAAGATCGGAGGGTGACACCAGAGAGACTTCCCCTGTAAGTCTAATTTAACTTTTTTTGTAGTTTTTCCTACATAAATATTTGTTTTTAATATTTGGCTTCGGTTTTTTGCCGAATAGTGACAATTTTGCCGAATATTTGGCTATGTCCAAAACAGGTGTATTCGATTCTATAATAAATTAACTCGCTTTGTAAAAGAAACTCTCGTCTTATAACACTTTAACTGTTTTAATAGCAAATACATACATTATTTAAAAAAAACGTTATTCAAAAAAAAAAATCGTTATATTTTTTCAAAAAATCGTTATATTTTTTCAAAAAACAGTTATATTTTTTCAAAAAGGCGTTATATTTAAAATTTCATGATATTTAGCTATTAAATAGCTAAATTTATTTTCTGTTTTTGAATCTGGTGTTTTCTGGAGATTTTTTTTCCTGATTTAGCGGGTTTTTGCCAAAAAAAGTTGGCATCAGTGTTGTAACGACTGGCAATGCCAAAGCAAAAAAAAAAAATACTCACGAGAGAGCAAAGCCAAGAAAATAGAATTGATTCTATTCTGGCTTTGAAACGGTAGCGTTGGCTTTGAATTTTGTTCTACATACAAAACGTATGGGAACAAGCAAAATTCAAGGCCAACGCCAGAATTGTAATTGCACACTAACGTTACATAAAATAAAAAGGGGCGTGTCATTTTACGCCCCTTTGTCCGATCGCTCTTTTTGATAGCCTATAGTTCCCGCCTCGATTAGTACTATCTTTGGTGAAAATTTCATAAAAATCGGTTCAGCCGTTCTCCCCTGATTGCGGAACAGCAGACGGACAGACAGACAGACAAACCAACACTCAGATTTATAATTTTAATAATAGGGATTAATACAATTGCTTTTATTCGCAAAGAAACAAGCAAAAAAAGTTGCAATTTTGACATTGCGCAATTTTGCAAGACTAAAATTTCTGACGTGAATTCCATTAGTATAAATGACCCGAGTAAAAGTTTTGATATTGTACCAGATCTATTTATACCTCGCTCAATATATAATCAGATCTTATCAGATCCAGAAATTTCAAAATGTTTCATATACACAAAAAAAATTATTCAACATTTTACGAAAAAAAATCGTACTGTTATTTTTCGTAAAATACATGAAAGTTGACACTTTTGTACTGAATTTCACATTTTTACGAAAGTAAAGAAAATGATTTGTAAATATTTTTTTTGTCGTAATATTTATAAATGTTGACTATATATAACGAAAGAATGTTGTAAAATGTTTCGTAATTATACGAAATTAACGAAAAAAGAATAGCGGAATTCGCTCTTGATAGCATTTTTGCAAGGGTAGTATAAATGCTATGATTTTATGCTACAAAGGGTGAGCGTCTTTTTTTCGTTTTTATTGTGAATTTTCAAACAGCTGTTGTTATTATATTCTGCTGTTGTCAAAATATTATCGAAAATCGCTATTTTATATCGAAAATCGCTTTTCTAGCGATTTTTTTAGTAGGATTTAGCGACTTTCTGTTTGAATAATAATTGGCATCAGTGCTGCGTTCAAGAAGAAGATGAAATAATTTACCCCCAGTTTCTGTAATACGAACGCCATTCGTATGCGACGAATTTGCATGTATTTTGTTTTTGTTACAATAACAAAATACACACAAATTCGTCACGAACGAATGGCGTTCGTATTACAGAAACTGGGGGTTAATTTTTTCATTTGTGTTGTTCTAATTTTTGGTTATTTTTTGTTATAATTCGTTCTAAAAATCTATTGTTATTTTTTTTTACACCAAATATGAATGTTTGATAATTTTTCTTATTGTTTTCCGGAAAAACTAAAAGATGTTAAGTGTTGTAAGCTTGAAAGGTTTGAAAGGCCAAAATATGCTATGGGTTTTTGTCTTGCATATAAATGAACGTCTTGTATATTTTTATTTCATGTATTTTGTTGTTGTGGTCTTGCATACTCTTGTATTTATACAAGATCTGCAAGCTTTAAAAGGTCTGCAAGGCTAGTTTGCTACCAATAGCGAATACCGCTAATGTAAATGGTTCTTTCGTAAAATATACAAATTTTGACTACATATTACGAAAAAAATTAGTAAAGCTTGATTTACACGTTAACTACCCTTGACTACCCTTATCTACTATTTCCCAGTATTGGAAGATAACAATTGTCAAATTCAAATAATTTTTCATACAAAATTATTTAAACCCGGCAAACCATATCACAAATACTGGGAAATAGTAGATAAGGGTGGTCAAGGGTAGTTAACGTGTAAACTGCCCTTAAAGCTTGATTTAAGGGCAGTTTACATGTTAAAATTATTTAAACCCGGCAAACCATATCACAAATACTGTGAAATAGTAGATAAGGGTGGTCAAGGGTAGTTAACGTGTAAACTGCCCTTAATTTTACGAAACTAATTCGTAAAATATGGGTGGGTGGTTTGTATAGGCACTACAAGTAGATCTGGTCTGATTAGAGTAATTTGAATCAAATTTAAAGGGACGTTTTAGGGTTAGGTCTAAAAATGGACCAATGTTTACCAATTTCAATAGTCTGTCCTTGTTTCAAAAAAAGCTTAAGCTTCTATGTTCAGGTCAATTGATCGAAAATTGTGTATTGCTCTATCGGGTTCGCGTTGTCTAATTGTTTAAGCTTTTTTAGTTTGAGTTTTGTTTTTTTTTTTTAAATCTAGTATCAAGCTTGATTTACACGTTAACTACCCTTGACTACCCTTATCTACTATTTCCCAGTATTGGAGGATAGCAATTGTCAAATTCAAATAATTTTTCATACAAAATTATTTAAACCCGGCAAACCGTATCACCAATACTGGGAATCTAATTGTCTAATTGTTTAAGCTTTTTTAGTTTGAGTTTTGTTTTTTTTTTTAAATCTAGTATCAAGCTTGATTTACACGTTAACTACCCTTGACTACCCTTATCTACTATTTCCCAGTATTGGAGGATAGCAATTGTCAAATTCAAATAATTTTTCATACAAAATTATTTAAACCCGGCAAACCGTATCACCAATACTGGGAAATAGTAGATAAGGGTGGTCAAGGGTAGTTAACGTGTGAACTGCCCTTCATTCATACACACATTACAAAAATCGAAAAACAGTTTTTAGGAATTGACAAAAGTCGACTTTTTTAAAAGATGACAATAATAAAAAATCCGACTTTTTGTTGCAACTATATAACCCTATAGCAAACAAATGCTGTTAATTTTTTCAGATCATATAAAATTTACTTCAAAACATTTTAAATTGAAATAAGTATGGATTTTTATTTACTCACGACCTTTCACACTTAACACTTTGTGAAAAGGCACGTGAATCTATTCTCTAATTAAGTTGTTAACCAAATATGACGCTGCAATGAAATTATTCTAAATAATTTATATAAATTGTCCATGACTTTATGTTTGCTTAAATCAAATCGGTTTATTCAAAAACGTTAAAAACAATTTAGTAAAATCTGTTAATGGAATAAACAAACAATTAATTTTACCTAAATTGATTTCTGAATTTGAACCAAATTTGTTTTTCCATACTATTTATCTATTAACTAATATTTACTTGCCATTAACTGATTTTTTGAGAGTCAAATGGTTTTCAATTTACAAATTAAATTATCATACTTGTTACGTATACGTAACATTTTAACAAAATACCGAAAAAAATGATTAATGATATTTTTTTATAAGTCTGGACAAACAACATAGAATAGACATTTAATAATGACTGACACTTTTAGGTTTGAAGTGGGTGCTTGCTTTTTTTTTTGCGTTTCACGACAGCACACTTTGAATTTCGTTGTGACGTATATAGGTGAATTTAAACTTTAATGTTAATTTATTATATCGATTGACATTTTAAATAATTAAAGGAAATTTTATTTATTTGAAAGATAGACCAACCTTATTTAATTTTGGTAAAAATTAAAAAAAATATCTTTGAAGCGTATGTTAGAATTCAATTTGTCAAACTGATAAATTTTTAACAGCAAATAGTTTTTATTTAAAACGCAATCTAAAAGCATTTTTATTTTGACATATTTCAACAACAAGAAAATTATGTTAAATCGAGCCATAAAAATGTTTTTTACGGATAATGAAAAAAGAAATTCGGATGTGAAATCTAGAACACCAAAAAAAATTCGGAAATTTTCATTTTCACATTTTTTATGTGAATTACTTTTATTTTTTATTTATTTATTTGTGGTACAATAAGCCTAAAAGGCCAAAGACGTACCATTAGAATTCAATATTTCACAAATTCAATATTTCCACACGCAAAAAAAAAATCTGTGTAAGATTGAGCAATCCTACTTGGTAAAACTTTTTTCATACCAAAAAAAAATTTTTACCAAATTTTTGCTAATATTATGCTTGTCGATGTTAAAGTAACATAATTCATTTTTTATGTAAAATAACCAAGTAGCTTGCTCAATAACGCAAATTACCTGCACAAAAATTTATCGAAAGAAAACAACAAAAAAACAAAACAAATACAGACCGCCATTTTCATTTCGTATTTTTGTGTGCGTGCGTTGTTCGTTTATTTTTTGTGTTATAAAAACGTAAAAAGGAAATTAATGTATAAAATAAAAATAAATTAATACATAAATAAAAATAAATAATTAGTTTTCTAAAAGATAAATAAATGTAAGATAAAAGAATGTTAAAGTTAATTTTGCTTTCATCACTTAAAACACCATTCAATAAGAAAAACCAATGGAGTCCCAGACGTATGTTTCGATGAATAACAAATGGAATGATAAAGTGAGTATACCCGCATTCCGAATACACCAATAAGGTTTAATAGATTTTTAGTTAAAAATTAGTCTTTGGTAATAATTTTATATTTTTACAGGGTACTGCTAAATAAATTTTTGAAGCTATGGAGAATCCTTCACTACAATAAAGAGCGTGGACACCAATCCTGCCTTTAGTTATAAAATTAAAACCTAAAAACCCAAAGCCAAGGGAGTCCATACCTGTTTTGATGAGTTACAAATGGAATGACAAAGTAAGTGTTCCTCCTTACCAAGAGACCAATGGGGTTAACCAATTTTTTAAATTAAAAATTTATGTTTTGTAATAATTTTCTATTTTTACAGGATGCTTTTAAATAAATTCGTGAAGCTATAGCGGATCCTTTACTTCAAGAAGAAGCGTAGGCAGCAGTCACTCAAGAAAATTGTACAAAAAGGGCAGTTGGTCGGTGGTAAATTAAATCCTACACAACATTTATTATATTAATATGGATTTATTCTGTGGAAATTTTAAATTCAACAAATATACAAATTTTTCCAAAAATTTATTGAAAATTTATTTTAGCATAAATGGGGTAATTTTTAGCATTATTTTTAGTCAGCTTTTCAAATAATTTTGGTATATTTCACCATATTTGTTTTGGTATATTTTACCAAGTTTTTGCTTAAATAGCATTAGCATTTTCTTCAAAATTTTTTACATAAGTGTTTTGGCTAAATTACGAAAACTACTTCGTCGGTTGTAGTTTTAGCATATTTTTGGTAAAATTATGCCAGATTTTTGCTCACTCCGACACAAGCTTTTTTTTGCGTGCACCATGCCAAGAAGTATAACATATATATATAAGTATAAGAACAGCGGCCTTGGACAATTTTAAAATGCATTTGGACAATTTTAAAATTAGTTTGGACAATTTTAAAATACATTTGGAGATTTTTAAAATACATTTGGACAATTTTAAAATACATTTGGGAAATTTTAAACTACACGCAAAAAAAAACTTGTGTCGGAGTGAGCAAAAATCTGGCATAATTTTACCAAAAATATGCTAAAACTACAACCGACGAAGTAGTTTTCGTAATTTAGCCAAAACACTTATGTAAAAAATTTTGAAGAAAATGCTAATGCTATTTAAGTAAAAACTTGGTAAAATATACCAAAAGAGATATGGTGAAATATTCCAAAATTATTAGAAAAGATAATGATAAAAATTACCACATTTATGCTAAAATAAATTTTCAATAAATTTTTGTAAAAATTTGTATATTTGTTGAATTTAAAATTTTCACAGAATAAATCCATATTAATGTAATAAATGTTGTGTAGGATTTAATTTACCACCGACCAACTGACCCTTTTTGTACAATTTTCTCGAGTGACAGCTGCCTACGCTTCTTCTTGAAGTAAAGGATCCGCTATAGCTTCACGAATTTATTTAAAAGCATCCTGTAAAAATAGAAAATTATTACAAAACATAAATTTTTAATTTAAAAAATTGGTAAACCCCATTGGTCTCTTGGTAAGGAGGAACACTTACTTTGTCATTCCATTTGTAACTCAAAACAGGTATGGACTCCCTTGGCTTTGGGTTTTTAGGTTTTAATTTTATACCTAAAGGCAGGATTGGTGTCCACGCTCTTTATTGTAGTGAAGGATTCGCCATAGCTTCAAAAATTTATTTAGCAGTACCCTGTAAAAATAGAAAATTATTACCAAACACTAATTTTTAACTAAAAATCTATTAAACCTTATTGGTGTCTTCGGAATGCGGGTATACTCACTAGACCGGGTCGAAAAAAAAAGTTCCCATTGTGCGGGCTTAATTTTAAAGCTTACCTCGAAAAAGTTCCATAGCCAAAATATAAGATTTTTAGGTCGCGATTTGGTACCGCCGAAATCGTTATTTGTTAATAACTTTGTCATTTGATGTCCGATCGTTTTAAAAAAAAATTTGTTTGAAAGTCCTCCGCGAGTACTAAATTTGACCCATATCTGGTTTTGACCTCTGAGCTCATCTTCGTGTCATGAGTGTTAGTTTCTCAGCTTTCTACCCACCTAAATGATTTTTATTTTTCCATTAAATTATAGCATTAAAAAATTCATGAAATTCTTCCCTTAGAAGTACCCTCTTAAATTAATTAACAAAAAAGTTACATTCAATTTTAAATTTCCATAGAAAAAGATTTAAAACACTTGTTCGTATGTATTTAAATGCAAACTAAAAAAATTAAATATAGTTTAAAGGCATAATAACAAGTGTTTTTTCTAATTTTCTTTATATTGTATATGAAAATCTTAAATCAAATGTAACTTTTTTGTTAATAAATTTAACTGGATACTTCCAAGGGAAGAATTTCATGAATTTTTTAGTGCTATAATTTAATGGAAAAATAAAAATCATTTAAGTGGGTAGAAAGATGAGAAACTAACAATCATAACAAGAAGATGACCTCTGAGGTTAAAACCAGATATGAGTCAACTTTAGTACTCGCTGAGGACTTTCTAACAATTTTTTTTTAAAACGATCGGACATCAACTGACAAAGCTATGAACAAAAAACGATTTCGGCGGTACCAAATCGCGACCTAAAAATCTAATATTTTGGCTATGGAACTTTTTCGAGGTAAGCTTTAAAATTAAGCCCGCACAATGGGAACTTTTTTTTTCTCCTTTATGGTCGACCCAGTCTAATACTCACTTTATCATTCCATTTGTTATTCATCGAAACATACGTCTGGGACTCCATTGGTTTTTCTTAATGAATGGTGTTTTAAGTGATGAAAGCAAAGTAACTTTAACATTCTTTTATCTTACATTTATTTATCTTTTAGAAAACTAATTATTTATTTTTATTTATTAATTTATTTTTATTTTATTTATCAATTTCCTTTTTACGTTTTTATAACACAAAAAATAAACAAACAACGCACACAAAAAAAAATGAAAATGGCGGTCTGTATTTGTTTTTTTGTTGTTTTCTTTCGATAAATTTTTGTGCAGGTAATTTGCGTTATTGTGCAAGCTACTTGGTTATTTTACATAAAAAATTAATTATGTTACTTTAACATCGACAAGCATAATATTAGCAAAAATTTGGTAAAAATTTTTTTTTGGTATGAAAAAAGTTTTACCAAGTAGGATTGCTCAATCTTACACAGATTTTTTTTTTGCGTGTACATTTGGACAATTTTAAAAAACATTTGGAAAATTTAAAATTCATTTGGACAATTTTAAAATTATTGTTTTCTGTAAAGACAGTCGAGCTCAGGCTCTAATTATAATTATGTATTATAATTTTTTGATTTGTTATATATGGTTTTGAATTGAGAAAAGTGTGAAAGAAAAATTTGTATTTTTTCTAAAAATTTAGACATCCTGGTTTGTTTCTTACTAGTTTCATATTATCCAGTTATAATAATCTTCAGAAAAACTTTTAATGTCAAGTTTATTTAGTTAATAGTCAATAAAACTCTATATGTGAAAATTATTAACAGATCGCAGCCGACAAGGATTGAACTCATCATCATCTGTAATACTTTGCTATTAACTGCTTGTAACGTACAATCACTCTAGACCGATACGCAAAGTAGGCTGTTAAGCAAGTATCAACTAAATCTGATTTTTTCAAATCGAGTGTGGTTGTTGCTGTTGTTTTTTCTAACAGAAGAGTTTGTTATTGTAATTATATGTAAACAAACTTATTTTTAGTAATCATTATTCTTCTTCCTCTCCTTCATCAATTCTGATCTAAGTACTTATTTTTGCAAACAGCAAACAGCAACAACCACACTCGAATTGAAAAAATCAGATTTAGTTGATACTTGCTTAACAGCCTACTTGGCGTATCGGTCTAGAGTGATTGTACGTTACAAGCAGTTAATAGCAAAGTATTACAGATGATGATGAGTTCAATCCTTGTCGGCTGCGATCTGTTAATAATTTTCACATATAGAGTTTTATTGACTATTAACTAAATAAACTTGACATTAAAAGTTTTTCTGAAGATTATTATAACTGGATAATATGAAACTAGTAAGAAACAAACCAGGATGTCTAAATTTTTAGAAAAATTTAAATTTTTCTTTCACACTTTTCTCAATTCAAAACCATATAATTTTAAAATATATTTGGACAATTTTAAAATGCATTTGGACAATTTTAAAATATATTTGGACAATTTTAAAATACATTTGGACAATTTTTTAGAAATGTTTCAGAAATGTAATATACCCAGCAAAATTTTATAGTCATTCAAAAATAACTACACCATTTCCAATTGTATTTTAAAAATTTCCAAATGTATTTTAAAATTGTCCAAATCTATTTTAAAATTGTCCAAATGTAGTTTAAAAATTTCCGAATGTATTTTAAAAAATTCCAAATGTATTTTAAATTGTCCACTTGTATTTGAAAAATTTCCAAATGTATTTTCAAAATTGTCTAAATGTATTTAAAAATTGTCCAAATGTATTTTACAATTTGGTTTGCTTATTATCTTAAATTAACACAGATAATCCTAGAAATCACTCATTGACAGATATCTAAATTTAAGATTTTAAAATTATTCCTGCGGGAAAAGTAATAGGTTCATGATAGGTCACGTGACATATCACCCGGACCCAAGAAACCTATCACGAATTCGACAGTCCCGGATATATCACTGCAGCATTTCCAATTGCATTTTAAAATTGTCCAAATGAATTTAAAAATTGTCCAAATATATTTTAAAATTTTCCAAATGTATTTTAAAATTGCCCAAATGTAGTTTAAAATTTTCCAAATGTATTTTAAAATTGTCCAAATGTATTTTAAAATTGTCCAATTGTATTTTAAAATTTTCCAAATGTATTTTGAAAATTTCTAAATGTATTTTAAAATTGTCCAATTGTATTTTAAAAATTTCCAAATGTATTTTCAAAATTGTCCAAATGTAATTTAAAATTGTTCAAATGCATTTTAAAATTGTCCAAATGTAGTTTAAAATTTTCCAAATGTATTTTAAAATTGTCCAAATGTATGTATTTTAAAATTGTCCAATTGTATTTTAAAATTTTCCAACTGTATTTTAAAATATTCTATGTATAATTCTATGTAGAATATTTTAAAATACATTTGGAAAATTTTTAAATACATTTGGACAATTTTAAAATACATTTGGAAAACTTTAAACTACATTTGGACAATTTTAAAATACATTTAGACAATTTTGAAAATACCTTTGAAAAATTTTAAAATACAATTGGACAATTTTAAAATGCACTTGAAAATTTTTAAAATACATTTGGAAAATTTTAAACTACATTTAAACAATTTTAAAATATATTAATAAAAGAAATTTTATTAATATTTTTAAAATACATTTGGACAATTTTAAAATACATTTCGAAAATTTTAAACTACATTTGGACAATTTTAAAATACATTTGGACAATTTTAAAATATATTTGGACAATTTTAAAACACATTTGGACAATTTTAAAATTAATTTGGACAATTTTAAAATACATTTGGACAATTTTAAAATACAATTGGAAATGGTGCAGCGATATATCCGGGACTGTCGAATTCGTGATAGGTTTCTTGGGTTCGGGTGATATGTCACGTGACCTATCATGAACCTATTACTTTTCCCGCAGGAAAAAGACTTAATATTTTTTTGGCGATTTTTTGTGGATTTCAATGTCCAAAATGGGAAAATGACTCAATGCTGATAACTACATCAGTAAGGCAACAGAAAACTAGCAGTTATGAATTTATTTTGTGGTCAAAAACTATGCAACTATGAAACAGTGGTCAGAAATCAAACATATTTTTTTATTGAAATTTGTTTTAAAACAATAAAGTATTAGAATAAAACGTTGTTAAAAAAATGGAGCATAATTTTGAGCATAAAGCTTGATTTACACGTTAACTACCCTTGACTACCCTTATCTACTATTTCCCAGTATTGGAGGATAACAATTGTCAAATTCAAATAATTTTTCATACAAAATTATTTAAACCCGGCAAACCGTATCACCAATACTGGGAAATAGTAGATAAGGGTGGTCAAGGGTGTCATATTACATACATGATTCTCAGTGTACTTGAAAATATGATCTGGCATCGCCAGACAATTCTTTGAACACTTCTTCTTTATATACTTATTCAAGCATTTGACTTTAACTTTAATTTATCTTAACTTTTTGTATTACTTTAATTAAATAAGCAAATTAATATATTAAACATAATATATCATGGTGTCAGGTGGACCAGGTTGTGCAGAAATCTAAAGGGAAGATAGTTAAAAAGAAGAAAAGTGGAAATTGATATAAACTAAAAGGCAAATTGTTGAACACGCTTTTCCAAACGTAATATATATATGCAACGTGAAGGTTGTATAGAAAGAAAATGGCGGATATTGAACGATTGAAAGCAGAAGTTGAACAACTTAAACTACAGATACAGCAGGGCACCGGGCAACGGGGAGCATTACCTCAAATTCCATTGCCGGAACCCTTAGATATAAAATCGGGGGATATATCGGAAAACGTAAAACACTTTCGAAATCAGTGGGAGCTGTATTTAAAGGCAACAGGTATTACAGCTCAAAATGAAGAAACTAAGAAGGCAATTTTACTTACGGCCATTGGTAGTGATGCATTCAGAAGATATGGAAACATGCCTATACGTGACGAGGAGAGAAGAACAGCTACCGATTTATTGAACGCTATAGAGAGGAATCTAACACCAGCCGTAAACAAAAGGTATGTACGGGCAATTTTTAACATGGCCAAGCAGGAAGATGACGAATCGTATGACGAGTATTTTAATAAATTACGAGGTTTGATAAAAAACGCACAATATGGAGACTTGAAAGATGATTTGTTGTTGGACAAAATTATCTGTTCAATTAAAGATCATGGTCTACGTGAAAAATTGTGGTTGGATAATGAGATTACTTTGAGTAAGGCAATAGAAATTTGCAGATCAAAGGAAATTTCTGAAAAACAGCTGAAGGGTTTAGATAACAACACAATGGAAGTCAACAAAGTACAGAGGAGTCGTAATACACAACAAATCAGAAACAGCAAAACCCCCAAATGTAAATTTTGTGGTCATGATTATCATGACAGTTTGGAAAATTGTCCAGCCAGAAGAATATATTGTAGAAAGTGCAACAAAAAGGGGCATTACGCAAGAGTATGCATGGCAGAAGATTTAAAAAACAACAACAAACGTAGCAACAAAACGATTAAAGAGATTTCAACAACAATAAACCATAATGATTCAGATAGTGATGATCAATTTGTACTCAATGTGGTTGAGGAAGGCTGCACAACGGGTCTGTTTAAAGATTTGATTATGTACAACTCAAAGTGTCAATCAGTAAACGTTAAGGTGCAGTTAGATACTGGAGCGACATGTAATATAATTGGATACAACAACTTAAAGTACATAGAACCCAACTCGAAAATTCGAAAAACATTTACAAAATTAAGGGCAATTGAGGGAACAGAAATTTCAACTATCGGAACAACTATATTAACTGTACAGAATAGGAAGATTGAGCAACAGCTATTGTTTTATGTCATTAGGGAAGATCACTGCCCATTATTATCTGCAGGAGCGTGCCAACAACTAAAATTGATAGAAGTATGTAAGGCGGTTACACAGAATAACACAGATCAAGAAGCAAAAAACATAATCAACAACTATAAAGATGTTTTTAAAGGTTTAGGAAAGTTGAATGGGGAAATAACATTGGAAATCGATGAAAATGCGGTACCGAAAAGTCAGCCACCACGAAGAATTCCAGTAGCACTACGTGAGCAACTTAAAATAACAATAGATGATATGGTGAACATGAACGTGATTGTAGAAGAACCGGAACATACTTCGTGGACCAGCAACATCGTAATAGTAAAAAAGAACAACAACAAATTTCGAATTTGTATTGATCCTCGAGAATTGAATAAAGCACTCAGAGATGTTAAATACCAATTGCCAACAATGGAAGAGATACTTACCGAATTAGCGGGTGCAAAAGTTTTCAGTATACTCGACGCAAAGAACGGTTTTTGGCAGTTGGAATTGGACGAAAAGAGCAGCAAACTAACAACTTTTTGGACTCCGTTTGGAAAATACCGATTTAAAAGACTACCGTTTGGAGTAAAACCAGCAATGGAAATTTTCCAAATGAGACAAAACCAGGTAGTGTATGGCCTAAAAGGGGTAACTTGTATAGCTGATGACATTTTAGTGGTAGGAAAAGGAGAAAATATGGAAGAGGCAACACGAGATCATAACGAAAACCTACAACATCTACTCGAACGTCTAAAGAACGAAAATTTGAAAATAAATCGTGAGAAAATAAAAATCTGCCAAAGAAGCATAAAGTTTTTTGGTCATATATTAACGGGGGAAGGTATTAAACCAGATCCTGATAAGATCAACGCAATCATCGATATGCCTAGACCATCGAACAAAGCTGATACACTACGTTTTTTAGGAATGGCAACCTATTTAAGTAAATTTATTCCGAACATGTCTGAGGTAACCGAACCTCTGAGAAAGGTGGCACACATCAAAAGTGAGTTTACATGGACTAAAAAACAGGAATCAGCATTTGAAAATATAAAGCGAGCAATAACCACCACTCCAGTTCTAAAGTATTTCGACATAACAAAACAGGTTACTATTCAAACAGATGCATCATCATTTGCATTGGGCTGTA
Source organism: Pegoplata infirma (assembly GCA_963921195.1). Taxonomy (NCBI): domain Eukaryota; kingdom Metazoa; phylum Arthropoda; class Insecta; order Diptera; family Anthomyiidae; genus Pegoplata; species Pegoplata infirma. The sequence continues at coordinate 298,588,601 of OY992536.1, read as the reverse complement.
CACTCATGCAAGAGGGACATCCTGTGATTTACGCTTCGAAAACCCTAACACCGACTCAAAGAAGCTACGCACAAATCGAGAAGGAGATGTTAGCTATCCTTTTTGCATGCAAACGCTTTGATCAATATATATGTGGCAAAAAGGATGTATTGATTGAGACAGATCACTCACCCCTCATTAGTATTTTTAAAAAACCTCTGCTGAACACGCCTAAGAGATTACAGTCGATGATTCTATCTCTTCAGAGATACAATTTCAATGTTAAATACATAAAGGGAAGCCAAATGTATATTGCCGACGCTTTATCGAGAGCACCAACTGAAGATGGTAGTCGAGAAAAATCGTTCGAAATTTATAAAATAGAAGAAGAGTTAAAACAACTAGATAGCTGCAACGACACCGAGAACAAAAGGATCTGCAATGAGATGATAACTAAGATAAAGCAGGCTACGGCTCAAGACGGCGTTATGAAAGAGCTAATGAAGACGGTTAATGGCGGTTGGCCAGAAAACAAATCCGAAACTAATGAATCCATCAGAGAGTACTGGAACATCCGAGATGAATTGGTGAGTAGCGACGAAATGATATTTAAGGGCAATAGAATATTGGTTCCTCAGCAGATGAGAAAAGAAATTCTAAATCGTTTACATCAGCCACATTTGGGCATAGAATCGACTCTCAAACTAGCAAGGGAAACAGTTTATTGGAGAGGAATCTCAGACAGCATAAAACATAAGATTCAGGGCTGTGATATATGCAACAAATATGCTAGAAACCAGCAGAAGGAGCCGTTAGTACTCACTGAGATACCAAAATCACCATTCGAGATCGTGTCAATGGACGTATGTGAGGTGAACATCAGAGACAAGAAGAAACATTTACTAATTACTGTTGATCATTATTCAGACTATTTTGAGATAGACGAATTAAACAACCTGTCAGCAAAAACAACAATTAACATGTGTCGGAAAAATTTCGGTAGATATGGTATTCCATTAAAAGTCATCACCGACAACGGAACAAATTTTGTAAGCTCGGAATTTGTAAAATTTTCATTAGAGTGGGAGTTTAAACACGAAACGTCAAGTCCTTATCATCAACAGGCCAATGGAAAAGCTGAGTCTGCAGTAAAAATTGCAAAGCAACTTATAAAGAAGGCGGTCGAATCGAATACAGACTTCTACAAGTCACTCTTGGTCTGGAGAAATACACCAAACAAGATCGGATCAAGTCCAGCTAAAAGATTATTTTGCAGATGGTTGAACTGCGGTATACCAAATATGAATACGAAGCAACATATAGTTACAGAAGTGCCACAACAGATCGAACAACAACGTATAAACAACAAAAAATATTTCGATAAAGGAACCAGAAAGGAAAATAATATCAATATTGGGGATGAGGTATATATGAAGCGTAACCCAAACGATGTGTGGACAAAAGGTGAAGTACAACAAAAGTTATCAAACCGAACATGTATTGTAAGTTCCAATCAGAAACTGTACAAACGTAACACAGTTCATATAAGAAATCCGAATACTACAAGGACAACTAACATAAGCAACGAAAATGAACAAGCAAGTCGGGATGCGAATATTCAAGAATCATCAATAACCTCACCAGTACACCAGACAACAATACAACAAACGCCATCTCGGAATGTACCAACTTCAACAAATACCGGAAATAATTATAATCAAGAGGCCGAAAGAAGTAACCAGAAAATAGAAGATTTAGGGGAACGCCAAGAAATCAGTTCAACACCGAGACCAAAAAGGCAGATCAGGGCTCCGAAACGTTTCGAGGATTATGAAACTTTTCAGTAAAACAGGAGGGATGTCATATTACATACATGATTCTCAGTGTACTTGAAAATATGATCTGGCATCGCCAGACAATTCTTTGAACACTTCTTCTTTATATACTTATTCAAGCATTTGACTTTAACTTTAATTTATCTTAACTTTTTGTATTACTTTAATTAAATAAGCAAATTAATATATTAAACATAATATATCAAAGGGTCATATGATTTTCAAAGTTTTTAGAAATGTTTCTAAAATGTAAAATACCCAGCAAAATTTTATAGTCATTAAAAATAGTTTTAGATGCATTTCAAAGCTTGTCCCTCCATTTGGGTTCGAAAATAGAAAATGAAAACAATTTAAAATCGCCTTTTTTTAAAAAACGGCGGTTTTTTTAACCGGTTTTTGAAATATGCCGAATAGTTGACAACTCTAATATTTGGACAATTTTAAAATGCATTTGGACAATTTTAAAATATATTTGGACAATTTTAAAATACATTTGGACAATTTTTTAGAAATGTTTCTAAAATATAATATACCCAGCAAAATTTTATAGTCATTTAAAAACATAGGCGTAGATAGCACTGTCTAAGCCCCCCCCAGAAAAATTTTAGCCCCCCCCAGAATTTTAATCATTCACAATTTTTTTTTTAATAATTTAATGATTTCATTAATTTTTGCAACAATAAATAATAATAATATGTAATGAGTCTTTAGGACTCGTTATGATTATTCAATGAGTCTTAGGGACTCGTAATGATTATTATATAAGATCAAATAGTTTTTCCCATTGAAAAATAGTCTGAATTATTGAAAAAAGTTTTTATATGAATCTGATGTTTTTGTCAGTAATAAAAACTTTACCGAATCTAAGGGTTTTACCTTCAGAAAACATTTTAACTTCTTTGATTTAAAAAAGTTTTTAAATTCTAAGTGTTTTTTTTTTATAGACAAAAGTTATTGAAAGAAAGAATCTGAGAATTTTGACTAATAATCATCAACTTTTGCAATCATCGAAACTTTTTCTTGGAAAAAATCATAGTAATCTAATGATTTTACTATAGGAAAAACATTAAAAATCTTTCATTCTCAAAACATATCTAAAAGTTCTAAATTTCCGAAAAATCTACAGAATCAAAATTTAAAAAAAAAAAAATATGAATTTTTAACCGCTTTCGGGGGGCATTCGTTTCTAGGACACCTAGACGCATATTAAAGGGAACGCTTCAGGAATAGGTCTGGGTTTACTTTAAAAAAAAAAATACCAAAAAATTAAAAAAAATCTAGGGGGGGCTTTAGCCCCCCCCCCAGAAATGTTGGCTTCCTACGCCAATGTTTAAAAATAACTACACCATTTCCAATTGTATTTAAAAAAAAATTCCAAATGTATTTTAAAATTGTCCAAATCTTTTTTAAAATTGTCCAAAATTTAGTTTAAAAATTTCCAAATGTATTTTTAAAAATTTCGAATGTATTTTAAAATTGTCCAATTGTATTTGAAAAATTTCCAAATGTATTTTCAAAATTGTCTAAATGTATTTAAGAATTGTCCAAATTTATTTTAAAATTGCAGTAGTTTAAAATTGTCCAAATGTATTTTAAAATTGTCCAAATGTATTTTAAAATTGTCCAATTGTATTTTAAAATTTTCCAAATGTATTTTAAAAATTTCTAAATGTCTAAATTTATCTTTGTAAATTTAAGATTACAAACAAAAAAAATTTTAAAGACTTAATATTTTTTGGGATTTTTTGTGGATTTCAATATCCAAAATGGGAAAAAGACTCAATGCTGATAATTACATCAGTAAGGCAACAGAAAACTAGCAGTTATGAATTTATTTTGAGGCCAAAAACTATGCAACTATGAAACAGTGGTCAGAAATCAAACATATTTTTATTGAAATTTGTTTTAAAACAATAAAGAATTAGAATAAAACTTTGTTAAAAAATGGAGCATAATTTTGGGCATAAAGCAAAAATAACAATTTCATATGATTTTCAAAAGTTTTTAGAAATGTTTCTAAAATGTAAAATACCCAGCAAAATTTTATATTAGTCATTAAAAATAGTTTTAGATGCATTTCAAAGCTTGTCCCTCCCTATAGGTTCGAAAATAGAAAATAAAAAAATAAAATCGCATTTTTTTATATTTTTTTTAATATAGGAATGGCTTTTTTTTTATTAATTATTCTTTTTTAAATTTTTGGTATCTGAATAAACACATTACAATTTGTTTTATACTACTTTATTAAATATAAATGATAATTTTTGTTCTCATTATAAATGTAAAAAAAAAACTTTTATCGTAATTTCAATTTTAAACAAATCTGAAATATTTGTTACAACGAGCCAATATTGACGTTAACATGTTTGAGTTGAATAGGAAGTGGTAGTGGTGGATGTGATCTAGAGGCGGCATCAAAAAAAGACATAACGCTCTTAATTAAAACTTAAGACGATTGAATTGTATAAGCAAATCATTTTTCTATTCAATTGTTTTACGATGATTAACGACGGTGTGTTTGTGTGTGCTATACATGGAAACCATGTTTTGTTTTTTGATTTATTTTGATGGCATAACCTTCAAACGTTCAAAGGCGGCCTTTTCCAAAGCTTGACGATGTTTTGGTTCGGCAATTTGTATAAGTTCATAAGCACGTTGACGCATATTTTTACCAAACAATGAGGCAATACCATGTTCAGTAACCACATAGTGGACATGAGCACGTGAGGTAACAACACCGGCACCTAGAAGAATAAAAACAAAATCAATGAATGAAACATAAAAAGAAGGGGGGTTTTTTGTTTGAGATATTACCGGTCTTGAGTGTGGGCACAATTTTACTTTCGCCCTTGTTGGTTACTGAGGGCATAGCAATAATGGGTACACCTTTACCATCTAAACCTTCAGCGGCACCACGTATAAAATCTACTTGACCTCCAAAACCAGAGAAGAATCTAGTACCGATAGAATCAGAACATACTTGACCAGTCAAATCGACTTCAATGCAAGAATTAATGGCAGTCATACGGGGTTGTTGTTTAATAACACCAGTATTATTAACATAATCAATGGCATACATTTCTGAAAAGAGGAAATATAGAAATTAATAATTTTAGTGAAAAAAAAAAAATTGAGTGTAAAAAAATTTATTTTTTAGGTAATTTTTGCATAATTTTTTTTTCAGTATTTTTTTGAGTGTATAATTTTTTGCTTGAGTGAAAAATTTTTATTTTGAGTGTACAGATTTTATTTCAAGTAAAAAACATTTTTTGAGTCATTTTTGTTTTTGAGTAAAAATTTTATTTTGAGTTTACAATTTACATTTTGAGTAAATTTTTTTTATTAATTTTATAAAAAAAAATTAAGTACAAAAATTTAATTTTGGTAATATTTTTTTTTTATTTTTTGTAAAAAAAAAAATTTAAGTGTAAATTTTTTAGTACACTCTAAACAAATGAGTCCAGTTTCCTACTATAAATTGGGTAAATTTCAACAAATTCAAATAATATACTACTATAAATGTGTAAATTTCCAATAATTTTTTGGTAAAACTACACATTTTGTGTAAAGTTACCCAATTTATAGTAGGAAACTGAAATCATTTTAATTAGAGTGTAATTTTTGTAAAAAAAATTGTGGAAAATTTTTTTTTCACTAAAGAAATGTTAGAATTTTGAAATGTTTTGGTCTAAAATTTTTCCTATAGAAAAATTCTCAGATTCTGAGACATTTTTCCTGTAAAAAATTTCAGATTCTGAGACATTGTTTCTATAGAAAAATTCTCAAATTCAAAGAAATTTTTCTTTTAGAAAAATTGTCAGATTCTGAGACATTGTTCCTATAAAAATTCTTAGATTTCAAAACATTTTTTTTATAAACAATTCTCAAATTCCAAGACATTTTTCTTATACAAAAATTCTCAGATTCTGAGTCATTTTTCTTATAGAGAGATTTTTCTTATAGAAAAATTCTTAGATTCTGAGACATTTTTCTTATAGAAAAATTCTCAGATTCTAAGACATTTTTGTTATTAGAAAAGTCCGAGATTCTGAAACATTTTCTTATATATAAATTCTCAGAATTATTTATCTTATAGAAAAATTCAGATTCAGAAACAATTTTCTTATAGAAAAATTCTTAGATTCTAGAAAATTCTAAGATTCTGAAACATTTTTCTTATTCTCAGATTGTGTTTATAATACATTTTTCTTATAGAAAAATTCTAATTTTTCTTATAAAAAAAACTCTCAGATTCTGATACATTTTTCTTTTAGAAAAATTCTGAGATTCTGGGAAATTTTTCTTATAGAAAAACTCTCAGATTCTGAGACATTATTCTTATAGAAAAATTCTCAGATTCTGAGACATTTTTCTTATAGAAAAATTCTCTGATTTTGAGACATTTTTCTTATAGAAAAATTCTCAGATTCTGAGACATTTTTCTTATAGAAAAATTCTCAGATTCTGAGACATTTTTCTTACAGAAAAATTCTCAGATTCTGAGACATTTTTCTTACAGAAAAATTCTCAGATTCTGAGACATTTTTCTTATAGAAAATTTCTCAGATTCTGAGACATTTTTCTTATAGATAAATTATCAGATTTTGAGACATTATTCCTTAAAAAAAAATTCTCTTATTTTGAGATATTTTTCCTTTAAAAAAATTCTCAGATTTTGAGACATTTTTCCTTTAGAAAAATTCTCAGATTCTGAGACATTTTTCTTATAGAAAAATTATCAGATTTTGAGACATTTTTCTTATAGAAAAATTATCAGATTTTGAGACATTTTTACTATAAAAACATTCTCAGACACTGAGATTTATTTTAAAACAAAAAAATCTATTTCGGAGGAATTTTTTCTATAAAAAATTCTCAGATTCTAAAAATTAATAGAAAAATTCTCAGATCCTAAACTCTTTTTAAATAGAAAAATTCTCAGATTCTAAGACACTTTTTCTATAAAAAAAATCAGAGAATCTGAGGCACTTTTTCCAAAGAAAAAATTTTCAGATTCTTTTATTTGTTTTAAAAAAATCTAAATTTTTCTATAGAAAAACTCCCAGTTTTAGAAATTTTTTTTTCGATAAAAAATTCTCCGATTTTTCGTTATAGAAAAAAAGTCCCTTAAAATAAAATCAGGATTTTTAAAGACAATTTTGACTCTTAACTTACCAATAAATGGATTATCATTGACAAAATCATATAAAGCTTGATTACCAATCAAGAATGAACCAACAATACGACCTTGATGCATTTTCTTCATGCGATTTGTAACAGCGCCAGCCTTAACCAAATCAACAACACCATTAGCAAACATTTCCGAATGTATACCCAAATCCTTGTGATTGTGTAATTGACTCAAGACAGCATCTGGGATACTACCAATACCCATTTGTAAAGTGGCACCGTCATGTACCAAATTCTCGGCAATTAGTTTACCAATTTTAGCTTCAACATCACTTGGTCCCTTGCCACCGTGTTGGGGTAGGAGAGTATCAATTTCAGTCATAGCATCAAAATGAGACATATGAATGGCTGCATCACCGAAGGTACGAGGCATTTGTTTGTTTACTTGAGCTAAATAAGGCAAAAGATCTTTAGATAATTACCCAAAAGGTGTTAAGAAAACATTACTCACCAACAATTTTCTTAGAATGCAATAAACCAGCTCTAACACAATCAACGCTAGTACCCAATGAACAATAGCCATGACGATCTGGTGGTGACACATGTACTAAAGTAACATCGGGTTGTACAATACCACGATAGAACAAATAGGGAATTTCATGCAAGAATATGGAGAAATTATCACCACGTCCTTCGCTAACAGCTTTACGTACATTGCCGCCCATAAAGAAGGAATTCGAACGGAAATGTTTTTCATTTTCAGGCAGTGCATAGGCAGCAGGACCTTCGGTATGCATATGACATACAGTTACATCTGATAAATTAGACTTTTTGCCATGTTCAACCATAGCACTAATAAGAGTATTGGGTGTGGCTGCTGCACCGGAACAGAAAACCGTGTCACCTGTAAAAAATATAATTAAATAAATATTTTAAATAAAAAAATCTAAGGGAATGTTGACTCATTTAAGTGCAAAGTGGAATCAGAATTTTTCTTTTAAAAGTGAAACGAAAAAGATTTTTGGATTTATATTCAAAATCGTCTATCTCACATTTTTATGAAAATGATTCTTTGATAAAAACTTTTTAATGCCTCGATAATCAGTAAAACAAAATAGATTTCAGGTTAAAAATATTTTTCCGTTAATTTTTTGTTATTTATTTCAAAAAGTTTTTTTTCGAATTACACGATTTTTTAAGTACTTTTGCATGCTTGACTTTAATCAAACCTACCCAAGCAGAAATTGACGACGGTTCTAAAAAAAAAGCGTTCTGAAAGCACTGTAACAAAAAAAAGCGTTCTCAAAACGCTATTTTCAAACGCTTTGCGAGCGTTTTTGAAAAGTGTTCTGAAAGCACTATAACAAACAAAAAGCAATCTCAAAGCGTTTTTTTGTAACGCTTTGCGAGCGTATTCGAAAAGCGTTGTAAGAGTTCTTTAGATTTTTTTTTGAAAAAAATTTCTAAGTTCCGAAACTATTTTTGAATAATATTTTTTTTTTGTTTTTTAAGTAAAAAAAAATTATCAAAAATGTTTTTAGATTTTTTTTTTAATTTTCTAAGTTTCGAAAATTTTTTGGAAAAATTTTTGGAGTACAAATTTTTTTTTTCGGATTTCACTTTGTATCAAACAAATTATTATAACCGAACTAAAACAGAAATTCTTTACTTTGGGTTTTTAAAGCGCTTTGATGACTTTTTAAAAAAACGTTCTCAAAGCACTTTTTTACAACGCTTTTAAAACGCTTTAAACCTAGCGTAGATCGATGTTATCATTCGGATCATCTGAAGGCGCTTTGAAGTTGGTATACAGAACGCTCGTACAACCGTCCACAACGCTTTTGCGATTGTATTTTTCTGACTGGGTACTTCAATGGGAACACGTACGGAATATCTCCTCCCATCCTACTACTTTTTTTTGTAAATTAGATTCTGAATTTTAAGCCATCCATAACACTATTTTCCCTTACAAATTAGTGGCCATAATGTTCTCTTTTAGAAAAAAAAAATTAAAAATTTTTCGAAAGACACAATCGATATTTTCGAACTACCTATTCGAACTCTAGCAACTGTCTCCATTGCTGTATCTTTATTATTTATTATCTTTGACTTTAATTATTTTATTATTTATTATCTATAACTTTAATATATACTACACCATTTACCGACTTAATTCGAAAAAGACCAATTTGTAATTAGAAAATTACATTTATAATTCAAAAATTCCATTAATTTGAAAAAGATAAATTGTAATTAAAAAAAAACAATTGTTATTCGAAAAAGATCAATTCGAATTATAAGTACACACAAAAATGAAAATGAGTTTATCAATGATTATATCAATTACTATTTTAATTGATTTAGCGCCTATCACGAAAGTTTTAGTGTTAATTACTAAAATTTGTTAAAGTTTAACAAGAAAAAATTGCATTTATTCTCAATTCACGGAAATTTTGTGAAATCAATTAAAAAATTTAATTGTATCAATTAAAAAAGTAATTATAAACTAAAATTAACTTTTTAAAAATTTTAATTAAAGCTTTTTCTGTGTAGAGTCTTTGATTTACAATTGATATTTTTCGAATGACATTTGTAAATGGTGTAGAATAAGCGAAATAAACAGTTTTAAGGCCCTCCTGAAAAATATGTTTTTTTTTTTAATAGAGGATTTTGAATATAAGTGATATGTGTAAATACCATACGAAATTGAGACCAAGATATTGAAAATAAAATTATTTATTATTTAAAATTTTTTAAAGAATTGTAAATTTTTTGTGTTGGTTTCATCTGTTTTACAAAAGATTATTGGTAGCCAAAAGTTTTTTATGCTTTTGTTTTCTATTTAAATAATTGGCACTGATAAGATATTTAAATTTATTTGCAAAAAAGCGAAATTATTGTCTGTTGTTGAACATTATTGGTATTCTCAGGTCAGCAACATCTACCCTTGCAAAGTCGGAAATACAAAAAAATTTTAAAGAAGCACAAAAGTCTTAAAATACGTTTTTTATAAAGTGTTTTCCAAAACAGACATGTGTTATATAGATTAAAAAATACGACTCTGAAAATCGACTTTACAAGATCAGTCTTTATTTGCATTGTATTCGTAAAATTTTGGAAAACTTATGAATTTATAAAAGCACTCGAGGGGGGAAAAAATGATCAAATCGAACTTGTTTCCAGTGTGTTCATACAAACTCTCCCCTGCAACGTCTTGTATAGTTGTCTTTGATTTATACAAGATATTTCAGTGGAGAGTTTGGATAAACTCACTGAAAACAAGTGCAATTGCTTAATCACTCATTGCCTAAATTAATCATTCGTCAAAGTTTCACTAAAAAATGGAGAATTTGGATGAACACACTGAACACAAGTGCAATTTTAAAAACATTTCACTAACCAGGGAAGTCTTCCTAGTTTCATTCTCCGATATTTATGGAATTGGTTGTATCTCGGAGATAAGGAAAAATAAAGACACGTATTTTTTTTTTAGCGGTCCAAATTCATATTTAGGTGGTGCAAATGAGGAGGGAAGAAAAATACTTTCATAGGACTTTTCGACATATTGATTAAAATACTAAAATTTTAGGAATTTTTTGTTTATAAGTGGAAAAATAATTCTTCTTTTTTGGAACAATTACTCCCACTTTCAAAATAAAAACAAATATGAATTAAAAACAAGAATGTTCTTATACCAATTCTGATCTGAATTTGATAAAAATTTTATTTATTTTATCTTTATAAAAATATATTTCCACTTTTTTATAAAGTATGTAAAAGAAGAAGAATAAGAAATATGAGCGATGTTTACCAACAAATAAACATTTTAATAATACCGATTCAAAAAATTATTAAATAAAAAAAAAAAATTACTACTAATTAAAAATGTTTCCTCTTTATTTTTTTCTGTGTAAACATAACCCTGCGAATTAAGTTTTTGAATTTTTTTTTTTAACGGGTGAACAACTTACGGGGCTTTATTTAAAAAAATTTTGCATCCCTCAAAAACATCTCTTCAAACAAAATTCCGTTATTCTCCAACACATTTTTGTTAGCAAATACAAAAACCATATACTGCCCTCTAGTGTGTAGTAGTTGAACAAAAAACGGGTTATCAAACAATTGTACATTACTGTACTGGAGAATTAAAGTGTAGAGAAAAACATAATAAAACAGCTGATTATAACTGTCACATTCAATTGCGCGTGTTCTCTTTGTTTGCGGCTAAAAAGTTATTCCATACTTTGTTGAAAAAGTTTAGTTTAAATCAGCTTAATTATGGCATCGTTTTTAATAAAACAAACTAAAATTAATTTTGTAAGCATTTTTAAATAATTAAACAAAAGAAATCTCGTAAATTAATACCGTTTTTTCTGTTTTACATACAGTTGAGACCAGTGGCAAATATATTGCGTTGCAGCGAAAGCCGGCTGTATTCGAATGAACCACCAGCACGAACGGAAAAAAGTAAGTTGAATGAATCAGAAAAAATTATATTAATTTAATAACACTTTATTATACAACAGCTATCAATACTGTAACTATATTGGGACGAGTAGGAGCTGATCCACAGCTACGAGGAAACACCCAACATCCAGTAGTAACATTTTCGGTAGCCACACATACTAATTACAAGTAAGTTTATACATAATTTAATTTTTAAACTCAAAAGTTTGTTATTGGAATTATGTTGTTTGTTTCCCCCCTACAGGTATGAAAATGGTGATTGGGCTCAACGTACCGACTGGCATCGTGTTGTTGTCTTCAAACCCAATTTACGTGAAACTGTTATGGAATATTTGAAAAAGGGCCAGAGAGCTATGATTCAAGGTAAAGTTACTTATGGTGAGATAACCGATCAACAGGGCAATCAAAAACCTAGTACTAGCATTATTGCAGATGATGTAATATTTTTCCGTGAATCTTAAAAATATCGTTTAAAAAAACAATATATAATTCTTAAGCTAATATTAAGATTTAAAATGTTCATTTGTTGCATTTAATCATTATAAAATATCATTATTTCATCATCATACTTATGCTTTTAGCATATGTACTAGTTATATACATATTAAATATGTATGTATAAGAATTAATAATGAAAATAAATGGAATTTATTTTCGAATTTATTTATCTTTTATTTTGCAAGGCTGACCAATGGTCAGTGACAGGAAATGGGTTCAAGTCAATCTTTTCTTTTATATTTAATTTGAATTAATTTTCGAAAATTTCCAAATTTCAATAAGATCGGAGGGTGACACCAGGAAGACTTCCCTTGTAAGTCCAAAAGTGGCTCTTATTTTGTATTAAATCGTGTTGCCTACAGACGGACGGACATTTATAGAATGTTTTAGAATCAATTATGGATCAAAAAAATATATTTATTGGATTCCGAACGATATTTTGAAATTACAAAGTGAGTTGTCATTTCAATGTTAAATGACAACTCATTAAACTTTTATTAAAACATGGTTTTAAGGGTATAAAAATTTTTGGTGAAATAAAATTTTCGACGAAAAAATTTTCAGCCTAAAAATTTCTTGTGTGTGAAAAAAAAATTATTGTACTTGTTTAGATACCATTTTGTAACTAATTCCATTCACAAGTTTGAAACTGCAGCCGAATTAAGTCATTTTGCCTTTTTAGGTTATGTAGAATTTTGCTTCAAAACTTTTGAGGTATCTTAACATTTGTGATTATTACTTTTAAACCCTATCACAGACCTGACACCTTTCATATTGATACGTTACTTGTGAAAATTCACTGGACCTGTCCTTAATGAAAAAAAACTCGATCCGAGTTTTTGTGTCCGTGACTTTGAAAATTTTCAAAACAAATTTTATGGTCAAAATTTTTTTTTTAATTTGTAAAAAAAAATTTCTGAAAGCATTTTTTTTACTCCAAAAAAAAATGTGAAAAAATTAGGGGGGCTTTTTTCGAACTTTTTAAATTTATTAATGAAATTTTTACTCAAAAAAAAAATAAAAAAATGGTTAACTGCAAATAAATAAATTTTGTTTTCTAAAATAATTTTTAATGAAATTTATAGCTCCAAAACAAAAATTATCTGGGACTTTTTAGAAAATTTTTTAATTCTAAAAATTATTTTAGGAAATGTCCAATTTTTATAACCAACGTCTGTGACACAGACTAATACAGACTCGACATAAGTGACAGGTGTCAAAAAAGTAGTTTTGAATCATATGGTTAATATTTTGAAATTATTCTACGAATTAGGTAAAAAATAGAAAACTGATATAACGCGCCATAAGAAAAATAGATGCCAGATCGGTTTTTTGTTGTTTCACTCACTCCTAAGTCGTAGAAAGTGTTGCCACAGACTAAATACAGACTCGACAGTAGAGTTTTATAAGAAAAAATGGGGAAAAACTAAGCGATTTTAGGAGAAATCACAGCGGTTTTTAGTCCGTTTTACGCTAACATGGCAACACTTTCTACGACTTAGGAGTGAGTGAAACAACAAAAACCGATCTGGCATCCATTTTTCTAATGGCGCGTTATATTAGCTTTCTCTTTCTAACCTAATTCGTAGAATAATTTGAAAACATTAACCATATGGTTCAAGACTACTTTTTTGACATCTGTCACTTATGTCGAGTCTGTATTAGTCTGTGGTGTTGCCATGTTAGCGTAAACGGACTAAAAACCACTCTGTCACAGACTAATACAGACTCGACATAAGTGACAGGTGTCAAAAAAGTAGTTCTGAACCATATGGTTAATATTTTCAAATTATTCTACGAATTAGGTTAGAAAGAGAAAACTGATATAACGCGCCATAAGAAAAATGGATGCCAGATCGGATTTTGTTGTTTCACTCACTCCTAAGTCGTAGAAAGTGTTGCCATGTTAGCGTAAAACGGACTAAAAACCGCTGTGTTTTCTCCTAAAATCGCTTAGTTTTTCCCCATTTTTTCTTATAAAACCCTACTGTCGAGTCTGTATTTAGTCTGTGACTCTGTTTTCTCCTAAAATCGCTTAGTTTTCCCCCATTTTTTCTTATAAAACTCTACCACAGACTAATACAGACTCGACATAAGTGACAGGTGTCAAAAAAGTAGTTCTGAACCATATGGTTAATATTTTCAAATTATTCTACGAATTAGGTTAGAAAGAGAAAACTAATATAACGCGCTAAAAGAAAAATACATGCCAGATCGGTTTTTGTTGTTTCACTCACTCCTAAGTCGTAGAAAGTGTTGACATGTTAGCGTAAAACGGACTAAAAACCGCTCTGTTTTCTCCTAAAATTGCTTAGTTTTTCCCCATTTTTTCTCATAAAACTCTACCACAGACTAATACAGTCTCGACATAAGTGACAGGCATAGAAAAGATTAGAAGGTACGCAGTGTTGTATTTGATGTGTTTTCCAATATGGTGGCAAAATGCTTGTTCTTCCTCATCTCACACGTATTTAATATCAAATTAGATTCTTTGTTTACAAAAAATAAAATTTGTCTTTCATTTAATTAAATTTATTATTTATTTTGCTGTATTCAACGTTTTTTAAGATAATACGCACTATTAATAGTTTAAAAACTTTTTTTCTCTTTTGTTGTTTGCTTTGTTGTTGTTCTCCTTTATGTTTTTATTAAACGTCAAAAGTTACATAATGTGCTGTCACTAATACTTATTCAAGCGAAATACGACTCTGTTTCATTTCTATTTTTTTCTATGGTGACAGGTGTCAAAAAAGTATTCTTTAACCATATGGTTAATATTTTCAAATTATTCTACGAATTAGGTTAGAAAGAGAAAACTGATATAACGCGCCATAAGAAAAATGGATGCCAGATCGGTTTTTGTTGTTTCACTCACTCCTAAGTCGTAGAAAGTGTTGTCATGTTAGCGTAAAACGGACTAAAAATCGCTGTGTTTTCTCCTAAAATCGCTTAGTTTTTCCCCATTTTTTCTTATAAAACTCTACTGTCGAGTCTGTATTTAGTCTGTGACTCTACTGTCGAGTCTGTTTATAGTCTGTGACTACTGTCGAGTCTGTTTATAGTGCGTTTACATTGGATTTCTAATCTAGTAAATTGCGATTTTAATCTACTTTGCAATCTGTACCGTTTACATTGGCATTTTTTACATTTGAGAAGATTAGGATTGGCATTTATAACAAGTTGGTAATAAATGTGTGTGACTGCGTCAAAAGACAGCGACGGTAATTAGTCGTCGTATGATTAACAAGGACAGTGACGTCGTTTACAAATAACAATGACGGCGGCATACACATACTTGGCGGCGTCACCAAAACGGCAGGCTTTGTGTCGGTGTTTTTCAGTGTTGGAAAATGCAAATAATAGAAATACAGAGTTGTATCTAACTTTACGAGATTGCGTTTGCCGATTAGAGTCTAAACTACTAGATTGAAAAAAATAAATTTGTATGGGCAATCTAATAGATTGAAACTGGATTGGAGCCACAATCTACTTTAAGCTAGCTTAGAGGACCAGTGTAAACGCACTATTATAGTCTGTGCACAGACTAATACAGACTCGACATACATATATGACAGGTGTCAAAAAAGTATTTTTTAACCATATGGTTAATGTTTTCAAATTATTCTACGAATTAGGTTAGAAAGAGAAAGCTAATATAACGCGCCATAAGAAAAATGGATGCCAGATCGGTTTTTGTTGTTTCACTCACTCCTAAGTCGTAGAAAGTGTTGCCATGTTAGCGTAAAACGGACTAAAAACCGCTGTGTTTTCTCCTAAAATCGCTTAGTTTTTCCCCATTTTTTCTTATTAAACTCTACTGTCGAGTCTGTGGTCTGTGTCTGTGATATGGCCCCATTTTCAGCGACTGACACCTTTTTACTGCAGGGCATATACTTAAAAATTTCCTAGAAGCATTTTTTTACTCCAAATATAAAAAATAATGTAAAAAAAATTTTGTGAGGGGACATTTTTTTAGAACTTTTTCAAGTTTTTTAATATTTTTTTTTTTTTTCAAAAAACAAAAAAAATTGCAAATAAATAAATAAATTTTGTTTTCTAAAATACAAAAAAAAATTGTGCCTGAAATTTAGAAAATTTTAAGAATTATTTTGGGAAATGTCCAATTTTCACCAATCACCATTTTCAGGGCATGGGGTCTTAAAAACCAATATTTCAAACAGTTGCAAAATTTCGAAGAATGTTAGATTTTTTTCTGCTAAAAAGTCAAAAAATTTGTAAAATTGAATTTGATAGTTTTTTTATAAAATGATAAATGAACATTAAGGCTCAGAATCTGAAAATTTTTATTTTAAAAAATCGGGTTTGAATCTGATTGTTTTTTACAAAAACGCAAATTTTTTGGATTTTTAAAAATTAAAAAAAAAATATATGTCTTGTTTTTTTATAAAATGATAAATAAACATTATGGCTCAGAATCTGATTTTTTTTTTTTAAATCAGTTCTGAATCTGATTTTTTTTACAAAAACGCAAATTTTTTGGAGTTTTAAAAATTAAAAAAAAAAAATAAATAAATAAAAAAATACCCAATTAGAAATGTCGTTAAGACATCTCATACCTGCTGACTGAAAAATCTCTGACCATACAAAAAACAACTTATATGACAAGTCAGTACATTTATAGAACTTGGGAAGGGTAGACAAAAATTATGACATGTCATTAAGTTGTCTTTAGTAAAATGTATTCACTTGCTGACTTCTACCTGATGAATCATTACTGACATTGTCTTAAAGACAAAATTTCTAATTGGGTATGTCTTGTGATACATAAAATTTATTATTTTTGATTTTATCAAAACTTTTTAAAATCGGTCTAACGGTTTTCGAGATATTGTAATTTGAAATGATTTGAATCAAATTAATTTTGAATGAATTTGAAAGGGTCAAGAAAAAAAATTGATTTTTTTTTATATTTCCTTACCGTAGGAAAAAACTGTAATTTTTTGACAAATTCAAATGGCGATATCACGAAAACAGCTCTCTTGTAATTTAATAACAAAAAGTCGGTGCGCATTTTCGAGCTAAACGGAACAAATCATCAAAAAAAAAAATACATAAAAATTATTTTTTTTTAAGCCTCGAACTTAAACCGCTTGTAGAGGAGTTAAGTACCTTCCTGAAAATATTTTATTCTTTTCCCGTTATCAGGTTAAAAACGCGCACCGAGTTTTGTTTCTTTAAGTTAAAAGTTCTTTAAGTTCTTTTTTCTCAAAGTTCATCGTGAGACATTAAAAAATTTAAATTTCTTAAAATCCGCTAAAATCTGTTTCCCCGAGGGTCCAGTGCATGACCTTGAACTTTTTTCGACATCAAATTGTTTTATTTGCTTAAAAAAAAAAAAACAAAAACATCTGTATAAAATGGAGTTTTTCAGAGGTTGGTTAAGTTCTTTAGGGGGAAACTTTTACCCATGGTCCGATTTTCGAATATTTATATGAGATATTATAATATGATATTATTTAATGTTATAACAAAATTTAAAAAAATAATGCGAAAAAACAACTAAAATTTCGCGTACCCCCGTGGGCAGTTTCGCGTACCCCCTAGTGGTACGCGTACCATAGGTTGGTAACCGCTGGTTTAAATGAAAGATTATCTCAAGCTCTGTAAAATGGCCAAGGGAAACTATTTTTTAAATTAAAAAAAA
The DNA here is from genome assembly GCA_963921195.1 of Pegoplata infirma. NCBI lineage: Eukaryota > Metazoa > Arthropoda > Insecta > Diptera > Anthomyiidae > Pegoplata > Pegoplata infirma. Next base: position 298,571,027 of record OY992536.1, on the reverse strand, counting down.
TCTTGAACGTAGGAAAAAACAGGCATTTTCTTAAATTTCTAATAACGATATCTCAAAAACTATATGAGCGGTTTTAAAAATTTTTAATTTATACTCGCGTTTTTTAAAAATCAATTACTTTGATCGCCGGTCGCCAGGGTTTAATTTAAAGCGAATGGTCTCAAATTTCTACCACATTATTTTTATTCCTAGTATGCTAAAAAAAAAATGCCGCTCTAATATACATACATATTACCTAAAAAAATAAACAATCTAACTAAAAAGTAAGTACAAATGAAATTTTCCAAAAGTAATTTTAGTTATATGTTTAAATGACAAGGCCCACGCGTTCACTTTGTTATGGTTTCCCAAAAAAAAAACAATATAAATGAATAAATGAATAAATGACAAGGTATTTAAGATGACAAAGGAAAATTTGACATCAAAATGACATTTCAGACAGTAAAACATTTTTCCAATAAAATTATAAAAATAAAATCGTTATTTTTTTTTTTTTTGCATAGAAGTATATTTTTTTAATTTTTTTTTTATAATTTCAATTGATCGATCTATTTTTGACAAAAAATTAAACGTAGAAACTGTTTTTGTTTAATTAACGTCACTAATATAAAAATTAAATAAATTATTAAAAAAATCTATATTGAAGAATAGCAGATTTGGAGCGCTTTAAAATTTGTTGTCAGGGTATAAAATTATTTATTATTTTATTAAAATATGTAAAAACTTTAAAAATTTCAATAAAAATTCCGTCTACTTTTTCTTATCTGTAGCTTAACTGTGTCATTCTTTTTTTTTGATAAACAAACACCATTTAAAAAAATAAACAAATGTGTACAAAAAATTGTTTAAACAATAATTTTAACACACATTTAAATACTTTTTTTGTATCTACAACAAAAAACATGTAAACATTATAAACTCTACATATGTATGTAAATTTATTTAAAAACAAAGACAAGACGAGACTTTTAATAATCTTTATAAATACTTTTAAACATTTCGTTAAAAATTAATTTGCTTTTGAAATATGTATGATTTTCTTAAATTTCAATGTCAAGGTTTTCTTTTAAAAATTTTCATAAGACAAATATAGATTTTAACAATAGTGAATTTTTAAACTTGAAATGCATCATTTGTTGGTTTTTATCATAAAGACAGCATTACACCATTTAAAAACAATTTAGGAAAGCGAATTGTAATTAAAAATAATAATAGGAAAAAAATCACTCTTTTAATAATAAAGAAAAGTTTCAATCCACTTACAATTAGTTCATTAACTGTTTTTCAATTCCGATTAACAACGAAATCTATAGAATAAATTGAACGATTTCTATCACATACCAGTATATTAAATATTGATAAATATTTGAAAGTTTTTTCCTAAAAGAATTTTTAATAATTTTTTTTATTCCAAAACGCTAAAAAAAATTATGTCCGAGACTTAAAAAAAAATTTTCGGAACATAGAAAATTTTGTTATCTAAAATCATTTAAAAAAAAATTCTTGACTCCAAAACGCAAAAAAAAGTGTCTGAGAATTAGAAAATTTTAAAAAAGATTTTCGGGAATATTTTGATATGACCCATTGTCATCGGTCATGGGATAAGCATTTTTGGTCCAGTCCAGACAGACAGATAAATCCCCTGTTACGTGATAAGCATTTTAAGACATTTTAATGTCCCATATTTACCAGTCACGGGATAGGTAATTTCGAAACGTCCGACAGCCTTTTTCCTGCAAGGCAATAACTGAAAATGGTGTAGACTCATTAAATATATTCTAATTTTTTAAATAAACGATCATATTTGCTATTATTATTATTATGATCAAACGTAAATATTTACTACAAACACAAAATTTCAAATAATGTGTTTCATCTAAAGTTAAGTCAATTTTAGGTGTTAATTATGATCCCAGCATTTGAAAATTATTTTGTTAAATACGTCTTGCCATAAAGATATAAGAATCATATTTATTAAAATTTTGTTGTGATAACGAATTAAATAAAAAATTGAATGCGTTGATTAAATTTAAAACAGAAAATAAATATGCTATTTAAAAACAAATACGTATTTTTGTTACATTGTGTTCCTAGACATTTATAATAACATCTGTATAAATATAATGGAACCTGATAAACTAGTACCCTATTCACACGTACGGTTTTAAACCGTTTTTAGCAGCAATATTTTTAGCACTTTCTTTATTCTATTACAGTATATTGACAGAAAATGCTAAAAATAATTTCTAAAAACGGTTTAAAACTGTAAGTGTGAATAGGGTATAGAAGTTAAATAATAAATTGATACTATATGTATCAAATTAAATATTTAAATAAAGAACCAAAATTTTCTACAGTGTAGTTATTTGTGTTCAATTAAAATTAATTTAAATTTTAAATATTTTGAGACCAACCAAAGAAAAATTTACATATAATTTTTTGAAAACGTTTTTTTTTCTAGCGAAAATAAGTATTGATTCATAAAAAATTAAATTATTTAAAAATAGTATACTGGAGGCTACTTTTAGGATATAGAATTAAAAAAAAAAATATTTAGAATTTTCTAAAGCAAAACTTGTTTAAACGATAAAATTTATAGCAATATTAAAATTATGGTTAATCAATTTGTCCTATAAATAGTTTTTTTCCGAAGAATTATTGGTAGTTTTAGCGCTAAAAAATTTTTTATCTTTTATCAATAAATCAATTTATTAAATACTTCTATACATATAGTGCAACAACAAAATCATATTTTAATCTCTTAAGAAATATTTTCTACCAAGAAAAAGTTGGCTTTATATTGAAAAATTATATTGTATGTAAGTAGCCGCAGTGTTGCCACTTCTTGGATAATTATCCAAAAAATGGATAATTTAAAAATATTTGGATACTCTTTGGATAATTACATTTTTGGATAATTTATGGATAATTTTATCAGTTACAATTTAAAATTTTAAATGGACAAAATATATTTTTTTTATTTTAATTTAATTTGGCGATTTTTGTTAGTTATTTCTTATTTGACAGCACTTCTTTTGTTTTATACCCTCCAACCACAGTATGGGGGCATACTCACTTTGTCATTCCGTTTGTAACGCATCGAAATATCGGTCGGGGACACCATATTGATCCATGATCGATTCTAAGACATTCTGTGAATGTCCGTCCGTCCGTCTGTCCGTCCGTCCGTCTGTCTGTAGATGTAGATCGGGATGGGAAGGTGCTCTCAACGTCCCCCACTGACCCCATCACCCCCCCCTTCCAAAAAAAAAAAACAAACGCCCCTGACAATTTTAAAAAAATTTTTTTTACATTTTGGAGGGTATAAAAGATTCGGCACAGCCGAATTTAACCCTCTCACTTGTTAGTTTTGGCAATACATTTAAATTTATAGCTTTTCAAAGCCTTATTGGACCACAAAAAATATGGTCTTTTTGATTATTTGGATGTCCAAATTAATTGGGCAAACATTTTTAAAATTACAAATTGTGCTGGTGAAAATCTTTTTCTAAATTGAGAAAGTGTTTTTAAATTTCTTATGATTCTTCCATTTTCTAATTCATCAGTAGAAAGAGTTTTTACTAAATTAAAGATAACAAAAACCGATTTACGAAATCAATTATCTTCAAATACTGCTGCTTCAATTCTTTTTACAAAAGTAGGGATTGAAAGAAATAAGGGTTCAAACTTTGAGCCCACAATAGAAATGTTAAAAAAATGGAAAAAGAACTAGTATTACTATTATTATAAAATAATTTTTATTCTGAACAGTACAAAATGTATTATTTTTATTTAAAAAATAATTTCATGTATTCTTTAAATTGAATTTAAATAAACCACTTTTGTTTCGTAAAAAATATTATTTTTGATATTTTGGATAATTTTCGGGATTTTGGAAAATTTCGGGCAAACTGCTGGATAATTTATTGGTTCACTGGTGACAACACTGAATAGCCGGCATTTTTTGTATTGCAACACTTGTTTTCTTACGATTTTCAATGTCCGGCCAAATTTTTATTTTACTAAAACTAAAACTTTTGTGGTACAAATTTAAGGCCAATCAAATTAAATTAACCAGAATTTTTTAGGTTAATTGCTATTTTTAGCAATTTTTTCCAACTACAGTCAAACTCGGTTATAACGAATTCTCGGTTGAAACGAACTAATTCTAAAGTCCCGACGTTTTAACATAAATTTTCACACAAAATACTTCTTTTATAACGAACTCGGTTATAACGAATCCTCGTTTAAAACGAACTGCTTATTATGAACCCACGAACACAATTTTTTCATGTATATTTGACTTTTTATAACGAACTCGCGTAATCATGGTTATTAAACTAACAAAAGGTTGGAATTTTTTTGGTTTATATAACAATTTTCATAGAATTTATTTATATTTCTATTGATTTCTACTCAATAAGTAGATTATTTTCTAAAAAAAAACATTAAATAAAACCAAATTGGATCTATTTTTTTGAAAATAAAACTAGGTTGATAAAAAATATACCCCGCTCATAGCGAACTTCGCTTATAACGAACTATTTTTACTGGTCCCTCGGAGTTCGTTATAACCGGGTTCGACTGTATTTTATTTTTTAGATATCCGTGTTCAGCGCATCAAAATTAATAAATATGATGTGTCGCCACCGGTAAATGACAGCCCCCTTAAGAGTTGAAGAAAGAGTACAAGTTTATTAGGAAAAAATATTTAGGGCTAAAAATGAATGGGTTGGTATTGACTCTAGGATGCACTATTATAGAAGTGGATCTGATATAAAGTTTCGAAAACTGCGACAATTTTTTTTTAAAATAAAAAAAAAAAATAGTAATAATCATAATTCCACGATCTTGCTGGGCAAAAAATTTGTAGAGCCGATAGGCGTTTTCCACAAAAAATCAAAAAATTTAATACATTTTTAAAAATTTGATTTTAAAACTTAAAAATCGAATATTTGAAAATTTTTTAGTATTTTTTCAAAAACGTACGTAAAAAAAAAACAATAAATTAAAAAAAAAAAATTGGACTATTTTTGAAGAAGTTATGAGTAAAATAAGTTTGAGTAACGAACAAACTTCGTACTTTTTAAAATTCCATATTTTTTGAACAGGTCATCAAAAAAATCTGAAAATTCACGAGGAAGGAGTTATCAAAGGGTACTTTAAACTAGAGTTTGCAAATAATCGAGATATTTCATAATCGCGATTACGATTAAAAAATTTGCCGTTAATCGCGATTACGATTAATCGAATTTTTTAAATAATATGAGTTGCAATAGCTTTAAAAAAATCTTTTGAAATTTACATTTTAGAAAGTACGAAAATGCAAAAATTATTATTTTTAAGAAATAAAATTAAAAACTTTCAAACTTTCCCACTAAAAATAATTAGAGATTTTGCGCATCGAAAGAATGCTCGAGCGCCCTTGAGAGTTTTTTGTTGAGACATTTTTTTAAAAGTTATCATAAAATTTTTTGTGGATAAAATAGTACACATACTTTAATTTTTGACATCTTCAACATCAAAAAGATTTTTTTAGAAAAATATTAGATTTTCTTACATTTTCATTGCGCTTAAATTAACTCTACAATGAGTGCTTTAATCAGCACTGAAAAGATACATGATTTTACTGCGTCTTAATAGCTCTTTATCGGTGCTACTAAAGAGTACTCTAAACTGTGACTGGTTTGGATTTGCTCTTTGGCTCTTGATTCCATTCCAAAATCTGTTTCCAGTTCATCAAATTTTCTGTGGGGTCGTGTCGGAATACCTTCCGATGGCCAGTGAAGGAAATAATTGCCTTTTGAGTATATTTTAAAAACAAACCTCTTTAAAACATACTCATATCAGAATTAAAATTTTCCTTTAAATTTGCATGACTTTTACAAGAAAAGGAAAGAAAAATCGCAAACAAGTTAAATGAATCATGGCCAACCCATCAAAATTTTCCGTTCCAAATAATCGGTACCAGACCGCATCATATCATCCTGCAATCGATTCTACTTAATATTCCAGAATCAATGATTTTTGTTTGAAATTGTTCCGAAAGTAATCGTTTTTTAGAGTAACTTAGTTTTTTAAAAAATAATTTTAAATATAAACTTCAAAATGGGTTCAAACAATTTTGGAACTGATTTAAATTCGTTATAAAAACAGTGTATTTCATAGAAAATTATTAATCGTAATCGCATGATTTTTTTTGTCGATTACGATTAATTGGTGCGATTAATCGCGATTACGATTTTAATCGTTTTGCAAACTCTACTTTAAACTGTTAAAATTTTTTTTCAAGTTTTTCGATTTGACATGGAATGCCCCATATATATTTCTATTTTTTTTTTAATATGAAATTTTTTATAGAAATTAATACAAAATAACAAAGATGCATATTTTTTCTCTTTTTTATATTTCAAAAAATAATCTAACAAATACTTTAGCAAATGCGTTTCTTCCTCCTTTACATTTCTTACAGTTGTTGTACGTAGATTTTTCTAATTGCCTACTTTATTGAAAATCTGTGCCTACTTCATACATATACATATGTATTTATTTATATGAAGGTACAAAGAGCAAATTTATGCACATACATATATATTTTTTTATATTTATAACACACAAAGGCATACATACTTAAACACTTAAAAATGATAGATAATCAAATACGACTATATGATACCTTAAACCGCAGAATGTCGTTTTTTTTTTTTGGAAATATGTCTTATTCGCAAACATTTAAATATGCTATATAAAATTAATTTTAGAACCGAAAATTTGAGTATGATTAATATTGAATACATATAATTTCACTATCACTCATACGTTTTTATTTCACTTTAATGCACTTGACGGTTTTCTTCGCTCAAATGTTGACATCACTGGAATTAGGACGGAAAATTGTCGTATGATTAATATTAAATTCATAAAATTTCCCTATCACTCATACGTACAAATGTATGTATTATCTTTTTGCTAATGAAAATTAAATCAATTTCACTTTTCTGCACTTAACCATTTCCTCTTTCAAATGTTGACATAAGTGGAATTAAAATATTTAAATTTTTGAAAAGAAGAAATACAGAGCCTACATAAAAAGCCTACATAACAGAAAACTAGCATTTATGAATTTATTTTGTGGCCTAAAACTATGCTATACAAAACAAGTGTATCATAAAATTAAATAAATGAAAGCAAATGTTTTTAGTTGTAGTAATACACATAGTTTTAGGCCTAAAAATAAATTCATAGCTGTTAGTTTTCTGTTGCCTTAAACATAAGTGACAGTCATAATAGGCGTATTTTGTTGGCATAATTATCAGTGTTCTACCATACAAAGTTCACATTAGTGTTAACGCTTAAAATTTTAGAATTTAAAAATTAACTTTCATACATTGTGAATGATTCTCTTATTGTTAATGGCTCTCTTTGGTATTAATAAAAAAGATAAATGTTTTTGTGTTGCTTTCAAGCTAAATTGCATTCAATAAAATAATTTTATCAATATTTCATCGAAAATGTGTAATATTTTACAAAACTATTCCAAACGACGCTAAATTAAATTGAGAAATTTATGGAAGTTAACGTTTCGTTTTTTTCGTTTTAATGCATTAACAATCTAAGTTTGCCAACAAAAAAGGCCTAATGTAACTTTTGACGTCTGATAAAACATATAACAAACCGCACAAATACATCCGAAGAAAAACGTACTTTTTGTAGGGTACATATATAATTGAAAATTTTATTTTATAACTTGTTTGTTGTTTTTCTAATTTCTTTATTCTATATTTCTACCCACTACGCCCGATGTTTGTGTCTTGTTTCATTTTTGCATACGTAATAATAAAATTAATAAAAACACAAATTGATAGATGACATTGTGTTGTATTTTTTTTTTTTAAATAATTTTAAACGAATTAAGTAGTAAATGTAGTACACGCAAAAAAATATTTTGCCAAGCGCTTGGGAGGAATCACGTTAAACAATATTTTTTCGTATATTATGCAAAAACTTATAACATTTTACCAAGCGTTTGCTTGTTTTATCTTAAAGTTAGTAAAATTATGCAAGCTCATGGGAAATTTCTTGAAACGTTTGCAAAGTTAGGTATAATTATGCAAGCGCTTGGTAAAATATTATTAGTTCTCGCACAATATACGCAAAAATCTTGTTTAATGTGATTCCTCCCAAGCGCTTGGTAAAATATTTTTTTGCGTGTAGTAGCAAAGCAGTAAATATTTGGCTTTTCAAAAGTAAATTGTTATAAATAAATAACCACTTGATGGTAAAATTGAATTATAATTGTGAATGAATGAAATTGATTAGCCAGTCGATTGTGTCAAAATTAAACATATTTCAAATTAAAAATGCACTCTTCAATTTCCTAACCCTGCATTTAAAAAAAAAAAAACAAAATTAGTAAATGACGTAAAGAAATGCAACACTGCAAAGAGAAATAAGCCACTGAGTGTGCAATTAATTGATCATTTTGGCTTACAACCAATTCGCACTATGCTTTAACTAATCGTGTTTTCTTTTTTAATTAAAAATTAAACGACTCTTTACATGGGAGGACCCCAATTTTGAACCTAAAAAATTTGGCATTCCTGAAAATTTAAGAATTCACCTGTCTCGCTAAATACTCCCGGCACGAAAAAAAAATCCGTTGTGTCCAGGTACCCATAGAATCAAAATTATTAGGAGCTCAGGATCTTTTAAAACTGAACAACTTAAACAAGTAAAAAAGTTAAATTCGGCCTTGCCGAATGTAGTGATACCCTCCACAGTTTCAAAAAGATTATTGCAAAAAACTTTATTTAAAAGGAAACTACTTTTGAAAAAAAAAAAAATTTGGAAAAAAATATCCGCAAAAAAAAATTTTGGTAAAAAAAATCCGCGATTTTTTTCTTTTTTGTCAAAAAATATGTTCGTACTTGTTTAAATACCATTTGGTGTTCAATTATGTTCACATATGCCAACCAGAAGCCGAATTAAAGCATTTTGTATTTTTAGGTTATGTTGAATGTACTGAAATTTTTGAGGTGTGCTTACATTTTCGTTCATAACTTTTGAACCGCTGAACCGATATCACTCAAATGCAATTCCAAACTTCTCGGCAGAACTTTTAATAAATATGTTAAGTTTCAGTTATCTCAGTCATCTCATATTTTGTCCGTGACAGCATTTTCCACAGACAGACAGACGACATCGCTAGAATGTCTTAAAATCGATCGGGCATCATGAATATATATACTTTATGGGGTCCCAGATCGATATTTCGATGAGTTACAAATGGAATGACAAACTTATATATACCCTCTATCACTAAGTGGAGGGTATAAAAAATATTACTAGGAGAAATGCATGGGAATTTTTAATTGGTATTGATTAGTTTGAACTAATGCCAATGCCAAAAAAAACATTATCATTTATTTACAATGCAATATTTTGGCATCGGCATTGTTTGTACTAATGCCAATGAAACCGCACAAATGCCTAAAAAGCTATTTACAATTGATAAAAAAAGCATTTGTTTACTTTTTTTAAAAACTTTAAATGGCGATATCTCGAAAACTGAGGCAGATAAAGCAAAATGGAGGGCATTTTTGGTTCTTAAAATCTACATAGTTTCGCCCGTCCTCTTCACATGTGTGGACCCTCATGAGTTCTAACTTGAATCCAAAAAATTTGGCATTCCCGAAAATTTAAAAATGCTCATATCTTGGTAAATATTGCCGATACAACAAAAGCCCAAAGTCCTCAGAGTAATATATTTTTAGTTTTTTAGTTTCTTAAATTCTCAAGACCCTTTTGGGCCCCTAAATTACAGTACCTGGAAAACTAAGCAAGATAACGCTAAACATTTGGAATCTATGCCAAACCTTTAAGGACCTGACCTAATGGGGGAAATGGACCAACAATTTTGGACTTTTCTTTCCTGTAGGAAGTATTTAACGAGGTATGGTAATTTTAAAATTTTCAAGAGTACCATTTTTTTTTAAATTAGGGTCCACACATGTAAAGAGGACCGACGAAACTTTTCTCTATCTGTCTTAGTTTTTGAGATATGGCCGTTTTAAGTTTTTACCAACAAAATATTTTATAGAGGGTAAACAACACGCCGAGGAGCTCCGACGGAAATAAGACGTTTAATATTGCTAATGTTTTGTTTTAATTAAAGCATTTTTTAATGCCATTGAATTGTTTTTTTTTTTGAGAATTCATTCGAAAAATATTTCATTCTTCAAAGCTCTGTATTTTCAGCATTAGGGAATCGAAATAGCTGTTTCGCCGGATTATAATTTTGGTGATATTCCGGCGATGCATACAAATCTATTATTTTTCGTTTATACGATTAGCTGGCGATATTGCCCTTTTATCGCCAAGACGAATCATTTTCGTTTCGACGTCGGGTAACAGTTTCTCCAAAAAGGTGTATCGTCGGTAATACGAATTCGATAATCGCCGCAATAAAATTTTCGTCTCAGCAATAAAACCGGCGAATCGATGTCGCCATGGACGTATACAGGGGGTGGGCACAGGGGGCACGTGCCCCCCTTTTCGATTTGAAAATTTTTAAAATTTTTTACACAAAAATGCATCATACAAAAAAAAAATCACAAGTTTCTAAATATTTTAATTTTAAAAGAAAAGATTTTTTTTATAAAACCTCTAGAGTTTGAAATAATTTCGTTTCTAAAAAGTCATTTATACCTAAAAATCAGTAAAATATGATAAAAAAACACATAATATTAGCTTTATCTAATAAAATTTATGCATCAGGATCATGAAAATTAATTTTTACAAAACAATTTTCAGACAATAAGATAAGGGAAGTATCTCAACCCCAATGAACCGATTTCTCTGAAACTTCAAAGACGATTTTAAATTTACACATTTTCATGAACAAAATATTTAACGGAGCCAAATTTTTACAAGGTTATTGGCCTGTTGGATAGGCATTAAAAACATTTATTCTCATATGGAAACATCATATAGTTTCTTAGAAAGAAATGGCAAAAAAATCAAAAAAAAAAAATCCCAATTTTTTTACCCATTTTTTGAACCCCAAAATCCCCTATGTGCCCGATAAGCTGGATACCACAATCTTAAAATTATTTTGTATATGAGGGTTTCTTCGTCTACTCTTTAAACAGAGCCCATGTAAAAATCGATTTGATCTTGTCAGATCTGCTTTGATCTGATAATATATAATTGCATCTGATTGTATATAATTGTATCTGATTAGATATAATAAAATGTCAAATTTGTGACAATGTTGACCAAATCCGAGATATAATTAGATCTCGATTTTGGTCATTTGAGATATAATTATATCTAATCAGACATAGTCATATATGAATAGATATAAACAGATCAAATAAGATCTAATCCATTTTTACACGGGAGGTTTTTGTGGTCGCTTAAGAAGAAGAAAAAGTTGGAATTTTAGAATTCAAAATGACCGATCCAACATGGCGACAAATATTTTTAAAAAATTAACCGATTTACTTGAAACTTTTTATACTCGAGTTTTTGGGGTCGCTAAATAAGAATCTAAAGTTAGATTTTCTAATGGCAGATTCTAATTTAGCAACCCAACAAACCGGTGCGTAAAGAGTTTTGAGTGAATCTGTTGTTAAAAAAAAAAAAACCATGGCCATGTTGGATCCGAAATTTTGATTTTTAAAAATCCAACTGCAAATTCTTCTTAAGCGATTCCAAGTAATATTTTTAAAAAATTGGGCGCTTTATTGAAATTCAAAACCGCCACTCGGTATTCAAAACCAAATATTTTTAAGTAATTTCGCATTTTTTTAAAAAAAATTTAAACCCATACCGATTTTGGACAAAAGAAACCCTCATATATATTTTAAGTTTCATGCAAATCGGTCCATAAGGGTTGAGAAACTTCCATTGTAAGACACATTTTCTGGATTAAAATCTGATATATTATTTGTTTATTAAAAATCTCAGATTCTGAAAAGTTTTTTCTATAGACGCATTAATATCTGAGAATTTGTCAGACATTATTTTCATCAAAAGTTTATAATTTTTTAAAAGAAAATTTGTAGATTCCGAACATTTTTCCTGTACAAAGATTTCGAGATTTTATTTCAAAAAATCTAATATTCCAAGTGTTTTTTATATAAATAAAGACGAAATCGTGTTTGGGGGGGGGGGGGGGGGGGTGGGGTGGGGTGGATCTAATGGGGGCAGTTAAAAATAAATATTTATAGGCGATGACGAACAAATTTTTGGGAATTGTGCCCCCCCGTTTTCAAATTCCTGGATACGTCGCTGGATGTCGCATCATTTTGTTTGCAGGGATAGATAAAAAAATAAATATTTTGTACTTAAAAAAAATATGAATATATACCTAGTTTAAGTCGATTTAAAAAAAAATAATATTTCTTTTAAACAGCCCGATTGGAGATAAAGAGTAGCGGCACAGGCTTAATTTTAAGACGATAAAAAACAATAAATAGAAAAGTTTGACGACGAGCCCAAACGTTCGGTCGGACACAAATTACTGGTACTTAATTTTGCTAAAAAAAAAAATAGCCCGTACCACAGAAAAATAAAAAGTCTATTTTAACAAAAGTTTTATTATACCCTCCACTTAGTGATAGAGGGTATATATAAGTTTGTCATTCCGTTTGTAACTCATCGAAATATCGGTCTGGGACCCCATAAAGTATATATATTCATGATGCCCGATCGATTTTAAGACATTCTAGCGATGTCCGTCTGTCCGCCTGTCCGTCTGTCTGTCTGTCTGTTGAAAATGCTCTCGCGGACAAAATATTGCACAGAGATGACTGAAACTTAACATATATATTGGAAGTTCTCCCGAGAAGTTTGGTATTGCATTTGAGCGATATCGGTTCAGCGGTTCAAAAGTTATGAACGAAAATGTAAGCACACCTCAAAAATTTCAGTACATTCAACATAACCTAAAAATACAAAATGCTTTAATTCGGCTTCTGGTTGACATATGTGAACATAATTGGACGCCAAATGGTATTTAAACAAGAACGAACATATTTTTTGACAAAAAAAAAAAAATCGCGGATTTTTTTTTTACCAAAATTTTTTTTCGCGGAAATTTTTTTCAATTTTTTTTTTTTTTTCAAAAGTAATTTCCATTTAAATAAAGTTGTTTGCAATAATCTTTTTGAAATTGTGGAGGGTATCACTACATTCGGCAAGGCCGAATTTAACTTTTTTACTTGTTTTAAATTTCAAATTTTCTATACATTTTTCGAAAGTCGATTTTAAAAACAAAAACAATGTTGTCCCCCTGAAACATTCAAATTAACCCACAGTGGGACGAGAATTAAAGGTTGGGAGTCAGCGGCCTAGAGAATACCAGGGCGCCTAATCCCTCAAATTTTAATTTGGGTAGTTTTTTAATTCTGTGAACTGTAAACTGCAGCTTTTTGAGTGAAATAATATTCATATAAATATCGCGAGCAACAATACATCGGTTACAACGTGCTGGTGCATCCATTGTAATACTTCTCAATAATAACAACATACCAATTTAATCAGTGCATTTTTGCTATTCTTATCACATATTCTCTCTTTTAATTAGAAAAAAATTAGATGTAGAAATACCGGTTAAAAATAATTTACATTTTTTTTTTTTGCATAAAGAATCATTAACAAAAGCTTTGTCATTTCAATAAAACCAAAGTATAAAATGTTACATAACCACTTGATATCTAACTGTGTTGTCGCTGTTTTTTTTGTTTGTTTTTTGTATTCTAATTAAGATTTTATTTGGAGAAATTTTCCATTCAATGTATTTGATTTGACCCCTTCCCTTCACTAGTGTGTGGTATCATTTATGGTATCATTAACACTGTATGTTGTCCCCAATTTATATAACTTACCAGATTTTATTAATTTTACTGCCTCTTCTGGGGTTACATTTGGTGGTTTACGATCTATAGGATGTGCAATTTCATTGGAATAAGTAAAAAAATTATTGAGGGCAGCGACCATTAATGTGGGTTGTCTTCTTCCACCACTAACGACAGAACGTCTCAGATTTTTTGCCAACATCGAAGCCATGTTTTCTAAATACAATTTATTGTAGAAGTGAAAATAACACGTTAATTTTTTTTTAGTTGCAAAAAATTTTGCTCGTTTTTTGTTAAATTAATATTTTCTAATATTTTTTTTTTTTGTAGGCGCTTAATTTTTTTTTAATCATGTAATTATTATAACCGTTTTTTAAACGAAAATTAAACACACTCCTTTCAACAGAAAAATTTGAACGTTAATTTGGATCAATTAAAATTTGACACTATAAAAAATCTTTTTTTAATTATTTTTTTTTTTACCTCTTTTTTTATGCGCAAAAAATAACGCTTCTTCTTTCGTTGAAAAAAATTTTAAACTAAAAAAAATTAAATATTTTAAGAGCAAATATTTTTAATTTTAAAGAGAAAAATGTTCAAAGTTTTGCAAAAAGTTTGTGGGAAAGAGACAAAAATTATCACACTTTTTCATTTTTCCCATACTATTACAGTTTGTTGGAATGAAACGGCAAATTTACTATTTCTCACTATCTCTGACTTACAATTTTTGTATACCATACCAGGGATGATAAATGACATTTTCAAGATTGTACTGACTTTACTAAAAAAGTGTACTTTTTTGATCCTCATTGTACTAAAAAAGTTTAAAATTTTTTTTATTATATTTTTTTAGTTTTTATTAAACAATAACACCAGTGTTTTCCGAAAAATGGGTCCCAAGTCCACACATGGACCGAAACGATCTATCTTTAGTTAAATCCTTTAATAAATGTTGAAAATACAAACTAAATTTTAGGAAATAGGCTTAATTTGTTGCCAATAGTCTGATTGAACTGAATATCGTGCAAAATTTTTATATGGGACCTAAAGGTACATACAGACGACGCAATATTATGTACAATATTCAATTATATTGAAGGTGTGTGGGTAATATTGACGATTGTACAATGGTCAATCTTACCCACACACCATCAATATAATTGAATATTGTACATAATATTGCGTCGTCTGTAGGTACCTTAAGTCAAAAATGGGGCCTATGTCCAATTCCTGTGTATGTTGACCCACAGGAATGTGGAATCAACAGTGTCATCTGTACATATGGATGGAATAAGTATCGAGGAATCTGACACTCTTGATGTTCTGGGCATGAAAATTCAGTGTGATGTCCGTTGGAATAAGCACGTTTTTCAAGTGTCGAAAGAAGCATTCAAGTGTCTCGGTTTTTTTAAACCGGTGTAAGAAGTACTTCACCTCATCAGATCTCCTCACTATTTATACCACCTACATCCGACGGAATACAACTCCCATATATGGGCAGGGGCTTCAAAGTCTATTTTGGAGCTCTTGGACCGTGTGCAAAGGAGGGCGTTGATGCTAATTAATGACAATAGTGTGTCCAACTCTATTGACTCATTGGAGCATCATCGGAATGTGGGTTGTGTGACTCTGTTCTATCGATATTACCATGGAAAGTGTTCTGCTGAGATAAGTGAACTTATCCCTAGAGCCCGAGTTTTTGTTCGCAATACTCGGATGTCTAGTAGAGCACATCCGTTTGTTGTCGATTGTTTAGTGGATCGCACAGCGCATTACAGAGAAGGTTCGTTCATCAGTCGAACTAGCCGTATGTGGAATAATCTTCCCGCAGAGGTCTTCCCAGTTTCTTTCAATGTAGATAAATTCAAGTCAAATATCCACAAACACTACTCCCTCTTTCCTCCTCCTCATAACCTATTTTCCTGATATCAACACAATGCACTGCATTAATAGGGACATCCTCTGAGTATTGGTTCAACGTAAAAAAAAAAAAAAAAAAGTCAGTCATTGGAGTACTGCCGTACTTTTGGCCTTCGAATTGTACTGAAAAAAAATTACAATTGTACTGACTTTATCATCCCTGTACCATATTTTTACGTCATTAATAACGTATGAAAGCTTTTATCACGTAAATGTTAAAAACAGGGCGACTCACTTAATGAAATATGAACCATATGTTTATTTCATGGTTGGTTACCGTTACCCCTTAAATACCGTTGCCGGTTCAAAACCCTTTCAAATTGCATGCCGTTAGCGCTAAAAATTAAATTGAAATACCTTTACCGTTATCTTTATTATTGTCTCTGTTACTGGTATCTTACCAGTATTATTTTAATATATATATTTTTTATACCCTTCACTCTAGTGATAGAGGGTATATATAAGTTTGTCATTCCGTTTGTAACACCTCGAAATATTGGTCTAGGACCCCATAAAGTATATATATTCATGATCCTCGATCGATTTTAAGACGATCTAGCGATGTCCGTCCGTCCATCTGTCTGTCTGTCTGTCTGTCTGTTGAAAACACGCTAACTTTTGAAAAACTTTACGGAGGCTTCTGAAGTTTGGCATATATGTTGGGCATTTACCTGGTCAGGTTGGTATTGCAATCCAGCGAAATCGGTCCAGTGGTTCAAAAGTTATAAGCAAATGAGTGAATTTCGGCAAGGGTTTTTCTGGAATTTACGAGATAAAACACACGGTAACTTTCGAACGGCAATTCTGAGGGTGCTGAAGTGTGGCATATATATTTGACGTTCCTCTGGTCCAGTTATTTTTAAATTTCAGCCAAATCGGTCCGGTGGTTCAAAAGTTATTAGCAAAACCGTAAATTTCAGATTAGTTTCACCTTAAATTCACGTGTTGAAAACCCGTTAAACATGTTTTAAAAACATTTGTAAGTCAAAAAAATATTTTACAAGGTATTTTTGTCACTCAAAAATATTTTTACACTAAATTAAATTTACACTCAAAAAAAAAAATAGCAAATTATTTTTTTTTTTTCAAAAATTAATAAAAAAAGTTTTTTTACACAATATAAAGTATTCCTACCCAAAAATTTTATTTTTTCCACGTTAGAAAATTTACTATCACTTAAAAAGGACATTGTGGAGGGTATTCATGGATTCGGCCAAGTCGAATTTAACTTTTCTACTTGTTTTTTTGTTTTTTTTTTTTTGTTTTCGCATATTTTAGACACTTTTGTTAATTTTAAACCGTTCTTATAATTTAACTTACAGTTTACTCAATGAATGTCACTCCGAATGTGGAAAGAACGATGCAGTCCGAACCAAAAAAAAGCTGCACTAAACATGGCATGTTAAAACTAGACATATCACATAACAAGAACTGCCAGAAAAATACTTATCACCGGAGATAGGCAATATATTGTTTTTTTTTAATTTATTAGTCCCAGGCACAATTTTTTTGCGTCAGGGAGTAAAGTATATAATTAAAAATAATTACATTTTTTTTTGACAAATTTCGAAAAATTTTCATATTGAAATTTTCCAACCCTCGATTTTTTTTCCTTTACACTTTTTTTTCTAATTACTGCAGTTATTATTGCAATTACTACATCACGGTCATTTGTGCAGTAAGTAGTAGTTATTTCCAACTACAATTTCAATTGTTTTTGTATGAAAAATTCCAACAACTATCTTTTGTAGTCGTTTTAAAAAATAAATACAAAAAATTACTACATGTAGCAGCAGTTGTTTTGTGTAGTTGTTTTTTGAAAAACGGATGTGTTGAACGAGTATGAAGTGTCAGATACAGCAGGATATATTACAAAACAATTTAAAGCGTTTTTAGGCGTTTAGAAGTTTTTTTTTTGTTTATAAAAAAAATTCTGACAATTTGAGTTACAGTAAAAACAACTGTAATTTGCAGTTGCTTTGAAAGTTTTTTGTAGTTGTTAATCAATAGTTAAAAACAACATACATTTTTGGTTGATTTTGCCGTCAAATGTAGTAGACGCCTATATAACAAAAAATTTAGTTGTTTTAACTGTCTTTTGTAGTGGAATCTACCGTTAAATTTTTTTGAGTGTACCGAAAAGATCTAAATACCAACCTTTACCGTTACCGAAATAACTTAAAATTTGTTACCGTTACTCTTACCGTTATTTGTTTCGGTAACCAACATTGGATTATTTTGTATCACAAGTGCTGCCAGAAACTCTTAACCTAATGTTCCCAATCTTAAAATGAAAATCCCCAAAAACCCCAAATTTGTCTCCAAAAAGATTTGTGGTAAATTAAAAAATTCCGTTTCCCCCTCCAATTTCCCCTTTTAACCGCCAAGGTTTTATATTACAATATTTTAAATTTTATTTAAAATCAAAAACTACAAAATAAATAACATTTGTTTGTTTTTTTATTTATTTAATAACAAAAATAAATTTACATACATATATGAGGCATTTCACACCAACTGTTTCACTACAGAAAATCCATAGTGGTTTCAATGCAATATCATTTGAAAAGTATTCGCTCTTATTGTTAGAGCAAAGATTTTTCAAAAAGTGGGCTTTGTAGGCGTGGTAAAATATTGAAAATATCTGCATTATTTTTTTATGCAAATTAAATGAAACTCCAATTTGTGTATGGGCTCTCGATTAACAAAATAAAAATTGGAAATCTTTCAGAAGAAGTTCTGAATATTTCAAATTTAAACTTAAACTTTATGTATGAAAAAACCTGCCGCAATTTTTTTTAAATTTAAAAAAAAATGTTAAAGTGCTTTTCTATCTGTTCTGAAACTTTCAGAGATGTGTTTTGCCTTGTTTTCCAGAAAACAAATAATCGTGTATAAAACGTATGCGTATGAGTAATAGCAATACTTACAAAAATATTTTAAATTATTTAAATTATAAATTATTCACGCACAATATTTTATTTTATTAACGCTCACGTGAACATCGTGACCGTGACTTATTTATTTCTACCCACGTGTACATGGGCGTGAGCAAAATAAAATATCTTGCGTGATTAAACCTTTTCTTTGAGAAAATTTTTTTGAGTAAAAAATTATTTCCTTCCACCCCCAAAACCAAGAGTTGGATCCGCGCCTGGGCCAATCAGATAACAACTTTTGGATTTTTAAAAAATTTAATTAATTCCAAAATTTATTTTTTGAGAAATAAATAAAATACTTTATTAGGATTTCTTGAAAGGATTTATTTATTTTGTTGACTAATGTTATTCATGTCAGAAATATCTACCCTTACAAAGTGCAAAATTTAAAAACAAAAAAATAAACAAAAGAAGTAGTTAAATGCTCAATTACCCAGGCAGAAATACGGACGGTAAAGGTCTGGAAAAGTACTTTATATGGTTGCTAATGTACTGGGATAGCATCACAGTTAAGTACTCCCCCAGCGTCCAAAATGATACCCACGGTAAACGGTATGCCGTCGCAATTTTAACGGTTTGCCGTTGCTATTTAAAATTGTTTTAAAACCCATAAAATATTGTACAGACAAAGCACTTTTTTAGATATTTATTTTTTTGTTTTGAAGTACAAAATTTATTATAATTTTAAAAAAAAAAATAATAAATTTTTAAAAATTTTCAAAGTTCGGAACAAAAGTTTGGAATTTTTCTGAGTACCGGACACAAACAAGGACCGGTAACTTTTCCTGCAGGTATAAGAAATTTATTCAAATTGTTATGAAAATTTATATATTTTAATAACAAATTTATATTTTGAAGAATTTGTAATAAAAAAAGCATTGACAAAGTGCTTTGCCAGGACTTTTTTTGTACAGTTGCCAGTTTCTGTCTGGGTAGTTCCTCAGTGTCTTAGCAATAAATTTTGAGTTTGAAAGTTTAGAAATTTCTGACATAAATGCAATTTTTATTTTTATTTTTTAATTAAAACAGTTGACAAGATTTTAAGAAAATTAAATTAAGAATTAACAATTTTACAAAATAAAAAGTATAAAAATATAACAATTATGTAAAAATTAAAACTATTATTTTATACAAATTTTAAGAAAACATTTTTTTTTTACATTCTAACTAATTTACAAACATTAGATGATAAATAACAAAAATTTAAGATATTTTATATAAAAAAACTATTTGTTTTTGTCTTTTGTTAGAACAGTAGGCTAAATTGTACTTTATGGGTGGGGAAACCCTTTAAAAAAAGTATGCCTCTTTAGAGTGCATTTTTTCTATAACTTCTGATTTTCCCAAGTGGACGGGCAAATTTTTATTCTCCCATTGCTAAAACTTATGTGTTATAAGTATTAGGCCAATCGTATTAAATTAACACCTGGCGTGGCTATCGATTTTTGAAATTTAAAAAAAAAATTAAAAAAAAAAAATTTTAAAACAAAAAATTAAAAAAAATGCAAACTCTATACATATTTATTATTTTGACGCGCTTAACAAGAATATCAAAAAAATTTTAAAATCGGTCAAACAGTTTTCGAGATTTTGCTATTTGAAATTTGCAAAAATAACGAATTTTTCCAACGTTCAAAATTTTTTTTAATAAATCTCAAATTTTTTTCTCCTTAACGCTTTCAGCACAGAGAAAACAGTTTAATTGTGCCAGCCAAATTTAGAACGAACTGCATGGTTAAATTACAACCGAAATTTTTGGTTGCGATAACCGAAATTAATTTGAACCAACATAAGTTAAGTTATTATAAACAAATTTCGGTTATTGCAAACGAAAATTCCGGTTGTTATTAAACTATGCAGTTGGCTCTAAATTCGGTTGGCACAACCAAACTGTTTTCTATGTGAGAGAGCTTAAAACAATCATTCATTTAAATTTGATTTGAGCCAAATCCGATCATTTATACGCAGCATTGTTTTAAGCATTAGGGCACAGTGGGCACGTGCCCAGGGCCCCAACAACATGGGGGCCTCGAAAGGCTAATAAATTCACTTACATGAAAAATGGAACTTAATTTTTCATGAGCATATTTCCGTATTATACTGCTTTTTTTAAGTGCATAAAATGTTTTTTAGCAAACACAAATTTTATTTTACCTTAAAGGAAAATTTTGTGTCTAGAAAAACTCTCAGATTTTGAGACTTTTATTGCATAGAAAAGGTCTTAGATTCTAAAACATTTTTCGTATAGAAAAAGTATCAGATTCTGAGATATTTTTCGAATGGAAAAAGTCTCAGATTCTGAGACATTTTTCGTATGGAAAAAGTCGCAGATTCTGAGACATTTTTCGTCTAGAAAAAATCTCAGATTCTGAGACATTTTTTGTATAGAAAAAGTCTCAGATTTTGAGCGATTTTCGTATAGAAAAAGTCTCAGATTCTGAGACATTTTTCGTATAGAAAAAGCCTCAGATTTTATGACATTTTTGTATAGAAAGATTTTATAATATTTTTCGTATAGAAAAGGTCTTCGATTCTGAGACATATTCCGTATAGAAAAAGTCTTAGATTCTGCGACATATTTCGTAAAGAAAAAATCTCAGAATCTGAGACATTTTCCGTATAGAAAAAGTATCAGATTCTAAGACATTTTTCGTATGAAAAAAGTCTCCGATTCTGAGACATTTTTCGTATAGAAAAATTCTCAGATTCTAAAACATTTTTTATATAAAAAAAGTCCCAGATCCTGACAAGAAAATATTTTTTTTCTTATGTGCCCAAGGGTCCCGCTTTACCTTAAGATAGCCCTGTTTATACCAGTGGATCACCAAAAATTCTAAGTTTGGATCACAGGACGTAATGGATCAAATTAAGTCTAAACGAAATTTTGACTCAGCTCTATAAAATAGTCAAAATTTTTATATAAAAAAAGTCCCAGATCCTGACAAGAAAATATTTTTTTTCTAATGTGCCCAAGGGTCCCGCTTTACCTTAAGATAGCCCTGTTTATACCAGTGGATCACCAAAAATTCTAAGTTTGGATCACAGTCTAAACGAAATTTTGACTCTGCTCTATAAAATAAAATAGTCAATGGAAAAATTTTTTTGAGATTTTTTAAAATTTTTTTTTTTTGACAAATTTAAAATGTCAAAATTTCGTATTCAGCATTCCCGAATTGACAAAAATAATGTATCGCGCGATATTTTTTTTTTTCATTTTTCAAAAATCACAAATTTTGTTAGAAATTTCTCAAAAATCTAAAATTTTGATCGAAGGGCGCCACAGATTAAAATGATTGGATTTGGCTCAAATTCAGTTTAAATGAAAGACTGTCTCAAGCTCTAGATTTGTTTTAAAGATTTTTAAAAAATTTCTTGCACGTAAAAAAACCAATTTTTTTGTAAATTTCAAATATCTTTCCGCCGATTTTAATTTTTTTGATATTGTCAAAATTAAAAAAAAGTAATGTATCTTAAGATATTTTTCTTTATTTTTTATAAATTCAAAACTTTCGTTAAGATTTGCCAAAAATCCAAAATTTTGATCGAAGGGCGCCACGGAATAAAATGTTTAGATTTGGCTCAAATTAAGTTTAACGTTAACTACCCTTGACCACCCTTATCTACTATTTCCCGGTATTGGGGGATAACGATTGTCAAATTCAAATAATTTTTCATACAAAATTATTTTAACCCGGCAAATTGTATCACTAATACTGGGAAATAGGAGATAAGGGTGGTCAAGGGCAGAGTCACAGACTAAATACAGACTCGACAGTAGAGTTTTATAAGAAAAAATGGGGAAAAACTAAGCGATTTTAGGAGAAAACACAGCGGTTTTTAGTCCGTTTTACGCTAACATGGCAACACTTTCTACGACTTAGGAGTGAATGAAACAACAAAAACCGATCTGGCATCCATTTTTCTAATGGCGCGTTATATTAGCTTTCTCTTTCTAACCTAATTCGTAGAATAATTTGAAAACATTAACCATATGGTTCAAGACTCCTTTTTTGACATCTGTCACTTATGTCGAGTCTGTATTAGTCTGTGGCAGAGTCATAGAGTAGTCCAACAAATGGCGTTTGAAAAAGTAGTAAACAAAAACCATATGGTATTGTTTACGAAATTTTATCACAAATCGAAACGTGAGCGAGATGGAAGATACCAGTTTTACAGTGAAAATGCAGATTGTTTTTTGTCTCTCTTTGCTTTACGTTTGAACTTTAGTTTGGCATTGCCAGAATTTTCCAATTATCTTTAGTGATGCCAGATCTACAAAACGGTCGATGGATTACTTTATGACTTTGGTCAAGGGTAGTTAACGTGTAAATTGCCCTTTAATCTCTATGAAATGATTTAGGAAAATAAATTTTGAGATTTTTTTTTTTTAAATTTCTTGAACGCCATTTTTTTCAAATTTCAAATAGCGATATCTTAAAGACCGTTCCACCGATTTAAAAATTTTTTTGATATTCGTGTTCAGCGAGTTAAAATAAATGAATTTAATGTGTGGTAAGACATATAATTTTATCTTAACTTCCAAAAATCTAAAACTTTGATTGCCGAGCGCCCGGGTAAATTTAATCCGATTGTACTCAAATTCGTAACACATAAGTTTTAGGTCTAGGAGAATTAAAATTTTGCCGAACGTTCAAAATCGAAAAAAGATTTTTTTAAAAAATTTCTTGAACATAAGAAAACAACGCCGTTCCACCGATTTTAATTTTTTTTTTATATTTGTGTTCATCGAAACAACATTAATAAATTTAATGTATACACACAAAAATTTTTTTTTCCATGAACGATTTTCATAGTATTTATTAACAAATTCATACAATTTATTAACTTTTTAATAATATTTATAAACTTTTTCATAGTATTTATGAAAAATGTTAAAAATTCTTAAATTTCACATATTATGATTTATTCATAAATACTATGAAAAAGTTTATAAATATTATGAAAAAGTAAATAAATTGTATGAATTTGTTCATAAATACTATGAAAATCGTTCATGGAAAAAAAAAAAAAAAATTGTGTGTAGTAAGACATATTTTTTTTTAATTTTTTTTTAATTTTCGAAAATCTAAAACTTTGATCAAATTTGTGCCACATCAGTTTTAGGTCTATTCTTATAAAAATTTGCCCGGATGTTTAAAATCGGAAGAAAATCTTTTTTGCCAAACAAAAAATAAAAATTTAAATTTCGATATTTTTTTCTTAATTCTACAAGGGATACAATTTTTGTTTCATACAGTTTCCCCTCTTAAAGTTCAATTTAGCCTTACAGTAGAACCAAGTTATAACGATGTTTTTGTTTTAAAACAATATGGTCCCTGTTATAGGATTTAAAATTTTTTTTTTAAATTTATTTTTATCAAAAAATTTTTGTTTATTTTTTCAAATAAAAATTTTTCGATCGTTGTAACTGGATTTTACTGGTTTTAAGCATTTTTGGTTTAGATTTATTTTTAATAAACTTAATAAATTACCTATAATTTATTGGCCTTTTGAATGCACCCTATTTATTACAAAATAAATACTTAAAAACTAATTCAGTTGTATTTTTTGGTATTTTAATATTTTTTTAAATTCCTTTAAGAATTTCTTTATAGAACTACATAGTTATATTAAATTATGTATTAGAGAAAAAAGTATAGATTTATTTTTTAATTTTGGTATTATTTAATATTTTCTTAAAAAGATTTGTTTAATAATTGTGCTTTATTTTTTTATTTAATTTCATCTATTTAGTATTTTTAACTAATTTACGAGCATTTTGTCTCTATATCTCTCTTTTTTTATTATGTGTAGTAAAAATTATGGCGTATGTGTTTATGACAATTGTAGACAAGGCCCGCCCAAGATCGACTCTTTATAGAAAATTAGCATTTTTATACTTTCCGCCCAGAGTATGGGGTCGTACCCCCTTGATATTCCGTGTGTAACACATCGAAAAACCGATATAGGTTCCCAAAATGATATATACATATTTTTATTCTTGATCGAATCTACGATATTGAAGCTATGTCCGTCCGTCTGTGGAAAATACACTGCAGTCCAAACCAAAAGATCTGGACTCCCCAAGTTTGGCACGAATATGTCAAGTTAGAGTAACAATTTTCTTCAGCTTTTGATTTTCCCAAGAGTCCGGCCAAATTTTTATTCTAATTGACCTAAAAATTATGTGATACAAATTTGAGGCTATTCGGACCAAATTAACCCGTAGCACCCGGCAATCAAAGTTTTGGATTCTTAAAAATTAAAAAAGTTTTAAAATCGGTCGAAATTTTGAAATAAATGATCGACCGATTTCAGAATTTTTTTGTTTTAATCGGACGGATACAAATTCATAAAAAAATGGGTTTATAAACTTAGATAAATCCATTTTTCGGATGAAATAGTTTCCGCCCGATTAAAACTCATCTAATCTTAGCAAAACAATGGGTTTATATAATTATATAAACACGTTTTTCGGATGAAATTGTATTCGCCTGATTAAAACTGATCTAATCTTAGCGATCCATTTTTCGAATCAGTACTGATCTGTCAAGTCTCGGATCTGATGTGATATATAAAAATATATATAAAAATTTTTACTCGGGATGTATCGTAAGCATACATGGGAATTTTTAATTGGCATTGAAATTTCATTGGCATTAGTTGGAACTAATGCCAATGAAACGGCACAAATGCCAAAAAAACTATTTACAATTGATAAAAAAGCATTTGTTTACAATAAAATTATATTTTTTTTAAAAACTTAAAATGGCGATATCTCGAAAACTAAGTCATGTGTGGACCCCAATGGGTCCTAACTTTGAATCCAAAAAAATTGGGATTCCCGAAAATTTAAAAATGCTCATATCTCGGTAAATATTGCCGACACAACAAAAATTCCAAAAGCATTTTTGTAGCTCTTGGTTTCTAGAACTCGGCTGCCAATACTCGAAAACTCTCCGAGAAATATTTTTTTAGTTTTTCAGTTTCTAAAATTCTGAAGACCCTATTGGGCCCCTAAATTGCAGTACCTGGAAAACTAAGCAAGATAATGCTTAAGGTATGTGAATTTTCAAATTTTCGGGAGTGCCAAATAAAAATTTGGACCTATTAGGGTCCACACATGTGAAGAGGATCGGAGATTAAAAGAACCAAAAATGCCCTCCATTTTGCTCTATCTGGCTTAGTTTTCGCGATATAGCCATTTTAAATTTTAACCAAAAAAAATTTTACAACTCGCTGACGTAAATTCAACATTTAATATTGCTAATGCTTTGTTTTTATTAAGGCATTTATTAATGCCAATGAATTTTTTTATAATTGGCATTACTAATGCTACTAATTCCTTAACGAGCATTGGCATTGATTGAAACAATGCCAATGCTAAAAATTTCATTGGAATTAGTTTGAATATAATGCCAATGAAATCGTCAATTAATTAGTCCATTTATTTAAATAGTTCTGTATGATCGTAAGATATTGTTTTTTTATTTTTAAAAAATTCAAAATTTTGGTGAAAATTTTCCAAAAATCCAAAACTTTGATCGAAGGACGCCACGTGTTAAAATTATTGGATTTGGCTTAAATTAAGTATAAATGAAAGAATGTCTCAAGCTCTACGAAAGCGTCAAGGGAAAGAAATTTTGAGATTTAAAAAATAGTCTGAAAAAGTTGTGGTTTCCTAAATATCGCCATTTGAAATTTTTCAAACAAAAAATTCAAAAATGGCGGTTTTTTCTCCATTTAAGAAAATAAAAAAAAC
Organism: Pegoplata infirma; assembly: GCA_963921195.1. Taxonomy (NCBI): domain Eukaryota; kingdom Metazoa; phylum Arthropoda; class Insecta; order Diptera; family Anthomyiidae; genus Pegoplata; species Pegoplata infirma. The sequence continues at coordinate 298,544,544 of OY992536.1, read as the reverse complement.
TCGTCTCAAGCTTTTTTAGAGGGTCAAGGAAAATTTTTTTTTTTTTATTTTTTTGACCGACATTTTTTGCAAATTTTAAATAGCGATGTATCGAAAACCGTTCGACCGATTTTAAAAAGTCATTATTTTTTTTTTAAATTTTCATAAATCCAAAACTTTGATCGCCTGGCGCTACGGGCTTATTTAATTCGAATGGCCTCAAATTTGTACCATATAAGTTTAAGGCCTAGTAGAATAAAAATTTGCTCGGACATTCAAATCGGAAAAAAGACTTTTTTGCAGTAAAAAAAAAAATGCGTACCATAATTACTTTTTGCTTCGAGAATTTCGGTATTGCATCGGTTTAGCGATTTAACAGTAATAAACGAAAATATAAGGACACCTCGAAAATTTAGGTACATTCTACATAACCTAAAAATAAAAAATACTTTAATTCGTCTGCTGGCTGACATACATATGTGAACTGAATTGGATACCGAAAAGTATTTTAACAAGTATATATTTTTACCCCAAAATTTTTTTCGCGGATTTTTTTTATCAAAAAAATTTTCCGCGTAAGTTTTTTTTAATTTTATTTTCTGATGGCTACAATTGCATTCAAACACTTATGTGGTGTATTTCTGTACTTTTTTCTTAAAAAATGTTATCACTTACATTAAGAAGTATTAAAAAAATTTAACTATTACGCTTTCTAATTATACCCTCCGTCATAGTATAAAGGGTACACTAAAAAAAAGCTTCGTGAAAGTAAGTAATAAAAATTTACATTACCTTATTAAAATGACTCACGGTTTCATTTAATCAATGAAACTGGTGTCATGAAAGTTCCTGAGAATGAAAAATTCGTAAAGATTGAATACATGAAAGTATTCATTGATTAAGTGAAAGAAAATAGCAACCTTTAATTTTTTGGTGAGTCACGTGTAACCGTCACTGAAATTTTATGTATTTTACGTGCTTGTTGTAAACAAGGTAGAAAAATACACTTTTAATTTTTTTTTATTTACGGTTTTCATTAAGTTTTCTCACACAAAACAGTAAAACCATAAAATAATATAAATATATATTAATCATTAATGTTTCATTTCAATTCCGTATAACAAGTCTGAAAAAATCATAACATAAATTCGTGCCGCTCTGATCAGCAGTTTTGTGTCTATATTTTGCGCGTTTTACCACAGACGCGACACTCATGACAAGTGTAAAAAAACCACATGTTATATAAACAAAATTTGATGACATTTTTGAATGAAATTACAAAATCTAATAAAGTAAATTTTATGAAATTTGTTCGTTGTTATAAAATGAAAACAATATAATGAATCCGTTACATTTATATCACGAAGGGTTTTTTTTTTCAGTGTACCAACATAATAGCGGCCATTTTTAATCTCTTAATAACTATGTGGAGGGTATTTTGAAATTCGACTCAGCCGAATATTTTTAACTAGGACAACCAGTAATAAAATCCGAAAAAATTTCCTTTGAAAAAAAATCCTAGAAATCTACTACACTGAGCGACATTAAAATCACGTGTGGACACTGACTACTTATTTCCAATTTATCTTTTGACGCTTATTCCGAATCTTATTTCCAATTTCTTTCAACACCTCAGGTTTTTTAGAAAATTGAGGTCAAAGTTCACAAAAAACGTGTTTTTCACCAATTTTTGACCTTAGGACAACAATGTTGTATTTGCTTCAAGAAATAGGCACAAATAGAATCTTGTTGTCCTAAGGTCTCGAAATGGTGACCGCGTTGTCGCATGCATTGTACTCATTTTACTGAGGTTAAAGTAGAGCAATACGAGTATAATTTTGTTTTTCCAAATGCCAAAAATACATTTTTTGGTAACTTTTACCTCCAATTTTTTTTAAACCTGACGTGTTACAGGAATTTTGAAAACAGATTCGGAATCAGCATCAAAAGTTTAATCGAATACGAGTGGTTAGATCCCAGACGCATCCAAAAATTTCAGAAAAAGCTCTCAAAAAAGCACAAAAACACGTTTTTTATAAACTTTTATCTAAATTTAATCAAAAACCTGAAGTGATGGTAAAATTTAGAAACCAGATTTAGAATCAGCATTGAAAGCTTAATCGAAACGATTAATCAGATCCCAGACCTATCCAAAAACTTAACAAGTGTCGTCCAGTGTTAATTGTCATTTAAGAACAACAGGTCAATTAAAATTCGACGAAGATCTAGTGAAATTGAAAGAAGATTGAGTATAATTAGTAGAAGATCATTTGAAATTCGAAAAATTAACAATTCGAAACAGATCAACGGAAATTCGAATATTATTTGAAAACACCATCAAAAGATGTAATTTGAATGATATCTAAAAATTCTATTTGCACTCAAAAAAAAAAACTGTAATGTTAGCAAAAAAAGCTTGTAAACCTACAAGAAAATTTGCTGATTTTGAACCCACAATTTTTTTGGTAAAGTTACCAAAAATGTTTTGCCAAAAATTAGTTAACTGAAATTTTTTTTATTTAAACTTACAAGGGAAGTCTCCCTAGTGTCACCCGTGGATCTTTATGGAATTGGTTTTATTTTGTAGATCAGAAAAAATAAAGGGAAACGTATTTTTTTCAGCGGCCCAAATTCATATTTAGGGGGTAAAAAGGAGGGGGGAAGACAACGCCATTTTTTAGTTTTTTTCGTTTATCTCCTATATTATGCAAAGAAACCTAGTCATGTTACATACCAAATTAAAGGTCTTTGGAAAACCAAATTAAAGGTTTTTGGAAAACGTGTGCTAAGAACGTGTTCATACATGCACAACTTTTTGTCATATTGATTAAAATACCAAAATTTTAGGACATTTTTGTTAATAAGTCGAAAAATATTAACTTTTTTGGCCAGTTGTTAGCACCACGAGATAGATATTTTTAATACCTTTAATCTGATACCACACATGTCTATATTAATTTTTTTAAATAGGCGTAAATCGTAAAAAACTGAAAAAGGTCAATTTCCCCCAATACAAATCGACCTCACCTAGAAATGAGTTTGGGCCGCTAAAAAAAATACGTGTCGAATTAATTTTCGTTCTTAACAACATATCCAAATTTCATGAAGATCGGAGGGTGACACCAGGGAGACTTCCCTTGTTAGTTCATTCATATTTGAAGACCCCATTGGGTTCGGACTCGATAGGTCCAGACCCCGATGGGCCTAGACGTAGAAGGGTTCCTTAAAAATCGTCATAGTTTTTGATCCAAAATTTTGCTCCATTTTGCTCTACCTTGCTTAGTTTTTGAGATACGTGATTTTAGGGGACCACTGGGGTTTTGAGAATTACAAAACTCGATAACTTCAAAAATATTACTCGGAGAGCTTTTGGTTATTTTGCGGTCTTGTTCTACGTGTTGAGAGCTACAAAAATGCTTTTGGACTTTTTGTTGTGTCGGCAATATTTACCGAGATATGAGCATTTTAAAATTTTCGGGAATGCTAACTTTTGGATCCAAAGTTAGGATCCATTAGAGTCCACACATGTGAAGAGGACCGGCGATACTATGGAGATCCCGAGAACCAAAAATGGCCTCCATTTTGTTCTATCTGGCTTGGTTTCCGAGATAGTGCCAGTTTAAGTTTTCTGAAAATAAAATAAAATTTACAACTTATTTTTGCTAATATTAGTAAAAAAGCTTGTAAAAATTTGGTCAACTCAATTTTAAATTAAAAAAAAAAAATAGTTAAAATTTTGTTTAAAATTGCTAATGCGCTAAATGAAGTTTACAATATCCTGGATAGGGTATGGGATACCCTGTCGGGATAGAAGAACTAGCATTTTACCTGGCTCTTAAGAAACGCACAAAAGCTCTTACTGCCTCGAGGAGCCGAAAGAACTTTAGCACGAAGGCGCTGTTCGTAAAGAAGCTTTTCAGGAATAAGTACTCTAGCACACAATTTAATCTTTTTTGATTTTTACTGATATTTTTCGAACTTCAATTGATCTGTTTCAAATATCAAAAGTGTTTCAAACAATTGGCATTAAATTTGTTTCAAAACTAGGAAGATATCCGATATCAGAAAAAAATGTGTGCTCTCAAAATCACGATTTATTTTTGCTAGGCAATAATTATGGAAAATTCACCGATTTTTGGTTTCAATTAAAATACAACATATTACTGGTTGCCCTAATCTTATAACACTTATAATATTTGTTATACTTAAATTCATCTAATTATCATTGTCATATTCATACACAATTCACGATCACGTCTATCACCCCAACCACCATTGCCCTTTCGTAATTTTCCCTTTTTGATTAGACTTGCCACCGTGAGTGTTAGGGATTTGGGAAATATTTGTCCAGATTTACGGGCAATACGTAAAACTTGTTGCACCTTTGAAATAACTTGGTTTGATTCACAATTTTTCTTTTTATGATGGACGCCACTGTAATTAAAAATAGAAAAAGGAGAATTATTAAAAAATTTTATTTCTTTTTTAAAGTGAAAAAAGTTAAAAAAAAATTAAATTTAGATCTGATCTGCTTATATCAAATTATTTACAATTGAATTTGAGCAAATCGGACCAATTTCGAATTAGGTCTAAAATTTCGGAATTGGATCATATCAAAATTTATCTGAACAAATCCCGTAATTGAAAATCAAATTTGATATCGGACAGATCTAATCAGACACAATTTTAGACAAGTAAGTAGATATGAAAATATCAAAGGCGGGAATTAGATTTAAGTCAAAACGTTTCAAATTTAATTGTGAAGTATTGCTGGTATAGAAAAAATTATTTCCCGACTTTGAAATTCCTTTAACAACTTCCACTTACCATTCTCCTATATGAAAGACTCTTGGTCCCTTAACAATCATTGCGTGCAGTTTATGTTGTAAACATTGTTGCGATACATGTTGCAATGACCAATCCCAATTGTAATCATCATATGAACAGAAATGTTGTCGACATTTACGTATACTATTCCAAGTGCTGCGATTAAAAGCAAAACCCATATTATGTTTACTACTTATCCAGGGCATTACTTCCACCTATCGATTGTAAAAATATAACATAAAAAAAAAATATTTAAACATTTTAATCCTTTGGTTTTAAATGTTTTTTTTTAAAGCATTTAGCTTGTAAAAGTATTAAAAATGTTGAAAAATGTTAGAAAAACGAATTTTTTTAAACTAAAACTAAATTTTAAATTATGTTGAATTATTTAGCAAAACTATAGTAAAAAAAATATTAAACGAATAAATAGAGACATGCATATTAAAAGTAAATATTTAACTAAAATACTAGATAAATTTAAAATATTTTCAAAACTAAAATTAAATTTAAATAATGTTATGATTAAGATTTGACCACAGACTAATACAGACTCGACATAAGTGACAGGTGTCAAAAAAGTAGTTTTGAACCAAATGGTTAATGTTTTCAAATTTTTCTACGAATTACGTTAGAAAGAGAAAGCTAATATAACACGCCATAAGAAAAATAGATGCCAGATCAGTTTTCATTGTTTCACTTACTCTTAATTCGTAGAAAGTGTTGCCATGTTAGCTTAAAAAAAACGCTCTGTTTTCTCCTAAAATCTAAAATTAGTTTTTCCCCATTTTTTTTCTTATAAAACTACTGTCGAGTCTGTATATAGTCTGTGATTTGACTTTAAAAAATTAAACCACTAATTATGCAAAGTACTTAATCTCTACTAGTATTTTTAATTTTCTCATTTTTATTCAAAGATATAATGGGTAAAAGCTTACAAAAAAGTCCAATTTTTACGATAAATGACTATGAAACTTAATTTTTTGTAACTAAATGGAAAGTTCGGGAAAACCTGTTCAACACCGTTATTCTCATAGTTAAACAGATAACTGATTCTTACATCTCCTGATAACAAGTCTGCTATTAAGTCCTTGCAAACATCTCAGCGAAAAGATTAGCTTTATCAAATGGGTCCGTGATTTCATTATAAGGATTGGAAGGGATGAACTAGTATTATTCCCCTCAGAAAATTATGTAAGTTACTTAGTTGTTTGTATATTTTACAGAAGTTAGTTGTTTTCAACTACAAAGTCAGTTGTTTTTGTATGAAAAATATCAAACAACTATTTCTGTTAGTTATTTTAAGTCGATTTTTTGAACAACTAACAAAAAAGTACTGTGATGTAGTAACAGTTATTTAAAGTAGTTAATTTTATTTTTTTTAATTCTGAAAAATTTTCAGTTTTTTTTCCAAAAAATTAAAAAAAATTTTCATTGTTTTTTATTTTTCACAAATTAAAAAAAAAAAAAATTGGAAAAATTTGGTCTTCAATTTTTTTTTTCTGAAAAATTAAAAAAAAAAATTTTATATTGATTATTTTTAAGTAATGTAGTACTACATTTTAGATGTTTTGACTACAAATGTAAGTAGTTTTTACTACATAAGTCAGTTGTTTTTTGTCAGTTAAAATAACTAACATTGTTAGTTGATTTAACTGAAAAAGTAGATGACCCCAAAATAACTTACAAAGTAGTTATTTTAACTGACATTTTTATTTAATTTTACTAACATAATTTTTTGAATGTCTTTACCCTTTAAACGAATGACCAGAAGGTTTTACAACCCCGCGGAACAGCAACGACCTTAGCACGCAGACGTTGTTTGTAAAGAAGTTTTTTACGTCTTGAGTACTCTGGCACATTCGTTCCTCGCCAGTTAACGTAACGCGTTAGTAACTCGGATTTTGTCGTTTCGCCAATTACTAAATGTATTCTTTCTGGATCTGACTGCAATCTTGCACTTATGATTTGGTTTAGTCGAAATTTTATTGGACGGAATAAATAATTTCATTTCCAGCACTATTACATTTACCATAATTTCTGCTGCAGCGTTAACATGGTCATCAAGAAAACAGAGTTTCCAGTTGAAGTGCTGCAAGAAATAGTTAAGCTGGGCCCAACGAGCCGTTTCGTAGACAAAAATAGAGCGCTTCGTTGCCTGTTTTGAAGCACTATGAAGGTCATAAAATGAAAAGGATGCAAAATGAGGTTATGGTACGGGTTTCTGAGAGGAGCAAGTAGTTCAACCTCGTATTTTTCAGGATGGGAAGTGAGAAAAAGGTCGAGGGTATTCACCCACAAGTTGTAAAAGGTGATTGTGTGCAGCGAAGAGCTCAACGAATAAGCCCTCGGGAGTCATATGGCAGGAATGTCGTAGCCAAGACGAGTTGTGCGCATTAAAGTCCCCGGTAACGACTTTTTCACTACTCGGGTAGTCCACAAGGATTTAAGTAATGTTATCCGATGCGGATTGAAAACTTTGATAGGAGCCCACCGTATCCAAGGTTGGGTTCCTATAGGCGGTCTTCTAAGTGTGAAATGTGGGACTTGATTTGGAATTTAACTCGAAGAGAGTTGAATTTCGCATCACTACAGCCTAGCTGAGGTTGGGACACAACATTTTCTTACATATTGTGATAGAAAGTTATTAATACCTGGGTAGTATTTGGAAATCCTGTGGATGATCATCTCCTCCTATCTGGGTTTCACATAAGGCGAAAATATCCGGCCGATGAAATCGAATGTGAGCATATTCATTGATGAATAGAAGTGCTAACGGGTCATTGCTGGATAGCAACATGTTCCAAAAGTCCAATGAAGCCGGATAATGGAAATTTTTATGTACTTGGAGATGGAGATGTATAATTTTTGTCACTGTTCTCTTTTGCTTCTGAGCAGAGTGTTTGGGATACCACACGTTTTGAAATTTAGAAAAAGCGTTTTGGATTTGGGAAATTGAGACTTCTGACATTCGCCAGGTTAGTTTGTGGTCAGAATGAAAATAACAGGTATTTGCTAAGGATCTAAATTGTTTTATGCGAGGCCCCTACAAATAACACTACTGAACATTTTGAAAAAAACTTGATCCATTTCTTACCGGAAATTAAAACGTTGGAATTTTTCGACGAAACTTTTAGAAACGACTTCTTTTTAACCCCTTTTTAATAATAACCTACAATTTAAATCTTTAAATTTGTTGACGATTTTTATACCCTCCTCTCTAGTGATAGAGGGTATATATAAGTTTGTCATTCCGTTTGTAACTGATCGAAATATCTGTCTGGGACCCCATAAAGTATATATATTCATGATGCCCGATCGATTTTAAGACATTCTAGCGATGTCCGTCTGTCCGTCTGTCTGTGGAAATGGTGATCACGTCCAAAATATTACACGTAGATGACTGAAACTTAACATATTTATTGGAAGTTCTCCCTAAAAATTTGGTATTGCATTTGAGCGATATCGGTTCAGCGGTTCAAAAGTTATGAAGGAAAATGTAAGGACACCTCAAAAATTTTAGTGCATTCAACATAACCTAAATACACAAAATGCTTTAATTCGGCTGCTGGTTGACTTATGTGGACATATTTGAACACCAAATGGTATTTAAACAAGTAGGTACAAACATATTTTTTGACAAAAAAAGAAAAAAATAACGGATTTTTTTTTACCAAATTTTTTTTTTCGCGAAAATTTTTTTTCAAAAAAAAAAATTTTTTCAAAAGTAATTTCCTTTTAAATAAAGTTTTTGCAATAATCTTTTAGAAATTGTGGAGGGTATCACTACATTCGGCAAGGCCGAATTTAACTTTTTTACTTGTTTTTATGAAAATTGTCCAAAAATATCTTCTCTCTTTAGTGCTAGACCAAACCTTATCAAAAACACCCAAAAAATTTAATTATTTATTTATATTTTTTTATGTTTTGTTTTTATTTAAGAAATTTTAGGCGTGTTCAAACTCACATCAGTTTTTTGAGAAAATTGAGGTCAAAGTTAAAAAAAATCGCCGTTTTGGACATTTTTGACAACTCATAGCCGATAAACCCGATGTGATAGCGACTTAAAAATAAGTCGAGGGTAAAGCTTAGTCAGTCGTCTTAACCCTTAGTGCACCAATTGTCTCCCAATGATGTCTTATTTCCAATTTTTTTTTCCGCTACAAATTATATGAAAAAACCTTTATGCGAATGGAACGCCACCTTATACATATGATTACAATTATTCTTCTGGTCATAAATCCGGTCTTCAAACTTTTTCAGTACATCAGGTTTTTAAGAAATTTTAAATACAAAAATATCGCGTTTTCTGACATATTTGACAACTCATATCGAATGAACCCGATGTGCTGACGACTTTAAAATAAGTCCACGGCTCGGCCGAAACAACTTTAACCTCAAGTTGCGAACACTGTACATTTAAAAAATTAGGACGGTAGATTCCACTACAAAAGACAGTTAAAACTACTACATTTGTTGTTGTTTAGGCGTCCACTACATTTTACGGTAAAATCAACCAAAAATTGTTTTTGTTTTTAACTATTAATTGGCAACTACAAAAAACTTTAAAAACTACTTCAAATTACAGTTGTTTTTGCTGTAAATCAAATTGTCTGCATTTTTTTTTATTAACAAAAAAAAATTATAACCGCCAAAAACGGTTAAAATTATTTGGAAATAATTCCTGCACATCCGTTTTTCTAAAAATTTCTAGAAAATTGTAAGTTTTTTATGGACTAAAAACAACTACATAAAACAACTGTTACTACAATGTAGTAATTTTTTGTATTTGTTTTTTATAACGACTACAAAAAACAGTTGTTTGAGATTTTTCATACAAAAACAACTGAAGTTGTAGTTAAAAACAACAACTACTACTTACTACACAAATGACCGTCACACAGTGGGGAAAAATGGACTTTTTTTGTCCAATTTTGCCTACAGGTCGCAAATCTCAACCGATTTCGGTTTTTCTTTTTTTGTATTTTAGCCAATAAAATTCCGCATCGATCTGTCGTGGTGGATTTTTGAAAAAAAAATTCGGATTACTTTTTATATTTTCCTAAAGTTCAGAAAATTTTAATTTTTTCAGTATTTTTGCAATAAAAAATGTATTAGGCATGGCACGAATATGCTTTATAGATTAAATTAAAGGTATTGGAACCCCTTATCAACGACGTGATTAGGATTTGAAAATATATTATTATTTTGGTTTTTATAACCAGACAAAAATTCAAGAATTTTCACTTTTAAAGGCCTATTTCTTTAAAAATAATGTACCAATTTCAATGAAATCTTTTTTAGATTAAAGCTTATGTTTTGTTTAGTCATAATTAGTACACAAAATTTTTTTAAAAAAATATTTTATTTTTTGCTTAAATTTTACCTTATGATTTTTGGAATTTTAAAATTATTTTTTAATCTGTTTTTAAAAAAAAAAAGTTGTTACATTGTAAATTCGAAAAAAAAGAGTTAAATAATTTTGCAAAAATACTTTATGTACCAATAATGGTTAAGAAAATGATAAGCTTTAATCTAAAACAAGTAAGAAAATTATAGTCGGTCAAGACCGACCATATAATACCCTACACCAAGGTTTCCCGGAAAATGGGTCCCATGGATCGATTAGATCTATATGTTGTAAAACCTTTAATAAGTGAAGAAAACACTCACAAATCAAATTTGAGTGAAAAAGGCTTCTATTTGTTGACAATAAACCGCTTTAACTGAATATCGGGCGAAATTTTCACAAGGGGCCTGAGTCCAAAACTGGTCCGATGATTATCAGGTTTGATAAGGTTATTTAAGTACGCGTTTAACATACACAAACAAAATTTTAATTAAATATTTTCTATTTTCATGAAATTTGAGACATTTATGTGAAAATCGGGAAGGTGGTTTGTATGGGGGCTACAAGAAGAACTGGTCCGATTTCTTTGAAATTCGGAATGATGATATGTGAAGACAAAACATGTTTACCATCCAAATTTCAAAGCAATACCTTCTACAATACAGTTATTAGAGTCATTTGAGCCAAAACTAAAGAGGACCTTTGTATGGGGGCTAGGTCTAAATATGGACCGATTTTTTCCAATTTCAATAGGCTTCGTCCTTGGGCCAAGAGAGACTTAAGTTTCAAATTTCAAGTCAATTGATTAAAAATTGTGACCTGTATCGTGTTTACACCGTTTACATGGACAGACAGACAGACAGACAGACAGACAGACGGACGGACGGACGGACGGACAGACGGACGGACGGACGGACGGACATCGCTAAATCGACTCAAAAAGTGATTCTGAGTCGATCGGTATACTTAAAGGTGGGTCTAGGACCAATATTTCGGGTAGTTACAAACATCAGCACAAACTCATTATACCCTGTACCACAGTGTGGTGTAGGGTATAACAAATTTCATTGGAATTGGTACATTATTTAAAATGATATAGGTACTTAAAAGTGAACATTTCTAAATTTTCATATGTTTATAAAAACCAAAATAATAATAAATAAACAAATGCAATTAATGTCATTTATAAGGGGTTCAAATACCTTTAATTTTGTACATACAGCTTATTCGTCCCCCGCCTATTACATTTTTTAGAGCAAAAATTCCAAAAAAAATTATATTTTCTGAATTTTAAAAAAATATTCAAATAAAACAAAAACGATTTTTAAAAATCCACCATGACAGACCGATGAGGAATTTCATTAGCTAAATTTCAAAAAAAGAAAAACTAAAATCGGTTAAGAATTGCGACCTGTAGGCAAAATCGGACAAAAAAAGTCCATTTTTCCCCACTGTGCGTCATGTAGTAACTGCAATAATTTTCTAAGTGTAAATGTCTTTCTTGATTTGATCTGGGGTGCCTAACTACTATATTTCGACGAAAATCAAAATCTTCGCCACACCCGTTTTTAAATAAATCTCGGTCAAAAGTCAAAAAAATTTACATTTAAAGCTTATCTCGAAAACGATAAGAGATATGAAAAAAATTACTAAAGACAAAAATTATTCCTTGAAAAAAAAATGCAATAAAATTGAAAATTCACATTTTGCAATTGAAATGTTTTTGTTGCCAAATACTTTTAAATTCCGAGATAAAAACTTCGCGTTTTCTGTTAATAAATGTCGAAAGGTTATTTATTTAAAAACGGCTCTGGGGAAGATTTTTATTTTCATCAAAATATAGTAGTGGGGCACCCCAGATCCATAATCAATAGAGACATTTACAGTGTTCGCAATGTGAGGTTAAAATTGTTTCGGCCGAGCCGTGAGTCAAGGGGAAAGCTTAAACATTGCTCTTTAAGATATATAACTCAATTGATCAGTAGATTTAACCGTTGGAGCACCAATTGTCTTTTAATAAGGAGTTTCCCCCCAAAAACTTTGTTTTAATACTGGGGAATAAGACATCATTGAAAGACAATTGGTGCCCAAAGTGTTAAGGCGACTGATCAAATGAGTTCTACATCCTAAAGAGTAATATTTAAGCTTTACCCTTGATCTTTTTGAAGTCGCCATCACATCGGGTTCATCCGCTATAAGTTTCCAAAAATGCCCAAAATGGCGATTTTTTTGAACTTTGACCTCTATTTTCTCAAAAACCTAATGTGATGAAAAAATTTGGAGACCAGATTTTCGACCAACAGAACTATTGTGTTCAAGTGTGTAAGGTCGCGTCCCAGTCGCAATTTAATTTAACATAATCTAAAAATTTTCATACTAAAAAAATTTATTAATGCCGATAATAAAACTTTTTGCAGAACTAATGTTTACAAATTACCTTTACTAATTTATTGATAAATTCTATTGCTATTTGAGTCTAGGTACTTGAGTGATTGTACAATAATAAATAAATACCTCGCGATATTTGTTAATGCCCAATGGTTGTGTTGGCATTTTTGACATGCGATAAATTATCTGCATACAAAATACACAAAATACACACAATATACACAATATTTATGTTTGTTTGTTTTACACATGTAGAATTACGATTTTATATGATAAAGAAACAATTAAATAAATATAAATAGAGTACAAGTAATATATCACAATTAAACACACAAAAAAATTTAAAAAAATTATGACCGTTTTGGGGATAATACAACCTATAAAGTGGTTTTAGATAATTTACCTAAGTTTTTGCTCTAACAAACTTAGGTAAATTATACAAAACCACTTTATAGGTTGTATTATCCCCAAAACGGTCATAATTTTTTTATATTTTTTTTTGTATGAACAACATAAATCTTTTAATTTAGTTAAGTTTTTTTTGTTCAACAGCCACAACATACAAAACAATTAAAATGCAATTACTAAACAAATGATTAATAATACGAGTGGTTAGATAGAGAGTGATTAGTTAAAACTTTTAAATAATTGTTAAAAAAAAAAAAAATAAATATAATGCACGCACAAATTAATAAAACAATTTACTATGTTGATCGTATCTGACTGAAACTAACTCGACAGAATGACATGAACAAATTTTCTATAGTGTTTAAATCATTAAAAGATTTTTGATAAATAAAATAATTAGAATGAATCATGCAATTAAAATGATTAGAAATTTTTAAATGCTTAAATTATACAGTGGTTTGTAGTTAATAGGAGAAAAGATCTAACAGACATAGAACGGAGGGATGAGGATGAAATCGTTGGTTTATTTAATTTTGCTGCAAAGAAACGTCTTATTACACTCTGCAACACGATTTCGTATCTTAAATGAGAGAAACAAAAAAAATAAACCATAAGTAGACTAAAACCCTCAAAGGGGTTGGAAAAACTTCGCTCGAGTTCTTTTGTATGGCCCACTGAAGTTTTTATATTTGGACAATTTTAAACTAGATTTGGACAGTTTTAAAATACATTTGGACAATTTTGAAAATACATTTGGAAAATTTTAAAATATAATTGGACAATTTTAAAATACATTTGGAAATTTTAAAAATACGCATTTTTCAATATAAATTCATTTGTTTGTTTTGAGGGCTTGGTCCTAACTAGTTACTCTAACTTTTATGTGTTGCACTGTGTTAGTTTTTTTTCTGCGTTGAACCAACACTCAGGGCACAGACTATATACAGACTCGACAGTAGAGTTTTATAAGAAAAAATAGGAAAAAACTAAGCGATTTTAGGAGAAAACACAGCGGTTTTTAGTCCGTTTTACGCTAACATGGCAACACTTTCTACGACTTAGGAGTGAGTGAAACAACAAAAACCGATCTGGCATCCATTTTTCTTATGGCGCGTTATATCAGTTTTCTCTTTCTAACCTAATTCGTAGAATAATTTGAAAATATTAATCATATGGTTGAAGAATACTTTTTTGACACCTGTCACTTATGTCGAGTCTGTATTAGTCTGTGCTCAGGGGATGCCCCTATTAATGCATTGTGTTGATATCAGGAAAATAGGTTATGAGGAGGAGGAAAGACGGAGTAGTGTTTGTGGATATTTGACTTAAATTTATCTACATTGAAAGAAACTGGGAAGACCTCTGCGGGAAGATTATTTCACATACGGCTAGTTCGACTGATGAACGAACCTTCTCTGTAATGCGCTGTGCGATCAACTGGACAATCGACAACAAACGGATGTGATCTACTAGACAACCGAGTATTGCGAACAAAAACTCGGGCTCTAGGGATAAGTTCACTTATCTCAGCAGAACAATTTCCATGGTAATATCGATAGAACAGAGTCACATAACCCACATTCCGACGATGCTCCAATGAGTCAATAGAGTTGGACACACTATTGTCATTGATTAGCATCAACGCCCTCCTTTGCACACGGTCCAAGAGCTCCAAAATAGACTTTGAAGCCCCTGCCCATATATGGGAGTTGTACCATCTTCGGTCGGATGTAGGTGGTATAAATAGTAAGGAGATCTGATGAGGTGAAGTAATTCTTACACCGGATTAAAAAACCGAGACACTTGAATGCTTCTTTCGATACTTGAAAAACGTGCTTATTCCAACGGACATCACACTGAATTTTCATGCCCAGAACATCAAGAGTGTCAGATTCCTCGATACTTATACCCCCCATTGGTTCCACATTCCTGTGGGTCATCATACAACATTGAGTCTTGCGTGCATTAAACTTGACCCTATTCGAAAGACCCCACTCCGAGATTGTCAACAGGTCTTGATTAAGTGTGTCATTCATAATCTGCCTTTTGCCCTCAACCTCAACAAGGCTTGGCCTACGATCAAAGGAAAATGAATGACAAATGTTGCTGTCATCAGCAAAAGAGTATATAGGATTTGAAGTTTGACTTAGAAGATCGTTAAGAAAAATAAAAAAAAAGGGTAGGAGAAAGAACAGAACCTTGCGGTACCCCTGATTGAAGCCGAAACTCATCAGATGAGAACCCATCTATACACACAGAAAACAAATTTGCTAATTTCCAACTGAAATTCAGTTGTTGCAACAAAAAATCGGTGAATGCATTTGAATTAATGTTGAAACAACTAAATATCGGTAGTTACAACTAAATTTTGTTATTACAACTGTTTTAAAATTGAAACAACTACAAAATTCGTTAGCCATATCAAAATGTCGTAGCAGCAACCGAATTTTGAGTTGATACAACTGAAAAATTCAGTTGGAAATTAATTTTTCTCTGTGTAACAACACGTATAGAGCGATCCCTGAGAAAACTCGAAATAAATCGAGAGAATTCATTACCGACACCAAAGGTATTAAGCTTGGATATGAGCGCACCGTGCCACACACAATCAAATGCCTTTGAAATATCCAGAGCAACCACCTTACTCTCACCAAAATGGTGGATCGAACGTTCGAGTCGGAAAGGAACGCCAACAGATCCCCAGTAGAACGAGTTTTGTCGATCGTTTAAAAGTAAGTTAGCCTCCAGATACCTAACAAGATGGCAATTTACCATACTCTCCATTACCTTCGAGAGCGCTGAGCATATTGCGACTGGGCGGTAATTATCAGGGTTATTAGCCGCATTGGCTGCACATTGGCAACCTTCCAACATGATGGAAAGATTCCCTTACGGAAGGACAGGATAAAAAGGTTAGCCAGTGGACGTGCTAACGTCGAAGCACACTGCTTCAGCACCAGTGCTGGTATACCATCCGGTTCCGGTGACTTATTTACGTTAAGATCCGTAAGAACCCTTTTAACTGCACGAGCTCGGAAAAATATCTTGGGTATAGTATGAGATACCCTTTCGATTTCGGGCAGTGGTTGATTGCTTTCCGGCAAGAAAGAATTTCTTGCAAAAAGGCCAGCCAACAGGTTAGCTTTATCAACCGGTTCTGTGAACACTTGGTCATCTTTTAAAAGAGTCGGGATAGAAGAACTAGCATTTTCCTTGACTCTTTTAACAAACGACCAAAAGCTCTTACTGCCCCGAGGAGCCGAAAGAACTTTAGCACAAAGTCGTTTTTCGTAATGAAGCTTTTCACGACTAACAAGGGAAGTATCTCAACCCTTATGAACCGATTTGCCTGAAACTTAAAATATATATTAAAGAGACGATTTTAAGGTTGGGGTGTCTCGGCTTATCGGCCATATCGGTGTTTAAAAATTTCGTTGTCCCCTTATGAAAGCATGTGGACCTTCGGGAAAATTTTGATAACTTCCGAACTAATAGGAATATCATCTAGGGAAAAAATACGGGTCGACTTAAATTTAATAAAGATTAGTTCTTATCCATATGGATATCGTAGGTCTATGTCTTTACATAAGTACCCCCCAAAATTTACACATTTTCCTGAAAAAAATATTTAAAGAAGCTCAATTTTTACAAGGTTATACCACCGTTGGATAGGCATTAAAAAAAACCTTTCTTCTCATATGGAAACATCATATAGTTTCTTAAAAAGAAATGGCTGAAAATCCAAAAAACGATTTTTTCGCCATTTTTTGACCCATGTTTTGAACCCCTAAATCCCCGATATGGCCGATAAGCCGAGACACCCCAACCTTAGAATTGTCTCTTTGATATATATTTTAAGTATCAGGCAAATCGGTTCATAAGGGTTGAGATACTTCCCTTGTAAGTACTCTAGCACACTCAGATCTTGCCAGTTTGCGTAGCATATCAATATTAGCATTTTTATTATCACGTCAATTTCTGAATGCTTCCTCCCTGGATCTGACTGCATTTCTGCAAGTCTGGTTAAACCAACATTTATCTCTTGGTTTATCCGAAATGAGCTTCGATGGAATGAATGACTTCATTCCAAGCACAATAACATTTTCGACCATTTTCGCCGCGGCGTCGACGTTGCCGTCGAGGAAACAAAGTTTCCAGTTGAAACGCCGGAAAAAGTCGTTGAGTTCTACCCAGCGAGCCTTCTCATACATGGAAACTGAACGCCTCGTAGCTGTTGTCGAAACGTTACGAAGATCGGAGTACGAGAAGGATGCGGAAATGGTGCAATGATCCGAATTGCCAAGAGGTGTAAATGTT
This sequence comes from Pegoplata infirma, assembly GCA_963921195.1. Lineage (NCBI taxonomy): Eukaryota > Metazoa > Arthropoda > Insecta > Diptera > Anthomyiidae > Pegoplata > Pegoplata infirma. The sequence continues at coordinate 298,527,278 of OY992536.1, read as the reverse complement.
TTTACTTCATATTTATCAGGATGTGAAGTAAGAAAAAGGTCAAGAGTATTCAGTTTACAGTTGTTCATTTCGTGATCCTGTTTCCTTTTAAAAGGACTTCAAAGTTTTAAAGGATGCATTTTGTAAAATGAATTTTTTGAAATATTTGTACTTATCCTAGGATGACACTGGTGATGGCAAATGAAAGAGGAGGATCTCCCCTAATTTTTACATTTTTTATTTTGCCATATCAGGATAAAAGGAATAAAGTCATTTAAAAACTTCATCAAAATATTGTGTTGAACATTTTAAATGATATTGAAGGATAAATTATTTAAAGGACGTAACTTATCTCCTGACATGTAAAAATAATAAAATTGGAAAATTAGACTTTCATTTGCTATCACTAGTAGCATCCTAGGATGAGTACAAACATAAAAAAATATTATTTATAAAATTTAATCCTCTAAAATTTTGAAGTCCCCTTAAAAGGAAACCGGATCAAGGAAAGAAAAACTTTAAATGCAGTTTTACTACAATTAGTCTTTAGTTTCAAACGTATATTATCCAGTTCGTGTTTAACGATTTTTTTTTTTGTTTTTGTCGGACGGTGTAATATATTGGAGTTTAAATTCTAAATTATTATTCAATTCTAAAATTCGCTGGAGCTTGTTACTCTCGCTAAAAATGTTAGTGATAAAATGAAGTTAAAAAAACTATAAAAATTTCAAATTTCGAAAGAACAAAAGTGTGTACTAGGGATATAACCAAAATAGGAACCTATCATAATCGTATGGGCAATTTTATACTGATAACAAAAAACGTTATCCGGGGACATTTTGGTCCAAAAACCTTCGGCACCGATTGCAATTTCTAAAACACCATAAATTTACATTTTTTTATGTTTTATGGTGGGATTCCTTCCCATCCACCGTTTTTTGGCTTTTTGTCGTTTAACAACAAAAATAAAATAATAACAAATTTATAAAATGGTTTTCGACACTAGAAATACGGGTTTTCCGAATAATAAAAAAAAAATATTAGCGAAAACTTCATCGCGATCGGTGCCGAACCTTTTTTAACATTCGCGAAAAAAAGAACACATATTTCTTCTTGATTTTTCATGTACTTTCTAAATATGATAGGTCCTTTTTGAAATTTGCAAAAAAACGCAAATGGTTATATCCCTAGTGTGTACTCTTATATTTAATAGAAGATTTTGGAAGATGAGGAACTAAACATGGGTCTGAAAAGTTGAACTAAAACTAGTACAAAACACTGTATTTTCTATAATGAATCAATGTGGGTTAATGAGTTTATGCTAAGAGATGAGAAAATTATCGAAAAGGAGTCACGAGAGAGAGAGAGAAGTAAGAGTGTTAAATTTGGCTTTGATATTTTTCAATTAAAGTTGTACAAATTCCAATTGATCACGTCGAATTTTGTTTCGATGATATTTTGGGAATTTGAATTCATCATTTCAAATTTAAATTAATGCGATTTTTCTCGCGATTCCTTTTTTAAAGCTGCTTTCATTCAGTACAGCAAAATTTATACTGGGAATAGTTTTAAAATGTGTTTCTATGACCCCTGCAGGAAAAATATAATCATTTCTATTGAAATTCTTTACTCCAAAACGGGGAAAAATCGTGTCTGGAACTTAAACATTTTTTAAAAAATATTTTTTTTTCCGATTGGACAGCCTTTTTACTGCAGGAACATGACATAAGAACATTTGATGATTTTTATATACATATGTATGAATCGACATGCTATAAATAATGAAATTTAAAAAAAAGTTCTAAATAAAACTTAATTAGCAAAATTATATAGACAAAGCAAAGCAATTACAAAATGATGTTTTAAATGATTTCTAATTATGAAGTTAGTATTTTTTCTTTAAAATACCTTCTGATAAACAGAATATAATGATGGTAAAACATGATAGCTCCACGTTTGTTGTGCACCTGATTGAGAAGTGCTTTTGGTAGTAGTAGTGCTCGCAGAGGTGATAGAAAAAGTGCCATGTGTATTTGAGTTCGTATCACCGACATATGATTTTAATTTACTATCATTGCTATTATTATTATTGTTGTTGTGATTATTAATATTATTATCCTCTCTATTATTATCATAATATCTATTGTTATAATGATATTTATTGTTATTATTATTGTTATTAGAAGAAGAAGATGACAATAAAGCTGTTTGCGATGATAATTGTAAGGATTTTCTATTCCTATGATATCCTAATAGATTGTTAGTAGAGATCAGCGAAGAAGAAGCATATTGATTGCTAAATGATTTTTGTTTAGACTGCCAGCACACGCACAGACACGCACACATAAATAAGAAAGAAATTATATATATGTATATTAGAGTGTCCCTTATTTTGGAAATGTTGGAAATGTTGAGACGGTACCCCCTCATTTTTTTCCTTTTGACTAAAAAATAACTCAGGAAAAATTTTACGCCCCTACGACCACGCCTTCCCTACGCGACGGGGCCGTAAAGAGCGGGGCCTTAAAAATCATTTTTCCATACAAAGCAAAAAATTTTTTTTTGATTTTAAATTTTTTTGTTATTAATTATAATATTACTTGGTTAGCTTATTCACGACAAAAAATTTGATTTTGGTGGGATGAGGCTTTCAGTTCTAAAAAATTTTTGGAAAAAAAAAATTTTGAGCTTTTGGGGTCCTACAGTAAAATTTTTTTAAAAAATATTTTTTTTTAGTTTTGACAAGCAACCGTTTTAGTTGAATTGTTGCTTTTAATGATATATTTTCATAAAAAAATATTATTCCTATCTGTGACATCTTTATCGTGATCTAAAAAAGGTTAAAAAATGCATTTTTGATGTTTTTCGATACACGATCAAGATGTCACAGATATGAATAATATTTTTTTATGAATATATATCATTAAAAGCAACATTACAACTAAAACGGTTGCTTGTCAAAACTAAAAAAAAACAAATTTTTAAAAAATTTTTACTGTAGGACCCCAAAAGCTCTAAATTTTTTTTTCGAAAAATTTTTTAGAACTGAAAGCCTCATCCCACCAAAATCAAATTTTTTGTCGTGAATAAGCTAACCAAGTAATATTATAATTAATAACAAAAAAATTAAAAATCAAAAAAAAAATGTTTGGTTTGTATGGAAAAATGATTTTTAAGGCCCCGTTCTTTAAGGCCCCGTCGCGTAGGGAAGGCGTGGTCGTAGGGGCGTAAAATTTTTCCTGAGTTATTTTTTAGTCAAAAGGAAAAAAATGAGGGGGTACCGTCTCAACATTTCCAACATTTCCAAAATAAGGGACACTCTAATGTATATGTAATATGAATGGATCAGATAAAAGAATGAAACACAAAAACTAAAAAAAAACACATCAAACTGATTTGTATTTGAGTATAAAAAGGCTGCCAGATTTATAAAATTTTTTTTTTTAAAAATATGCCATTGAGTGTACTAACAGAACAAGCCCGACACGACGTTTTCCACTCCAGGGTTGCCGGATTTTCACAACAAATTTTTATTTTTTCATTCACAATGGTGTAACAAGTAGTGCCAACTTAATCACATTGACTATGTAGTTAGCGATTTTTTTCCGTAAATTTACGCTTATTTTATTAAGAGTTAGCACCACTGAACAAACAAATGACATTTTTTGTCATCTCCGTCCCCCGTGATTGTTTTGGACCTATATTCTCCGGCAACGGCAACCGTCCCCCGTGCCGTGCTTGTTGAGTTTCTACTCTGAGTATGCTAAATGTAAGCCAAATTTATTTTTAGGTTAGTTTTAAAGAGTTTATTTCTCTTAATTTTTGATAATAAGGAGTGTGAAGAGAACAAGTAAGACCCGACATTTTCTTTACAATTTGACAAACAGTTGTTTTATTTTCTCGGCGGTTTCTCTCAATTTACATCAATGCCACATTATAATAAAAAGTCTATATTTTTTTGTACCCAAATGAGATTTTTTGCAATTTTCGTCATTGTTTTGGGCATGTTTTTCTCTGACAACGGTAAACGTCTACCGCGCCTCGCCAGTTTCTTATAATCTTCCTTTCTCTCACTCCAGTATTGCCGAATTTTAACAAAAAGTCTGTAGTTTTCCATTCACAATGGTGAACAGACATACAGTGGTGCCAACTTAATGATTATTAATGATTTTAACAATGTGTTAAGCGTTTTTTCCCATTAAGAGTAACCTGACTGGGTGTTGAGACAATGTCGTACGGCAGGCTCAATGGACTTCAGAGTCTGCGTGTGCTAACGTAAAACGTCAACAGCCACTTACAACCTACGTGGTAGGCTCTTTTCCGATTCGGAAAGGAGAGGGTATTGCTCCTCATCCTTCCTATAGGTGCCCACACACTTGCAGTCTCGTTGTACAGCTTGCTGGATAGACATGTGCATTTTGTTTTTGTAATGGTTGTCCAACCAGCCCATACACGATCAAAATCACGTTTTCATCCAGCCAATTGTACAGCATGCAGTATCGTGTATGGCCCCCTTATGTACTCGTAGAAAATCTAGGAGTGGACACGGGCCTGCGCCTCCTTTAGGTTGCCACTCTGCACCAGATTGGTAAGGTGACTTACGGATGATTTCTCAGAGCGTAGATCAGACCTCACTTGTCTTAGATTAGGTTAGAGGTGGCGGAGTCAAAGTCTGCTCACATAAACCGGATGGTCCATAGCGAAACCATAATTATTCCTGAGAGAACGTGTTAGTCCTTAATTCCAAACCAAGCTCTCGAAGACATGTATGCCCAATATATGCAGGTGGGTTCTGGCCAAAGCAGGACAGTGGCAAAGAATATGTTTCTGTTTCCTCAATCTTAGGTTCATCATACTTCCTACAGAAATAAGTCTCATTTTCTTTCTATGATAACCTATAAGGCAGTGCCCGGTGATCACTCCAGTGAGTGTGCGGCAGTTGCATCTGGTTGGTTCGAGTAAATAGTTAATTTTCTTCAGATTGTAGCATGACCACAATCTTCTACTGACCGATGTATTTACGGCGCTAGAATGGTCGGGGTGCTCGGTCATATAATACCCAAGCACAAATTGACGAGTGAGAAGAGAGCATTGGCTCCGAACGGGCAGAATTAGGGCCGTGTTCTGTGCTGTTTGGAGTTTTATCCTCTGTATATCGCAAATAAATGGCGACAAGACCGGTGCGGCATAATCGATAAGGGGACGACCTACGGCTTTGTACGTTGTCAAGATCTTCTCCTTATCTTTGCCCAAGGTGCTGCCCGTAAGCGCTTTCAAAATGGAATTCATCCCTTTCACTCGTTTGTCATCTCTTCATCCTGCCTGGTCTTGGGGTTATTGGTTTCAGTCCTGAAGGTGTGGTCGAGATTTTGGAGATAAAGGTATTAAACAGGATTGGTAAAATGATCCCACCTTATGGTACACCCTGTTTATTTCTCCTAAATCCCGACCTAGGACCTCTGAAGTCTACATATAACTGCCTACCAGATATGTATTTTGTCAACCATAGTTTGTCAACCATAGAGGTCTTGCAAGAGTTTCGGGTGGCAGACCGTGTCGAAGGCCTTATATAGATCGAGAGCGACCACTATGGTCGGCTATGACTGTCATCATTTCACACAGCACAGGCGTTGTGATATGCCCAGAACGAAAACCATGTTGGTTGCCTTCCATGGGGAGGTTTTCTTAAGGGAGAAGTAGAAATTCCAGGACCTTAACCACTTGGAACAACAAGGTTGTGGGCTTATTTGAGCTTTATATATTTCGAGGTTTCCCAGTATTGGGAACAAAAACAATCTTCCCAAGCTTCCACATATCTGAAATCTTAAAGGAATTGACACACATGCTTAAGGTTTCAGCAATGTAGGCCAACCCACACGTGTTTGAGCATTATAATTGCAAGAATATCGGAATCTCTTGTCGTGGAGGCTTTCACTTCCCTGATAGCTTTTGGAGATATCTTCGGGAGTAATCTCTAAATCTTCTGCCAGGGGTAGAGATGTAATCTTCCTTCGGATACCTTGGTGGTCCCAATTGGGTCTGGCGGATGCTCTACAAACTGTCGGTTTAAGGCAGCAAAGCACCTTTGGGAGTCAAGCGGCCAGCCACTCTCGAAAGTGAGAGTAGGTCTTCCGCATTTGCAGGGATTATAAAGGTTCTTTATGGTTGACCAAATACGTTTAAAATCTTTATCCTACTTTTACGTAAACACAGATTACGATGTCATCTCGTTAATCTTCTAGACGACCTAGACGACATGCCTTCGATGCGTTCAGCCGGAAAGCAGCGGTTTTTGGCTACAACGAAGATTTTTTTTATGTTCCTTTAAGCCATTTCCCCAAATCTGACCCAAACGAATTTCCAAAAGTTCACAAATGTTCGTTTTTCAGCAAATATGAATTCCGCTTTATTTGCAATTTTAACAGTGATCAGGATGTGATCAAAGTTAAGGGCAGTTGGTAAAGGCAACAAGGTTTCTTAATATTATATCGAACGGTGATCAACTGGAGTTCCAAGTCATCGACGTTCGATATGGTAGTCAGCGGGCGGAAGTTAACGGAGTTATTGAAATGAAAATCAAGGCCGACTTCTTTGTCCCTCTCACGGTCTTGCCTATGACATTATAGCTTGACGAGCAGGAGAGAGGATTCCTACTTGTTAGCTTTGTCTCTTGGGGAGACTGCGATCGGTATACTTCTCCTGTCCATGAAGTCCATAACCTCCTTGACTTCCCTGCTCAGCCCTTTACAATTTCACTGTAGTATCATGAAATTAATACCTGGCAAAGGTTGCGACAGGCTGATCCTTTTGGCCGGCTGTGAATCAATAGGATCTTTTTCTGCTTGGCCGATCTTTTCATGCGAGGCCAATCTGGTGCTTCACACCCCAGGTGCACTACGTGCGTTCAATATCCACCATTCTCTTGTTTTTAATTGTATCAATTAAAAATTTCAACCCACTTTTTAGCAGCCTTATGCATTTAGAGCACTAAGTAAAATTGCTGATCCTAAACTTAAGAATTTTTAACATTCTAAAATATTTAACAAAAACTACCAATTCGCTCATTTATATTTTCAAAGTTTTTTCAACAATTTCGATTGATTATTTAGTTTCACAAATCTCTTATAAATTCTACCTGGCAGCCCTTTTAATGTTATTATTTGTTTAAATATTAATTTATAAATATTTATTTGAAAGGAGAAATAAAAATAAATTAGTAACAAATAATTAAAGTTTTTAAGAAAACAAAATAACAAAACATTAATTTCAATAAACAAACACAAGTTTTAAATAAAACAAAAAATATATAAAGAGAAATAATAAAAAATTTATGCAAATACTAAAAAAATTTAATCAATAAAATAAAACTTTATGAATGATATTGGTAAACTGAATTTTTAAACACAAAATTAAGCCAATTTAGTAAATAAAATTGTTTTTAATTTTTTATCGTTTATTACACTTACCTTACTATTGTAGGTATAATAATTAAATGTCTTTAAATAAGTTCCTAATGATAAAATATTACATTGTGGACATAAATCTTTTGTACGTCTTTCCATCATATCCAATAGATATAAAAAATCTTCGGCTACATAATGATCTTCTTCCAGAAATAAAACTAGACCTGTAGATATAAAGAAATTAAAAAAAAAAACGTTGTGAGAATTTAAATAGTTACGGAGAAAAAAGTTTAGTTTAACATGTCGAAATATGGGATCGGGTCTTATAATGTATTTTTGAGATCCTCGATCGATTTAAAGACTCTCTACACTGAAGGATAAAAACATACTTAAATCAAAAATGATAATTTTTAATTTAAAAACACTGCACTTAAAAAAACAAAAACAAGAACAAAAATGTAATATTGAAATATGTTGATTTTAAAATAAAAGTTTTTGTTTTAAAGTTGTGCACCTCTTAATTTAAAAATGAATAATCTTAGAATTATTATGCTGTCGTAAAAGGTTGTTACAAATTTTAATTAATGCTAATTCAAATTTTCCTTTTAAAAACAACATTGTTTCATTTTCAATTTAAGGTTAAACAACTTTTATTTTAATTAATATTTTACCAGTTTTTTTACCAACATTTTTTTTAACCAACTTTGTTTAAAATGAATTTTTTTTATTGTGGAGGGCGATTTAACTTTTTTAATTGTTTTATTTTTTTTTTTTTTAATTTTTGATTACACACCTGTATGATATCTTGTAACTTCCAATTGATCATATACTCGATTAGCTTTCCACCACCAATGATGTTTGGTTTGTGTAAATTTAGCTTCTCTATAGTGTCCATAAAGATCGGGATATAATGCATTGTTGCATTTACGTATTATGGCTCTGGAAAGATAAACATAAACAATTAATTTTAAAACATTTAAAATTTATTTACAAAATTAGTAATACTGTCTTGAAATCGACTAAGCAACAATTATAACAGGTGTCAAAAAATGTTGGTCCGCCAGTAAAACAAGACATAACTTAAATTTGGGAAAACATTTCTTTAAAAATAGATCATGAATTTTCCCAAAATTAAGTTAAACTTCACTTAAAACTATGAAATTTTTCTAAAAAGTTCATAGGAAATGTTTCCCTAATCAAAGCAACATGTCTTTATTTTAAAGATATCTCTGCAAACAATAGGGCGATATATCGCCGAAAAGATATTGCGGCGATACGAAAATTTATCATTTTAATAAAAAAAATCAAAGTAGTATTTTTATTATATCGCCGTTTTCTCATACGAACGATATTTTGGCGATAAACAAAAAAAAAAAAATATTGAAAATTTTTATTTCTTTGTCAATTTAAAATAAAATAATTTATCAAGCACAACAAAAAATCTTTGAAAGAATATAAATTTGGCCGAAAAACACAAATGTGCGTTCAAAGATAAAATTAAAAATTCAGCGAATGTTGCGGGTATATTTTTCAGGTGAATGCAAATGTTTTTAGTCCTGTTAACATGACCAAAATATGAATGAATAAAATAATGTCTATTTTCAGCTTCAGGGAATCGATATAGCTGTATCGTTGTTTTATCATTTTGGCGATATTCCGGCGATACATACAAATCTATTATTTTTCGTTTATACCAATGGTTCCCAACCTTTGATTCTCGCCCCACTGGGGGGCAATTTGAAGGTTCCAGGGGGCAATAAGTAAATTTTTAAGATTTTTTTTTTGTCAACTTAACAACAAAAAATATTTTTTTAACAAAATTAACTACAAAAATATTGTTAATTGCTTAAATTTTTAACTAAAAACTTAGTTTAAATGTTTATTTTACAAAAACTTAACAAGTAGTAATTTTTCACTAGAAACAAAAATTAGTAAAATTAACAAATTTTGCTTGAGTATAGGGGGGACAAGACAAGTTTTTAAACTTAAAAGTGGGGCGTGGCATAAAAAAGGTTGGGAACCATTGGTTTATACGATTATCTGGCGATATTGCGTTTTTATCGCCAAGACGAATCGTTTTCGTATCGCCGGCATGTATTGCCGTCGGGTAACAGTTTCTCCCGAAAGGTGTATCGCCGGCGATACGAATTCGATAATTGCCGCAATAACATTTATCGTATCGGCAATACAACCGGCGAATCGATGTCGTATCGTTTTGTTTGCAGGGATATTTCTTAAAAATAAGTTCACTCAAAATTTTGTTCAAATTTAGTTTGAATTTTCTACCTATTAGTTAGTTCATCATATTTATCTTCTAAGAATTGAGGAGTTTACTTCTTAGCATTTAGTTAAAAACTTCTTAGAATTTAGTTAAAAGCTCAAAATTGCGAGATCTCAAAAACAAAGCGAGATAGAGCGAAACGTATAAAATTTTGAAAAGAAAGTTCTATTAAGGAAAGCATGGAATAGCCAAGCTCTATATGTCTGGTGGGGTCGCAAGCCCCTAATTTAAATTTTGACATTCCCGAGACTTTGTAAATGCACATATCTCGCTAAATATTGCCGATACGACAAAAAGTCCTACAGCATTTCTGTAGCTCTTGACTCGTAGAACATTACCGTAAAAATTCTTAAAATTCTTCCGAGTAATAGTTTTCAGTTTTTAATATTCTCAAGACCCTGTTAGGCCCCCAAATTTCGTTATCTCAAAAATTAAGCAAGGTAGCGTGAAACGGGCAAATGTTTTGAATATAAATCTATGGCGACCCTTAAAGGGCCTCTGGTAGCAGAACCCAATGGGGTCTGGACCCAATCTAGTGCTCAAATCATTATCGATTTTTGTCATATGAATTTTTCCATTCACACTTTGTCGAAACCGGCTTTACCCTTAAAAACTTTGGCTTCAAAGTTTTTTCCATTTTTTTAGTTCATATTTTTCTTATAAATAAGAAAAACTATTTTAACTAGAAAATGGAAAATATTTTACTATATTTTAGTTCGTACACATGTGAGGACTAGATTGGGTCCAGACCCATTAGGTTCGGACCCCATGGGTCCCCACCCTGTTGACTCGAGACCCCGTTGGGTTATTTTAGGGACGCCATATATTTTGATCCAAAACTTTTGTCCGTTTCTCTTTACCTTGCTTAGTTTGTTAGATACGGAAAATAGGTACCCGACAGGGTCTTGAGAATCTTATAAGCTGGATAAATCAAAAAATATTACTCGAAGGGCTTTGGAGTATTTTGCGGAAGTGTTATACGAGCCAAGAGCAGAGCTTCGAAGGATTTCATTCCTTAATTCGATTTGGCATTCTGAATGAAAATTTAGTGATTGCATTCCCCAATCACATTTTAGCGAATTGAACGAATTCACTTTAGACTCATTCGATTTATAAATATCGAATGCATTCGATTTATTTTTCATTCGACTTTCAAAAATCGAATGCTTTTGATTTATTTTTCATTCGACTTTCAAAAATCGAATGCATTCGATATTTTTTCATTCGATTTTAAAAATCGAATGCATTCACTTCCGATTGCAAGTGAACTAACCAAGATAGAGCAAAACGGAGCCAATTTTTTGTCCATAGTGTCGCCAACACTCTTCACACTTTTTGTCGTGTAGACAGTTAATATGGGCATTTTTAAAATTTTCGGGAACACCAATTTTTTTTGATTCAAAATTAGAGCCCATTAGGGTCATCGTATGGGAAAAGAGTTGGCGATACTATGTACCAAAATTTGGGTCCGTTTAGGTCTATCTATTTAAAAAATCGATTGCATTCGCAGTGGAATGATAAAAAATCGAATGCATTCGATTTTTCTATCGAATGAATTCCAAGGACTGCATTCAATGTTGATTTATGAAATCGAATGCATTTACTGACTATGAAAATTGAATGGATTTTTTTGAGAATTCATTCGGAAAGGATTTCATTCTTCGAAGCTCTGGCCAAGAGTTACAAAGATGCCGTTGGACTTTTTGTCTTGTCGGCTGTATTTACCAAGATATGTGAATACATAAAATCTCGGGAATGTCAATTTTAGATCCGAAATTAGGGTTTTGAGATCCTAATTCCCGACAGATATGTAGAGCTAGAATATTCCATATTTTTCTTTTGAAAATTTCGCTCGAAAATTTGATGAAGTTTTTTTTTAGTAAATTTTAACTAAACTTGAACTAAATTGTGTGTGCACACATTTTTAAGAAATATATCTTAAAAATAAAGATATGTTTTTTAGATTTTTTCTTCATTTAAAGAAAACAGTGAACTATTTATAAGTAAATGAACTTAACTTTTTCCTCAAAGCTAAGAAAATTTCTTATTTTTTGGTTAAATTAAACTAAATTTTAAGAAAATTCATCAACTATTTTCAAAGAAACTTTTTTTCTAAATTTTAGTCATGTCTTTTTTTCAGTGCAATTTGCGAATCTGGAGCGCCCCACTACGATATTTCGACGAAAATCAAAATCTTCGCCAGAGACGTTTTTGAGAAAACTAGATTTCATTCGTCTAAAAATTCAAAATTATCTCGAAAAAGATTAGAGATATGAAAAAAGACAAAAATTATTCCTTGCGAAAAATGCAATAAAACTGCAAATTCACATTTTGCAATTGCAATTTTTTTTGATGCCGAAAATTACTGAAAAGCTTCGCGTTTTCTATAGAAAAATAACGAATTTTAATTTAATTTAATTTTACCTTGATTCGAAATTTTTATTTATCGCTAACTCACATTTTTTTTTAATTTTCGAGATAAGCTTGATATATCACTTTTTTGACGTTTGAATGCGATTTTCTTAAAAACGACTTTGGCAAAGATTTTGATTTTCGTTGAAATACAGTAGCGGGATACCACAGATTCATAATCAAGAAAGACATTTAAAGTGTTCACAACTTAAGGTAAGCTCATTTCATTTTGGTGTGTTGGACCTAGGAAAACGGCTAATTTCACTTTTTTATCGGACAGATACCCCGCTTATTATATTTAAAAAAAAACAAGTAAGAAAGTAATAGTCGGTCAAGACCGACGTAATGATACCCTACACCAGTGTTTTCCGGAAAATGGGTCCCAAGTCCAAACATGGACCGATTGTTTCTGTCTTTTGTTAAATCTTTATTTAGTGCAGAAAACTCGTACAGATCAAATTTTAGTGGAATTGGTTTATTTTTTGTCAATAAACCGATTTAACTGAATATCGGTCGAAATTTTTATATGGGGGACTAAGTCCAAAAATGGTCCAATTATATTCCGATTTGATTTGGTTACTGAAGTACACGTTTAACACATAAAAATAAAATTTTTATTAAATATTTCCATTTTTATGAATTTTGAGGGAATTATGTGAATATCAGGAAGGTGGTTTGTATGGGGACTACCAGAAGGACTGACCCGATTCCTTTGAAATTTGGAATGGTGGTTTGTGCATACAAAATTTGATTACCTATTTTAATACGGTTATAAGAGTCATTTAAGCCGAATCCAAAGGGGCGTTTGTATGGGGGCTAGGTCTTAACATGCACCGATTTTCTCCAATTTCAATAGGCTTCGTCCTTGGACCAAAAGATGCTTAAGTTTCAAATTTCAAGTCAATTGATGAAAAATTGCGACCTGTATCGTACTTAAACCGATAGATGGACAGACGGACGGACAGACGGACGAACGGACATCGCTAAATCGACTCAAAAAGTAATTCTGAGTCGATCGGTATACTTGAAGGTAGGTCTAGGACCAATATTTCGGGTAGTTACAAACATCAGCACAAACTCATTATACCCTGTACCACAGAGTGGTGTAGGGTATAAAAAGCACGTGTGGCTTACTGAAACATTTTTTACGTTTATTTTCAAATACTTAATTTGGAAAAAAAATAATTTTAACTTACTGATCTTTTTTTATATCACGCGGACAATCATCCGGATCTACACCTGGAAATTCATTTGGATGTGTTTGTATTGAATGTGGATAAAATATCTGTTAATAAAAGAAATAGAAAATTAATTAAAGCTTATTTATCCCAGCCAGTAAACAGACTTTTTTCGACTTAAAATTACGATCCACAAACTTAAAATTTGTATATGAAAGTGGTTCAAACAAAAGAGCACTTTCTCTTTTTGGTCTCCGAATGGTCTCAAAAAAAAGAAATATATTACCAAAAAATTGGAATGGGGTGTTCACATGGGGGTCCCCCTTTTTCGATAAAAAAACAGTGTTTTTAAAACCTTAAACAAATTTTAGTACTTAACTTTTTTTTACTCCTTTAATAGAGCTATGCAAAACTAACACTTTTTGAGAGTCATATTTTAGAACCGTTTTAAAGTTTGCACATATTATTTAGTGTATAGTTTTTTTTATTACTACTCACCTGCATAACTTTACAAAAGTCTATACTCTGTACTAGATCGTTAATATCTTCATCGTAAAAATCATGTGAAAATATTAAAAGAACTTTAGAAATATCACGAGCCTGAGCCAGGCTCACGATCAAATGGCGTAGGTATGTAATACGAGTGTGTACCTTAAAATGAACATAGAGAAATTATTATAAACCTCAATTTTTGCTGTTGTAAGAAATAAGAATTCTCATTAGGTTTACAGAAAATAAAAATTTCAATTTAGTAAAACTTTATTGAAATTTTAAAATTTTATATTGAATTTCTAAAAGCTTCACTTGGAATTTAAAAAGGTCGATTTAAATTCGATATCTGTATTGAAATTTGAACAAGGTAAATTTTTATTAGTTAAATCGAATATGTTCAAATTGGAATTCCATAAAGATTACTTATATGAAAACTTCAATTTGCAAAAAAAAAATAATTGTTTTTTTGGATCATTTTCAAAAAAAAAAAAAAAAAATTGTTGTATTAATAAACAATTTAATTGTATTTACAAATAAAATAATTATAATAGATCATTCAACAACATTATTTGTCAAATTAAATAATGTGTTAATTATGTTTTAATTAAGCCAAAAATTCAAATAATTTTTTTTCTGCTTTTCAAGTTAAGATTTCGAATACTAATTTATCCTTGTCGACTTTGATAAAAATTAAAAAAATAATTAAAATAATTATTTTTTATGTGCTTAACTTACTTGTACTACAATTATCACAGAATCATTTTGTAACGGACCAAATGTATATTCATTTAAAACTAATTGCATATCATTATATTTGGCAATTTGTCGCTTAATTTCGCTAATATTTGGAGGATGATATAAATCGACGAAACTCACAGAACTACCACCATTTAATGTAGAACCATTATGTTGTACTGTAAAAAAAAATTTACAAAAAAAAAAGAAAAGGGAAATTTGTAAGTGACAACTTACAAGGGAACTATCCCAATCATAATACACCGATTTGACTTAAACTTAGAAAATATATAAAAGGAACGATTTAAAGGTTTGGGTGTCCCGGATTATCGGTCATAGCCTTTTTTTATTTTCAGTTTCAGGCAAATCGGTGTATAACGGTCGGGATTGTTCCCTTGTTAAAAAAATTCCGGTTAAATGTTAAAACTTACAACTAGCTGCTAAGGTTTGATTACGCGTTTTGGGTGTTAAAAATTTATGCAATACCGATGGCACCATTGATAATATGGCATCAACTGAATCATTTGTAGGTTCAGTTAGTAAAGGATCACGGGATTCAGCTGAAATATTTAAAAAATATTTGGAATTCAAAAGAGGTTGCATTTTAGATGATTTATGGGATTTTGAAAAATTAAACTTACGAAAATTAAAAGCATGTAATTGTAGGAATAAAAATATTACTAAAGTTATCACAATTATACCACGTAAATAATATGTATTACGTTTACGATGCATTGTCCCCGTATTGGGCAATGGTAAGGGTATACGTCGTCCTAAGGGTTAAGAAATTAAAAGAAAAATAATTATTAGTAATTATACAAATTTTCTTTTATATTTAGTACAAGCATTATATAACCCAGCAAAAATTTGGTTTTATAGTCGTTCTAAAACACTTGTGTTTGGGAATTATTCTACATTATAAGTGTAAAGAGAGCTTCTACGACACTGTGGACGATTGCTGTCGCAAGAGAAAATAGTGCCAAAACAATGATGATGGAAAGCGACGGCAAAAAATTTTTATTTGTGTGTTCAATTTATCAAATTTTTTATTAAAATGTTCGGTTTTAGTGATTTGTAATGAATAATTACTATTTTGGTACTTTTTTGAAAAAGTACTATTTTGGTACTTTTTTTTTGAAAAAGTACTATTTTGGTGCTTTTTATAAAATAGTACCTTTTTTTAGTACTTTTTTTTTATTAAAATGTACTATTTTGGTACTTTTTATAAAAAAGTACTTTTTGGTATTTTTTTTTTAAAAGAACCAAAATTGTACTTTTTGACTGAAACTACCAAGGGAGTACTTTTTTTATAAAAAATACCAAATATTGCTTTATAACAAAGGGCAGTTTACATGTTATAACTGGGTAATTCCAAAAATTTTCGCCCCACTGTTCGGAAACATGCCTTTGGACGCCACTGAGAATTTGGCTCATAGATATCCACGTTTATATGAGATATGTTGCATTTTTGGATTTTCAAAATTTGCTGTAGTTTTCAAATTATCACGGGTCAAAGTTCGACTTTTTTGGCAAAAGTCAGAAAAATACATGACGTTTAACGTGCTCTAACTTTTTAACTAGTAATCCAATTATCACAAGTAATGGCTCATATGAAAGCTTAATTCTTCTTATTTTAGGAAATATTTTCAAAAGCATACGGTTTTTTTTCAGAAGTGATGCAAAAATTCAAAAACATTTTTGTTTTGCGAATATTTAAAAAAACACATCTTCGATTTTTTTAAAAAAAAGTTTGGTGATAAACAATACTGTTTTGTACAACATATCCAAAATTCAGAGTGGGATCCCAATGGGATCAAAAAATATTCTGGTTTTAGTACGAAGTTCTTAAATTTTACCTTAGAAAAATAAAATTTTATGTTTCTTCAATATAAAAATTTAAATTTTCAAAGAAAATTATACTCACGAATGACATATATAAAGGATTGAGAAGAACGACAGAAATCGGTGTGTACTAAAAAAATAAAATGTCGAAACAAAAAGGAATTGTGAAAATTGTCAATTTATTATTTTTTTTAATTTGTTTAAAATACAGAAAAATTGTGTGATTTTTTGCAATTTTTTTTAAATTATTAATTATTCCTAATTAATCTTTAAAAATTAAGTAATTGTTTCTGCTAAAAGTGTGTGAAATTGCAAATAATAAAAACTAAAAGAAAACACCGAAACTTGTCAAAATGTTGATATGGCCGACCAGTTGTCCAATCTTATTCAACCTCTATATATCTAAACCGTGATTATACTATTAAAATTTTGAAAAACATTTAAAACATTGGAAATTTAAATTTTCTAAGGGAAAAATATGAGAACCTCGTACTTAAAACAGAATATTTTTTGATCCCATGGAGATCCCACTCTGAATTTTGAATATGTTAAACAAAACATTGTTATTTTTCACCAGAATTTAAAAAAAAAATCGAAGATGTATTTTTTTAAATATTCGAAAAGAAAAAATGTTTTTGCATTTTTGCATCATTTCTGTAAAAAAACTGTGTTATTTTAAAAATATTTTCTAAAAGAAGAACCCCAGCTTTCACATGAGCCTAAATTTGTGAAAATCGGGTCATTGGTTAAGAAGTTACAGCTCTTTAAACGTAATGTATTTTTCTTACTTTTGCTTAAAAAGTCAATCTTTGAACCGCCATAACTCGTTAAATACACCAAATGTAAAAAAACGATATATGGTACATATATCATATTTATGAGGGCTATCTATGTGTCAAGGTTCAAATTAATCTGAGACACCATTTCCAAAAATGACTAAAATTTGAGCTAAATATTCTGGAATGGCCCAACTACCTTTGATCACCCTTATTTACTATTTCCCAGTGATACGATTTGTCGGGTTCAAATAATTTTGTATTTAAAATTATTTTAATTTGACAATTATTATCTCCCTATACTGGGGAATAGTAGATAAGGGTGGTCAAGGGTAAATCAAGTAAATCAGCCTTAAGAAAAAATATTATTGTACTTTTTAATAAAAAAGTTCCAAAATACCACTTCTAAATAAAAAAGTACCAAAATAGTACTTTAAAATAAAAAAGTACCAAAATAGTACTTTTAAATAAAAAAAGTACCAAAATAGTACTTTTAAATAAAACAGTAAATTGTACTTTTAAATAAAAAAAATAGTATTTTTTATTAAGAAGTAACAAAATAATTATTTTAACCAAAAGGGTGTTTTTTTTATAAAAATCATCAAAATCATACTTAAAAAAAAGTACAAAAATAGAACTTTTTCACTAAAAAGTACCACAATTATAAACTTTGAAAAAATAACTTTTTATAATAAGTACTTTTTAATTAAAGTACTATTTTAGTAAATTTAAAAAAGTACCATTTCAGTACACTTTATTTAAAAGATATGACTTGTGTTTGGGAATTAATCGACATTGTAAGTGTGAACAAAGCTATTACGGCACCATGGACGATTGCTGTTGCAATAGTACCGAATAGTACCGAAACAATGACGGCGGAAGGCGATTGCAAAAATTGTGCCAATTTTTGATTAAAAAGTACAGTTTTGGTGGTTTTTAATGAAAAATAACTATTTTAGTATTTTTTTTTTTAAACTACTATTTTGGAAATTTTAAAAACCAAAAAAACTATTTTGATGATTTTATAAAATAATACCATTTGTTAAAACCAAATATTTCCCAATTCTCATTACAAAAAATACTATTTGGTATTTTTTTATTATTGGTACTTTCTATAAAAAAGTACTATTTTATTTTTTTTGTATTAAAAAGAACCAAAATAATACTTTTTGATTAAAAGAACCAAAATAGTACTTTTTTATTTAAAGTACCAATATAATTTTTAAATAAAATTACTAAAACAGTACTTTTTCTATAAAAAATAACCAAAAAAAACTTTTTAATAAAAAGTACTTTTATTAAAAAAGTACCAAATAAATTAAGAAGTAACCAAATCGTTATTTTAACCAAAATGGTCCTTTTTTATAAAAAGCACCAAAATTTCACTTTTATTTATAGTATTTTTTGTCATAAGTATCAATTTTGGATCTTTTTTTTAAGTACTATTTTGGTACTTTTTTAAAAAGTACTAATTTAGAAAAAACACCATTTTGTTAAAAATTATTATTTTGTTACTTCTTAAAAAAAATTGAACTTTTTCACTAAAAAGTACCACAATTATAAACTTTGAAAAAATAACTTTTTATAATAAGTACTTTTTAATTAAAGTACTATTTTAGTAAATTTAAAAAAGTACCATTTCAGTACACTTTATTTAAAAGATATGACTTGTGTTTGGGAATTAATCGACATTGTAAGTGTGAACAAAGCTATTACGGCACCATGGACGATTGCTGTTGCAATAGTACCGAATAGTACCGAAACAATGACGGCGGAAGGCGATTGCAAAAATTGTGCCAATTTTTGATTAAAAAGTACAGTTTTGGTGGTTTTTAATGAAAAATAACTATTTTAGTATTTTTTTTTTAAACTACTATTTTGGAAATTTTAAAAACCAAAAAAACTATTTTGATGATTTTATAAAATAATACCATTTGTTAAAACCAAATATTTCCCAATTCTCATTACAAAAAATACTATTTGGTATTTTTTTATTATTGGTACTTTCTATAAAAAAGTACTATTTTATTTTTTTTGTATTAAAAAGAACCAAAATAATACTTTTTGATTAAAAGAACCAAAATAGTACTTTTTTATTTAAAGTACCAATATCATTTTTAAATAAAATTACTAAAACAGTACTTTTTCTATAAAAAATAACCAAAAAAAACTTTTTAATAAAAAGTACTTTTATTAAAAAAGTACCAAATAAATTAAGAAGTAACCAAATCGTTATTTTAACCAAAATGGTCCTTTTTTATAAAAAGCACCAAAATTTCACTTTTATTTATAGTATTTTTTGTCATAAGTATCAATTTTGTATCTTTTTTTTAAGTACTATTTTGGTACTTTTTTAAAAAGTACTAATTTAGAAAAAACACCATTTTGTTAAAAATTATTATTTTGTTACTTCTTAAAAAAAATTGATACTTTTTTATTTAAAAGTACAATTGTATTATTTTGCTTAAAAAAAGTATTTTGCTTAAAAAAAAACAAAATAAAGTACGAAACTAGTACTTTTTTGTAAAAAGAACCAAATAGTGCTTTTAAGTAAGAAAAATTTATACAGTGCTTTTATATAAAAACTACCAAAATAGTATATTTTATTAAAAAAGTACCAAATAAGTAATTTTAATTAAAAAGTAGCTAAATATTAATTTTAACCAAAATATTTTTTTTTATAAAAAGCACCAAAATATTACTTTAAAAAAAAGTAAAAAAATAGTACTTTTTGATTAAACATCACCAAAATTATAAACTTAAAAATTACAAAAAAGTTCTTTATAAAATAAAATTGTACTATTTAATTTATAGTATCAATTTTGGTTCTTTTGATAAAAATGTACTATTTTAGGTACTTTTTTAAAAAAAAAGTATATTTTTGATACTTTTTTCTGTAATGTTTTATTAATAAATCCTGGTAGTTTGCGCTAGTGCTGGCAATTAATAAAGATTTTTGCTGGGAAATTTGAACTCAATAACTAATTAATTCAATTATTAAATACCGTTATTTAAAGACACTTACCTCTCATGCTGTTGAAGCTTTAAGTTCTACTGCTATTCTGACGGAGGTATTTTTCTTTTGTTTACTGTATCATTTTGTCTAAAAATAATAAAAGAAAAAAAAAAGTTAATGGTTTTAATAAAAATATGTTTTTATTTTTGTGTAAACTATTAATTGCTCGTTTTTGATAAAACAAACACACAAAAAAAGACATGTGATAGTGTTGAGTTAGGCTGGGCCAAATCTTTTTTGGGGAGGTTCCCCCTATTAAGATATACACTTAAAAAGGAAACAATTTCTTTAAAAACAGTTGATTGACTGACTGATTGATCGATCGACTGACTGACTGACTGAAACAAATACTGAGACATTTTTTGTATTCTCAGATTCTTTGACATTTTTCGTAAAGAAATAATCGCAGATTCTGAGACATTTTTCGTATAGAAAAAGTTTCAGGTTCTAAGACTATAGAAAATGCTTCAGATTCTGAGACATAGAAAATGTCTCATTCAAACCAAATTTTGCTAAACGAATATCATGGTTTTAATAAGTAAAGAAAAATGACCTCGAGCTAGAATATCAAAATATTTGTACCTTACACCACACTGTGGTACAGGGTATAATGAGTTTGTGCTGATGTTTGTAACTACCCGAAATATTGGTCCTAGACCCACTTTTAAGCATACCGATCGACTTAGAATCACTTTTTGAGTCGATTTAGCGATGTCCGTCTGTCCGTCCGTCTGTCTGTCCATGTAAACGGTGTAAACACGATACAGGTCGCAATTTTTAATCAATTGACTTTAAATTTGAAACTTAAGTCTCTTTTGGCCCAAGGACGAAGCCTATTGAAATTGGAAAAAAAATCTCTCAAATTTCATGAAAATAGAAAATATTTAAT
Organism: Pegoplata infirma; assembly: GCA_963921195.1. Classification (NCBI taxonomy): domain Eukaryota; kingdom Metazoa; phylum Arthropoda; class Insecta; order Diptera; family Anthomyiidae; genus Pegoplata; species Pegoplata infirma. Next base: position 298,506,275 of record OY992536.1, on the reverse strand, counting down.
AAAAATTCTGTTTATCATCGGACCATTTTCGGACCATTTTTGGACTTAGGTCCAATGTGAAAATTTCGCCCGATATTCAGTTGAAGCAGTTTATTGTCAACAAAAAGAATCCTATTCCACTCAAATTTGATTTGTGAGTGCTTTTTATACTTATTAAAGATTTGACAAAATATAGATCTAATCAGTCCATGTTTGAACTTGGGACCCATTTTCCGGGAAACTCTGGTGTAGGGTATTATATGGTCGGTCTTGACCGACTTTAATTTTCTTACTTGTTTCTTTTTAGTTTCTTTTTCATAAAACAGGTAATAACATGAATTTAATTTGTCCCAAAAGAATGTTTTTTTTGTCATGCGACATTTTACTTTCCAGCGGAGCCCCAAATTCTTGTGTGCCAGATGCCCCGCCATACCTTAAGACGGCCCTGCGTTTGTACTATTCCGTACTCCTAAAACAGTAGTCACACAAATTTGATTTTCGGATTGTAAGATCCTCCATCGAAACAAAACATTCTCAAAGAAGGTTTTTTAGGAACTTCTGATTTTTGAAGGGGAAACTCAAACTTAGGATAATTCCCTTTGATAGTTCCTAAGATAGGTCCATTTGATAGGTCTTAGGATAGGTTCTTTTGATAGATCCAAGGATAGGTCCTTTTGATAGGTCTTAGGATAGGCGCTTTTGATAGGTCCTTTTGACAGGTCCTAGGATAGGTCCTATTGATAGGTCCTTTTGATAAGTCATAGGATAGGTCCATTTGATAGGTCCAAGGATAGGTCCTTTTGATAGGTTCATGGAGAGGTCCATTTGATAGGTGCTTTTGAAAGGTCCATGGATAGGTCCATTTGATAGGTCAGGGGATATGTCCAAGGATAGGGCCTTTTGATAGGTCCAAGGATAGGTCCTTTTGATAGGTCCAAGGATAGGTCCAAAGATAAGTTCTTTTGATAGGTCCTATGATAGGTCCATTTGATAGGTCCAAGGATAGGTCCTTTTGATAGGTCCATGGATAGGTCCTTTTGATAGGCCCAAGGATATGTACTTTCAATAGGTCCAAGGATATGTCCTTTTGATAGGTCCTAGGATAGGTCCTAGGATAGGTCCATTTGATAGGTCCTAGGATAGGCCTTTTGATAGGTCCTTTTAATAGGTCCAAGGATAGGTACTTTCGATAGGTCCAAGGATAGGTCCTTTTTATAGGTCCTAGGATAGGTCCATTTGATAGGTCCTAGGATAGGTCCATTTGATAGGTGCTAGGATACGACTATTTGATAGGTCTTAGAGTAGTTCCTTTCGATAGGTCATGGGATAGATAATTTTGATAGGTTCAAGGATATATCCTTTTGATAAATCCTTGGATATGTGTTTTTGATAGGTCCTATGATAGGTCCATTTGATAGTTCTTAGGATAAGAACTTTTGCTAGGTCCAAGGTTAGGTCCTTTAGATAGGTCCTAGAATAGGTCACTAGAATAGGTCCTAGGATATGTCCATTTGATAGGTCCTAGGACTCTACGAAAAGGAATGAAACTTACATGGAAAGAAATGAAATATAACAGGGAACGAAATGAAATAAAACGGGGAACGAAACCGAATGAAACACTAAAATTTTTATTTGCCAATCTTTTTTTTTTAACCAAAAAACTTTTTCACTCAATTTTTTTTTTATTATTTAAACTGAGAAATCTAAGGTATTGAGGAAATTTTCGGTATTTTTTTATTCCTCGCAACCCCTCTTACAATTTATAACAACTTTGTATTAAGTATTATAAATAACTGTTATACGTATGTATATATTATTTAATCAACACATTAATTAAGAGACAAAAGTAAATAATAAAAAAAAGTACGAACTTTATATTTATTTTTATAATTTCCATTCTTATAGTTATTTCTTGTACATAAGTTTATTTTAGAATTACGATAATATCATTGTCGTATCGTATTGTGTTGTACTTGTATTCAAAACCTAAATTTCTTATTTTTCCATCTAATAAATACTTGTAATACTCACAAAAGATGTGGGTTATACATGTTCTTCATTCATTCGGCAGCACAATCATGAGAAGAAAGAAGAAAATGTCTTTACATTTCCCCATTAAGAAAAAATTTATGTGCATAAATATAAATATGTTCATAATAAATAGTGTTGTACGAATTTGAAAAAAAAGTTGTAGTCGATACTTTTTAACTAATATGTAGTATTAATAAAGCGCCCATAATCCGTTTAAAATGGTCGGATTGTCATCACGGAATTATAATTATATAAACATCGGCAAAGTGTATAAATATAACGAGTAGGTTGATTTTAAGAAGATTTTTTCATGATATCGTAATTTCTGCGGTATACGGTGCGTATTATTAATAATATCGTGTGCACGATTCATTAATAATACGCAACATATACTGGAGTACTTATAATACCTTTTTAGTTATTTCTGTTCTATTTGTTTCCCACTTTCTTCGAACTAAATATAACTGAATCAGAAAAACCAAATTCTGAAGAATTTCTTAATTTTTAAGTAAGTTTTTCTGCTGAAAATTGGTTACATTTTGAAAGAAAAATCCAATTTTTTTTTTTTTTTAAATTTCTAAGGGCGGATTACTCAATGAAAAGTTAGCTGCTAACTGCCGATTTAACGGAGCCTTATGTCAAATTTGTATGAAAAAGTTAAATTTAACGGAGAGTTATTTTATAACGGAGCATTGAGTAATCCAGCCTAAGAAATTTAAACATTTCTCTGTAATATAAAATGTAATATAATTTTTTTTTTTAAGTCTCAGATTTTAAGATATTTTTTTTAGAAAATGAATATAATTTTCTTTAAATAAAAACTAAATCAGATGCTGATAAAATTCTCGGATTCTGAAAATTAATAATTTTCTTTAAATAAAAACTAAATCAGATGCTGATAAAATTCTCGGATTCTGAAATATTTTTCAAAGAAAAGTCTCAGATCTAAAGATATATTTTTTAGAAAATAAAATTTTTTTTTTAATCTTCATCTTTGTTATAGAAATAGTCTTAGACTCTGAATCATATTTCTAAGATAAAAAGTTTAAAGAAAATATAAAAAAAGTCTCAGATTGTGAGAATTTTTTTATGAGTTTCAGACATTTTTTTTACACAAAAATGCTATAATGCCCTGATTCAGCATGTCGTACAAAGTGAGTGACTAGAAATTTTTGTACGTAAAACAAATTTGAGTTTTTTGTTTTATGTACAAATTTTGTAGTCACTCACTTCTACCGAGATAGCGAATCGCATAGTAATTGTCAGAAACTCTTCCTAATTAAGTCTCAGATTTGAGAAATTTTTTAAACATAAATAGTATATGAGGCATTCCACACCAAATGTCCCGCTACAGAAAAACATGTGTCCCGTAAATTTCTGAATAGGTTGTTTGGATAGCCCTATATGTAACTAAGAAAATTGCGTTTTTGGTTTTTCAAATTTTCGTAAACTGGGCTTAGGAGGCGTGGTCAAATATTGGAAAATGGTAAAATTTGTGGCGAGTTGCCTTGATTAAATATTTATCACATTAAAACGGAATGCACCACAATGTCAAAAATTTACGTTCTTATATAGTTTTGTATGGGCTATCGATTAAACATTTTTTTTTTTTTGGAAAATTTTCAGAACCCGTTCTGAAATTTTCCATTTTTTAAAAAAGTCAATTTATCAAAAATCCGGCCACTTTTTTTTTCTTTTTTATTTATTTTTTTTAAAGTTTAGATGTTTGTCCATCCACACAAAAAAAATTGAACTTTAAATTTCATAACAATTTTGTTATTTGCTTGTATTTCTTTGTTTTAAAGTTGCGAATGAGTAATATTAATTGCATAAATATTCGTTATACGCTCTGTTGACACAAGAAAATACAAGCAAATTACTAAATTGTTATGAAATTTAAAGTTCAAATGCGATTTTCTCGAAAAAAAAGATGAACGTGTTTCTGATTTTTTTTGTGTGGATGGACAAACATCTAAACTTTTAAAAAAATAAATAAAAAAGAAAAAAAAAGTGGCCGGATTTTTGATAAATTGACTTTTTTAAAAAATGGAAAATTTCAGAACGGGTTCTGAAAATTTTCCAAAAAAAAAATTTTTAATCGATAGCCCATACAAAACTATATAAGAATGTAAATTTTTGACATTGTGGTGCATTCCCTTTTAATGTGATAAATATTTAATCAAGGCAACTCGCCACAAATTTGACCATTTTTCCAATATTTGACCACGCCTCCTAAGCCCAGTTTTTGAAAAATTGAAAAACCAAAAACGCAATTTTCTAAGTTCCATATAGGGCTATCCATATCCACTATTCAGAAGTTTACGGTACACATGTTTTTTTTCGCTGGACATTTGGTGTGGAATGCCTCATATATGTAATCCTTGGAATTCCTATAAGAAACATAGGGCCTCAAACATAAATAGTAGAGTGCATCAAATTTGATCAAATTTTATCAAATTTGAGTGCATCAAATTTAGCTTTTTTCGAATTTCGAAAACGTCGGGGTCGGGAAAATTGCCTTTTAGGGTCGATATTAACGAACAAAAATATTTCGAGTTCCTTATTTGAAAATCGGAAAGCTCCGAACAAAGTAAAAAAAATATTTTTCCTGTGGAAAAGACCCAAATTCTGAGACATTTATCCTGCAGAAAAAGTCTTAGATTCTTAAGAATTTTTCTATAGAAGTCTTTCAATCTATTTTTTTTTTTAAGAAAAGGTTCAGATTCTGAGACATTTCTTCTATAGAGGAATTTTCTAAGATTCTTAAACATTTTCTGAGGAATATTTCGTATTGAAAGGTCTGGGAATCTTAGAATTTTTTTCTATTAATTCTTAGACATTTTTCTTTTAGAAAAGGTCTCAGCTTCTGAGACATTTATCATATGGAAAAAGTCTCAAAGTCTGAATCTCAGAAAAATTCGTAGATTCTGAGACATTGTTCAAATAAAAAAAAATTTCCTTAAAACATTTTCTCATATTCTCGGACATTTTTCTAAAAAGTCTCAGATTCTACGGCATTTTTTTTATAGAAAAAGTTTTATATTTTGAGTAATTTTCATATAAAAAAGTAAGAAAATTAAAGTCGGTCAGACCCAACCATATGATACCCTACACCAGTGTTTTCCGGAAAATTGGTCCCAAATCAAAAACCGATCAGATCTATATTTCAAACATACACAAACAAAATTTTAGTGAAATTTTCTTATTTTTGCTGCCAGTATACCGATTTTACTGAATATCGGGCGAAATTTTTATATATGTCTAAATCCAAAAATGGTCCAATTATATTCAGAATTGATAAGACAAGCAAAGCATACGTTTTACACTACAAATAAAATTTTGATGAAATATTTTCAATTTTCATGAATTTTGAGAGATTTATGTGAATATCGGGAGGGTGGTTTGTTTGGGGACTAAAAGTAGAACTGGTCCGATTCTTTTAAAATTTGGAAGAATAATTTGTGTTTCGAAAGGATACCTATTACACCGTCCGAGAAAAATGAAAAAAAGTTGTTAAACACGAACTGGATTATATACGATTGAAACTAGAGACTAAATGTAGTAAAATTGCATTTACAGTTTTTCTTTTCGTGATCCTGTTTCTTTTTAAAAGAACTTCAAAGTTTTAGAAGATTAAATTTTATAATATTTGTATAATATTTTTTTAATATTTGTACTTGTCCTAGGATGAAACTAGATATAGCAAATGAAAGAGGAGGATCTCCCCTAATTTTCCTATTTCATTATTTTTACATATCAGGAAAAAGGAGGTAAGTTACGTTTTTTCAAAAATTTATCCTTCAATATCATTCATAATTTTCAACAAAATATTTTGATAAAGTTTGCCAAAGACTTTATTCACATCCTTTTATCCTGATATGGCAAAAAAAAAGTGAACAAATTATGGGAGATCCTCCTCTTTCATTTGCCATCACTAGTGGCATCTTAGAACAAGAACAAATATTTCAAAAATATTTTACAAAATGTATCCTTTAAACTTTTGAAGTCCTTTTAAAAGGAAACAGGATCACGAAATTAAAAACTGTAAATGCAGTTTTACTCCATTTGATCTCTACTTTCAGACATTTATCATCCGGTTTATGTTTAATATTGGCTGTCGGACGGTGTTATAATACGGTTCTTAGAGTTGTTTGTGCCAAAATAAAGCAGACTATGGGCTAGGTCTAAGCATAGACCGATTGTTTTCAATTTCAATAGGATTCTTGCTTTGGCCAAATGAAGCTTAAATTTCAAATTTCAGCCAAATCGTTTAGATGGACAGACGGACGGACGGACATCGCTTGATCGTCTCATAAAGTGATTCTAAGTCGATCGGTATACTTGAAGGTGGGTCTAGGACCAATATTTTGGATAGTTACAAATATCAGCACAAACTCATTATACCCTGTACCACAGAGTGGTATACTCCAAATAATACATTAGTAGATTTTCTAATTTTGTTTTGCTAATGCTAGTAAGCTAACCTTTAGCAAATTTTTTAGTTGAGATAAGCATGTTAGCAAAAATATCTTGTAAACTTCATTTAGCGCATTAGCAATTTTAAACAAAATTTTAACTAATTTTTTTTTTGCTAAATTTAACATTGAGTTGACCAAATTTTTACAAGCTTTTTTGCTAATATTAGCAAAAATAAATTTTTTTTTTTTAAGAAAACTTAAAATAGCGCTATCTTGGAAACTATTTGGAAACAAAATTTTGGATCTGAAACTATGACGATTCTTAAGGAACCCAACTAGGTCTAGGCCCATCGGGGTCTGGACCTGTCGGGTCCGAACACAATGGGGTTCAAATGTGTATGAACTTAGTTGAAATAAAAAAAATTCAGTTAACTAATTTTTGACAAAACATTTTTACCAAAAAAAATTGTGGGTTCAAAATCAGCAAATTTTCTTGTAGGTTTACAAGCTTTTTTTGCTAACTTTACAGTTTTTTATTTTTGAGTGTATACGGTCAGATTCTAGATATATATAAAAACTCACAAATTCTGAGACATTTTTTATATTGAAAAAGTCTGAGATTTTTTTCTAGGATTCTAAGACTTTTCCTATTTAAAGGTCTCAGCTTTTTCTATTAAAATGTCTTAAGTTCTAAGACATATTTCAAACAGAAATAATCTTAAATTCGGAGACATTAGACTTGTTTTTTGTTAATTAAGATTAGGATTAATTAAGATTAGGATTAACTCCTTTTAGTTAAAAAAAACAAGTTTTATAAAGCTATTGCAAACTTTAAATCTGTAACAAGAAGTACCCATTACTCGTTATTTAATTCGTTAATTTTACATCACTATTATGTAAATTATTTAGTAGTATGGTAGCAGTTATTTTATTGTATTTATTTTGTTGGTTTTTTATGTTTTGTTTTTTATGTTTAGCTTTTGTAAGGTCAATGTTGGTTATTCTTTTATTTTTTCCTCTATTTTCTTTCGAAATTTTTTTACACCATATGTACGAATACTCATGTATGTAGGAGCTAAAGACCTTACCCTCCAATAATTATAGGTTTATTTACGTATTTAAATAACCGAGTGTGCTGCGCAAATAACTGTTGTTTATAAATAAAAAAATAAAATTGGTCAATATGAGAATAAAACGTGGAAAACGTTTAAAATAAAAGGGAAAGTGTTAAGTATACGCCATGCTGAAAACTAAGATGTCAGTCGATACGAAATTACCGTGACTGTGTCAAAACTACGTAGCCCTAGACCACACAGAAAAAATTTGAAACGAATTTCAATCAACAAAAACGCGGATTCAATCAATTTTTTATTGATATTCCTCCAATTAAAAAAAATGTTATACCAATCATCAAATTGTAGGTGATTGATTGAAAATTTTTTCAATCAAACATTTTTTCGATTTTGATCAATTTTTAATTTACACTCAAAATAATACATTAGTAGATTTACTAATTTTTTTTGCTAATGCTAGTAAGCTAACCTTTAGCAAATTTTTAGTTGAGATTAGCATGTTATCAAAAATAATCTTGTAAACTTCATTTAGCGCATTAGCAATTTTAAACAAAATTTTAACTTTTTTTTTTGCTAAATTTAAAATTGAGTTGACCAAATTTTACAAGCTTTTTTTGTTAATATTAGCAAAAATAAATTGTTTTTTTTTTTTATTTTATTTTTAGAAAACTTTAAATGGCGCAATCTCGGAAACTAAGCCAGATAGAGCAAAATGGAGTTTTTTTTGGTTCTCGGGCTCTCATAGTATTGCCGGTCCTCTTCACAAGTGTGGATCCTAGTGGGTCCTAACTTTGGATCCAAAAAAGTTTGCATTCCCGAAAATTTTAAAATGCTCATATCTCGGTAAATACTGCCGACACGATAAAAAGTCCAAAAGCATTTTTGTAGCTCTCAACACGTAGAACAAAAAACCACAAAATAACTAAAAGCTCTCCGAGTAACATTTTTGAAGTTATCGAGTTTTTTAATTCTCAAAACCCCAGTGGTCCCCTAAAATCACGTATCTCAAAAACCAAGCAAGATAGAGCGAAACGGACAAAAATTTTCGATCAACAACTATGACGATTTTTAAGGAACCCAACTAGGTCTGGGCCCATCGGGGTCTGGATCTATCGGGTCCGAACCCAATGGGGTCCTCAAATCTGTATGAACTAAGTCGAAATAAAAAATTTCAGTTAACTAATTTTTGGCAAAACATTTTTGCTAACTTTACCAAAAAAATTGTGGGTACAAAATCACCAAATTTTCTTGAAGGTTTACAAGCTTTTTTGCTAACATTATAGTTTTTTTTTTTTTGAGTGTAGATCTTTCAATTTGGACTGCATCGTGTTAACTACAGACAGACGGACGGACATCACTGATCATAAATATATGTACTTTATGGGGTCCTACACCGATATTTTGATGCATTACACACGGAATGATAAAGTAAGTATACCCCCATACTGTAGTTGGAGGGTATAAAAAAATAAAATGAGCATGAGAACTTTGGGATCTGCTAATTAATGGCGACATTGCCGTACTTCACATTAAGTCCCGGAAAATTTTTAATCTAGGATCATATAAGACTTTTTTTTATTTAATGAGAAAATTAAAGTGTTATTAAGTGAGAGTGTTAAATTCTTCTCCAATTATTAAAAAGTCGTCAGGGACATTTTGGAGGGGGGAGGTGATTGTCGGAGGACACCTTTCCCTCGCAATTTATATTTACAACTTCATTTATTATGATTTTTGCACTTAAGTCATACAAATTTATCATTATTTAAATTTATATTTGAAATCTACGCCCACAAAAGGGGCGGGAGGGAAAAATTTAATTTCTTATCCCCTGGGTTCTGACATAAAACTGTTAAATTTGCTTAATAAAGTAAATAAACTTTAAAGAAAGGGGTTTTTTTAGAGGTTGGTTAAGTTCTTCAGGAAGGATTTTTTCCCTGGTCCGATTTACCCATTTACAAACTCAATCAGCCTATGGCCATAATATCTATGCCAAACTTCTGCAGTGAAGTTTTTTTTATTTTCGACTGTATCGTGTCAGACGATAGACGGATGGACATCGCTAGAATGTCTTAGGAACGATCACTTATCAATAATTAGGCAAGGGTCCCGAAACGATTTGGTTATAGAGCTACATTTGGAACTTTGCTGTCCTAATACCAAAATACTGATTTTATATACTATTGTCTAATGTTTCCAAGTTTGCACTAAAAAAATTTTGTAGTAAGTTTCGTTTTCAAGATATTTAATACACTCAAAAAACTGTAATGTTAGCAAAAAAAGCTTGTAAACCTACAAGAAATTTGCTGATTTTGAACCCACAATTTTTTTTTGCTAAAGTTAGCAAAAATGTTTTGCCAATAATTAGTTAACTAATTTTTTTTTTTTTGAACTTAGTTCATACACATCTGAGGACCCCATTTGGTTCGGACCCGATAGGTCCAGACCCCGATGGGCCTAGACCTAGTTGGGTTCCTTAAAAATCGTCATAGTTTTTGATTCAAAATTTGCGTCCGTTTCGCCCTACCTTGCTTAGTTTTTGAGATACGTGATTATAGGGGACCACTGGGGTCTTGAGAATTAAAAAACTCGATAACTTCAAAAATATTACTCGTAGAGCTTTTGACTACTTTGCGGTCTTGTTCTACGTGTTGAGAGCTACAAAAATACTTTTGGGTTTTTTGTTGTTTCGGCAATGTTTACCGAGATATGAGCATTTTAAAATTTTGGGGAATGCTAACTTTTTTGGATCCAAAGTTAGGGCCCATTAGGGTCCACACATGTGAAGAGGACCGGCGATACTATGGAGAGCCCGAGAACCAAAAGTGGCCTCCATTTTGCTCTATCTAGCATAGTTTCCGAGATAGCGCCATTTTAAGTTTTCTGAAAATAAAAAATAAATTACCATTTATTTTGCTAATATTAGCAAAAAAGCTTGTAAAAATTTGGTCAACTCAATTTTAAATCTAGCAAAAAAAATTAGTTCAAATTTTGTTTAAAATTGCTAATGTTCTAAATGAAGTTTACAAGATATTTTTGCTAACATGCTAATCTCAACTAAAAATTTGCTAAAAGTTAGCTAACCAGCATTAGCAAACAAAAATTAGTAAATCTACTAATGTATTATTTTGAGTGTATCTTATTAAATCTTTTGTTTTCAATTAACATTTTGTCAGAATGACAAATAAGATAATTATATTCACAAAGAAAATAATTAAAATAAAATTGTTAATTAATATAATTATATAATTGAAAATTAACCAATTAAAATCTTTTATTTGAATTTAACCCGGGCGCCAAGGGTCAATCAAAGTTTTGTATTTTTGAAAAAGGAAAAAAAAAAATATGTTTCGTTACATTATTTTTATTAATTTTGATATGCTAAAATATTAAGAAATTTCTGAAATTGGTCAAGCGTTTTTAAAATTAACGCCATTTGAAATTTGTCAAAAAATTTCCAAAAACGGCATTGACTTTTTTTAGACCTTCAGAACAAGTTTCATTTAAACTTTAAAATATTCAACAACACAGTTTGTAAATATAATTAAATTGTTAATAAATATAATAAATTGAAAATGTGCCAACAAGGCAATGTAAATCATCCAATTTCTATTAAACGTAATTCAAATATGTTAGGAGCTTTTTACACATTGTTGTTCTATTCTTTCGGGGTAAACGTTTTTACCACTTGCCTCTAATAAATAATAAATTATATACGTAATAATTACAAAAAATTAAATTTGTTAAATAAACTTTGTAATATTAAACTACACACATAAATATTTAATGCGGCATAACAACCATTGAGGTATAAATATTTCAACGTTAATTTATTAGCAATTTTTTTTTATTTTACTATATAATACTATTAAATTGTCGTATCTACGGAAGGATTGTACATAAGTGTTATTTGATATTAACACGAAGTAAAATCCAATTATTTGGAATTATTTATATTTAATGTTTACGACATGCAATCAATTTTCAATTTTTCTCTGGGGAATAAATATTATCTACAAAAATATTTTTATGTACTAAAATGTTTTAAAGAAAAACAAATGAAATTTCAAAGAAAATATGGAATAACCTAGCTCTATACGTTTGGGGACCCCATTGGGCACTAATTTTGAATCTAAGATTTGGCGTTAGCGAGATTTTAAAATTTGAATACTACTGAAATCTTTAACTCCAAGTTGTTATCAAGTTTTCTCCAATTTAGTTAATTTTTCCATTTTTTCCACTCTGAAGTAAAGTCACTACTTGTGCTGATGTTTGTAACTGCCCCTTAAAGCATACCGATCAACTCAGAACCACTTTTTAAGTCAATGTCCATCCGTCTGTTCATGTAAACATTTTTTTCAATTTCAATAGGCTTCGTCCTTGGCCAAAAGATGCTTAAGTTTTAAATTTCAAGTCAATATAAAAATAAGCATTTTTTTAATAATATTGTCATAAGATTACAATTCATTTGTTAAAACAATTATCATTTTGATTGACTACAAATAAAAAGTTATCAAATTTGTGATCAAAATCGAAAAAAAATTTAAAAAAATATTAAATTAATATCCTATTAATTTAATGATTTTTCATCGGAGGAGTTTCAATCAAAACATTATTTAAAATTGATTGAAATTCGTTTTCAAATCTTTCTATGTATGGCAAAACTTCCAAAAAATTTTGAGAGAATATTTTTTTGCGAAAATATAACCGCCCTAAATTCAGGAAACACTTAATTTCACCGCTAATATGTAAAAATTAAAAGTTTAATGCCGTTAACGTATAATCAATTTTTATTTTGAAAATGCGAAAACATTTATTAATACGATTCTAATGACTTTAAGCAATATATTATGTATTTTCTAGATGAATATTCTAATTGAATGAGCTTAAGTCATTGTTGTTACTACAGGCAATTCTCACTTTTGTACGAAAATATTCGTGTTTTGTTCATTAACGGAATCTACAGAAAGATTAGTAAATAATGCCACTTAAGTGCGATTTTCTTTTATATAAAAAAAAATATAAATAAATGCCAAAAAGCTTAAATACATAAATGTAAAAATAATAAAAAAATAATATCCCAGTAAACAAACACACTCTTTAAAGAATCCGAAATGGGCTCCAAGTGTAAACAGAGTAACAAATATTTAAAATTTTTGTATAAAAGTGGTTCATCTTAAAGAACAATTTTTATACCTCCTCTCTAGTGATAGAGGATGTATATAAGTTTGTCATTCCGTTTGTACCTCATCGAAATATCGGTCGGGGACCCCCATTAAGTATATATGGGGCATTCCATGTCAAATCGGACACTTTGAAATTAAATTTTTTTTTTAGATTTTCCCAATTTGTTAACTGTTTATAGTACCCTTCGAAAACTCCTTCGTGGTAAATTTTCAGATATTTTTGATGACCCGTTCAAAAGACATCGAATTTTTAAAAATTGGTAGTTTGTTCCTTTACTCAAACTTCTTTTAATCATAACTTCTTCAATAATGCTCCAAATTTCAAATTTTTTTTTTTCAAAATTTTAGTTTTTTTACGTACTTTTTAAAAATAAATCCCAAAAAAATTTTTAAAAGCGCTCTAGTATGCGATTTTTAAGTTTTAAAATTTAAATCTCATTTTTGAAAATGTTTGTACTCTTCGATTTTTTTGAAATTTTTTTGTGTAAAACATCTATCGATTCTACAAATTTTTTGCCCAGGAGGATCGTGGGATAACGATTATTACTATTTTTTAAAATTTGTTGAAAAAAATTTATTGTAATTTTCCAATCTTAAAATCATTTTTACTGCTCAATGGTGCGTCAAGTTTTTCAAAGTGTCCGATTTGACATGGAATGCCCCATAGAATTGATTCGTGATCGATTTTAAGACATTCTAGCGATGTCCGTCTGTCTGTCTGTGGAAATGGTGATCAGGGCCAAAATATTACACGGAGATGAAACTTAACATATATATTGGAAGTTCTTCCGAGCAGTTTGGTATTGCATTTGAGCGATATCGGTTCAACTGTTCAAAAGTTATGAACGAAAATGTTAGGACACCTAAAAAATTTTAGTACATTCAACATAACCTAAAAATACAAAATACTTTATCTTGGCTGCTGGTTGACATATGTAAACATAATTGAACACCGAATGGTATTTTAACAAGTACGGACATATTTTTTGACAAAAAAATAAGAATTTCGCGGATTTTTTACCAAATTTTTTTTTCGCGGAATTCTTTTTTTTCAAAAGTAATTTCCTCATAAATAAAGTTTTCTGCAATAATCTTTTTGAAATTGTGGAGGGTATCAATACATTCGGCAAGGCCGAATTTAACTTTTTTTACTTGTTTAAGACTGAAATATAAATATTTTGAAACAAAAAATCGGAGAACAATTGGGGTCTTTATCGAAAAAATTTCAAAGAAAATACTTCCTAAATTCATTTAAAGTTCTTTTGACATAGCTTTTTGAAGTGTTTTTGGAAGATTTTTTTTATTCCCAAAAAAGTGTGTTTTTTAAAATAAAAATTATAGCAAAAAAATTGTCTCATATTTGAATTATTTTGGAGTGCCCTCAGAAAATACTTTTTTCTATGAGTCTTGGAAGACTTACAAAAGGTCTTTCAGAGGGCACCCACCGATTGTCCTGAAACTTGCATGTTGGAATGAGGGGAGAAAAATCAGACCTGTTTTTTCAGCTGCCCAATCTTAAATTCAAGAAAGGGTTGCCACCTTTTGAAAATATGTGGTCTTTCGGGATAATCTGACTAAAATTCGAGCTAGCAGCTTAATTATTATATATGATTTTGGCGGTCGTACGTATACACCTCTATAAACTATCCCAAAGTTTTTAAATTTTTGAAAATTAGGACTTAACGAAACCGACCGATACACCATTGGATGGGCCTTAAAAAAACTTTTTGATCTGTATAAAACGTTCATATAGTTTATTTAAAGAAATGTACCAAATCTTCAAAAAACGAAAAAAGTCACTTTTTTTCCTGTCCCCTTTGACCCGATAAATGTGAGATTAGGCAGCTACACTAAAAAAAAAAAACCTTGTAAAACAACAAGAAAAGTTTGTAATTTTTTTTTGCTACCTCCTATTTGACAACATTTCCTTGTAATTGTACAAGCTTTTTACCAATAATTTTGTAAATTTACAAATTTTTTGACGCGATAAAACTTACAAGGAGGTTTCGTGATTTTACAAGATTTTTTTCTACCTCCTATTTTACCAGAATTCCTAGTAAAAATTACGAGGTTTTTCGTAATCTTACAAGATTTTTACCAATAAAATTGTAAATTTACAAATTTTTTGGTGCAATAAAACTTACAAGAAAATCTCGTGAATTTACTAGATTTTGTTTTGTAAAAAAACCTTGGAAATTTGTAAAATTACAAAAAAAATTGTAAACCCAGCAAAACTTTGGTAATGGGTAGTGATTATGTAACACATTACCAGGTAATGCATATCCCTTATTTGTAGCATTATTTTAGGATGTCTTATCAAACATTTGTTCCACAACGTATTATTTTAAAGTGAAAAATAATGCCTTACTAATAATTTGTTACGTAATGCATGATTATTGCAAAAAATGTATTTCATATTTATTATTTCTAAACATTAAATCATGGATGAATTATATTTGGTTACATTATGTATTATTTCAAAATTTGAAATAATGCATTATTTGTAATTGAATACATAATGCATTATAATAACACAAAAAACAAATATTTTATACAAAAATGCATAAGTTTAAACTAGAGATTGGCTCACGACAGGAATTTTTGAATCACGGACACTCACTCACGAGCATATGTTTTCTACTCACTTACAATCACGTGAGTAAATTAAATACATCGTTACTTGTTCTCTACTCGTAACGCCTTATATATTACGTTCTGGTATGCTATATTTTATACCTTACTCGTATGCATTACTTTGAGTCTCATCCCATGTTAAAATCATCAATGCTGCAATGTATAAAATAAGAGATCTTATACCTTATTTTATACCTTATTTGGTAATCTAAGTTTTGCTGGGAAATTACAAAAAAAAAATGTAAATTTCGATCGAAAATTTTTTGTTAAAAAACAAGGAAAACTGTCAAATATTGGTAAAATGGGATTACGAGACTTTCTCTTATAATTTGACAAGGTTTTTTTTTTGTGTATAAGAAAAAACAGCTAACTCTTATTTTCCTCCCCACTTTTCCACATGCAAGTTTCAAGACAATCGGTGGGCGCCCTGTAAAAGACCTCCCTTGTTAGTTTGGAGCGCTCTTAAGATTGTTGGCTGGGATTTTTGTAGTATTTACAAAGTTACAAAGTAGATTTATATGGGTGTTTAGAATCCATAATAATGGGTGTACAAATGTTGTATAAAAGTGCTTAAAAAAATAAAAACATACAACATAAAAACAACACGTATAATATACGACCACTTTAGGCGTAATACCAAAGAGTAGACATAAAAAGGAGACTTTATTTTGCTCAATTTTGTTAACATAAATCAGCGAAATGTGGCTAGAACAATTCATCATACATATTAATTTGAATTTTTCGGCCTAACAATTACAGAAAATCGATTATGAGAATTACTGAGTAATGTTAATTTTTAAATTGGTTTACCACGAAAGTTTCATAAATTCAGAGTTGTATTTTCATTGAGTATTAAACTGTTATCAAACTAATAGTGGGTTTGGGAAACAAATTTCAATTGGAATCAATTTTTTTGAAAAAAAAATCGCAAAAACTGGGAATTTGTCTTTTAAAAAGAATGTCTCATTATCTAAAAATTTGTATTTAAAGAAATATAGTCTCCGAATCAGACCCTTTATTAAAAAAGATAACAAAAACATAATGTTGCATAATCTATGAACGACCAGAACAAGCACGACACGGAGACGTGTCGAGCTATATTACATATACTATACTACACTCGGTACAATGGACTATTTTAAGTCTGAGCGCCATGGACTTGCCTAGAAAAATTTACTTATTTTTAGGCTTGTACAACCCACCCTCAACTCAACTCAACAACACTCTAAAAAAATAAGTCCAGTTTCCTACTATAAATTTGGTAAATTTCCAATAATTTTAAGTAAAATTACGCAATTTGTGTAAATTTACCCAATTAATATTAGGAAATATCGGCAGTTAATAAAGAAAAATTTATTTCAATATTGGCCTCGAGCTCAAATAACGCATTTATTATTTAGGAAACTGAAATCATTTTAATAAGTGTGTATATTAAACTATATTGCAAAATCTCAGACTTTTTCTGACAAACATTTTTACATTACATACACTGAGCGCAATTGAAACTCTTTGGTGTAACCACTCTCTCACTTGCCATAAGTGGGAATGTTGTTTTGTTCATTCGTCTAATTTTGTCCAAAATAAAAATGTAATGTACTTCAATGAGTCAGAATAATACACAAAATGTCTTAAAAAATTGCAAAAATGTTTTAATCACATAAATTCTTTTATAATTTTTTTTTTATGGCCGAAATGATATTATTGAAAATTGCGTCATAATTCAATGGGCACACGTTTACAACTGTGGTCTATAAAATATCACCAGTTGCCTTTTTTATTCAGTTTTATTATCGAGACCATGAAAAAGTGATAGAAAAATAAACTGAAAATTTATAAAAACTGAATTCCTTCATTTTTACTCAAAAGCATGTAACTTTCACAATTTTCAACGAATTTTCTTAAATATCATCTTATTTTTTTCGTAATAGATCAGTCCTTAACCATAAATAAAAATATATTTTCAAAAAATTTTTTTTTTTTCTGAATTTTACAATAGAATTTACTTTTTTTCAAAACTTCGGAAAAATTTAATTAAAATTGTCGATATATAAATAGCTTCTAAAACGATAATCAGATTGGAAAATGTTGTACGTAAGGTTTATGAAGCATTACCTTCAATTAAATCCTACGATTTGGTCTGGAGATATTTTTATTTTTAAGTAAAACCAGGTGACAAATAACATTAACTGTGTCGATTAACAGAATGAAGGTTGAAAGAGGAATTGAAAAAAAGGCTTTTTGTTTTCTTTAAAAAAAAACAATTTTATATTGTTTTCAACAAAACAAATTTATGAAATTTACGTTCTTAAAATGTTAATGATTCAATATAATTAAAAAAAAATATTAAAAGTGCAAATAAAGTACAAATTTCATGACTTTAAAAAACCAAAAATTTTACTTGATCCCAGACAGATTTCGCGTGAGAGCAAAAAAAGAGAGTAAAGAGAGTTACAATCTCTTTACTTTATTCCTCTATGGTAAAACCACTTTTTTAAAAACTCGAAAATTGTTAAAGTTGGCAATATCTCGAAAACTGCCTCACTTTTGAAAACTTTTGTCTTAATTTTCGGCCTCAGCGCTAGATTTTACATTGAAAATTAATGCCAAATGTCGTGGTTGAAAATTTCTGTAAACTAGTGTTATTGGTACAATTTATTAAAAATTTTATTAGCAGGACATGTGCGTCATAGGATAATGTCAATACTCTGACTATTGACACATGTTTTTTTTTATTGTCGTTTTATCATCAATGACTATAAAAATAGCAATTTAATTAACCAATTTTATTAAAAATAGGTTAATGCCTAAAATATACCTTTAAAGGGCGTGTAAATAGAAAAAAAAATGCTACACGTTTTTTTTTATTTATATACAGCATTGTTTATTTTTATCACAATTTATTTGACTCTTGTTTTCTTTTTTTATTATTAATAAATTAACTTTTGTTAGGTGCATAAAAACAAAACAAATATTTAAAATTATAAAACAGAAGTATGTTAAAATATAAACAAAATTTTCAATGAAAGTAAAAATTTAAACGATTTCTTGTCACTTTTAAAAAAGCGAAAAGAAATTTTTAAAAAATTCTCAGGAAGGAGTAAATAAAATGCAAACAGAAGTTATTAAAATAAATTCTCAGTAAGGAGTAAAAAGAGTTATAAAAAAACATTTCCACTAACAAGACAAACCGACATTTAAAATCCTGCTGATGATAACACTAACTGGAGTGTTTGAAATTAGTATGGGAATACCAGAAATTTCTACACCGAAAAAATTTCCCAGCTGGATAGTTACGAAAATGTCGTAGAATCTGAAACTTTTTCGAAAGGACAAAAGTTTTCAAAATTTAGACTTTACCTCTTGAAAAAATGTCTTAGAAATTGAAACTTATTCTATTGGAAGAATGTCTCAGAGTCTGGGACTTTTTGCTATAGGAAAATGGTATTAAAATCTTAGACTGTTTTATAGGAATAAGGTCTCAAAATCTCTGAATTTGACACTTTTTCTTTAGGAAAATGGTCTCAGAATCTGAAGATTTTTCTTTAGGAAAAAAAATCCCAGAATCATAGACTTTTTTTAGAAAAAAGTCTCAGAATATGAAACGTTTTCTATAGGAAAAATTTCCCAGAACCTGAGACTTTTCCTCTTGGAAAAATGTCTCAAAATCTGAGACTTTTTCTATAAGAAAAAGGTCTGATAATCTGAGCCTTTTTTATAAAAAAAATGTCTCTGAATCTGAAACGCGTTCTATAGGAAAAAGATTTCAGAATCTGAAACTTTTCCTATAGGAAAAAGGTCTCAAAATCTTATACTGTTTCTAAAGAAAAAAGGTGTCGGAATTTGAGACGTTTTCTATAGAAAAAAGTTATTAGAAACTTTTTCTATGGGAAAAAGTTCTCAGAATCTAAAACTTTTTCTATACGATAGAAATATAAGATTTTGAGACCTTTTCTATAGGTAAAATATCTTAAAAATGCTTTAGAATATGAGACTATTCCTATAGTAAGAAGTCTCAGAATCTAAAACTTTTTCTGTGTGAAAAAGTTCTGAAAATCTAAAAATTTTTCTGTATGAAAAAAGTCACAGATTCTGAAAATTTTTCGTTAAAAACAAGGGTCAGATTCTGAGACATTTTCCCCATAGAAAAAGCAATTCTTTACAAAAAATGTCTTTCAATTAGAATCTGATATTTTCTATGTAGAAAGAATTTCTTCTATTGAAGATTCACAGATTTAGACTTTTCTGTACGACAAATGTGTATATTCCTGGTTCTACAGAGCGTATGAGGAATATTTATGCAATTAATATTACTCATTCGCAACGTTAAAACAAGAAAATACAAGCAAATTACAAAATTGTTATGAAATTTAAAATTCAAATGCGATTTTCTCGAAGAAAACGAAGAACGTGTTTCTGAATTTTTTTGTGTGGATGGACAAACATCTAAAATTTAAAAAAAAAATTAAAAAAGAAAAAAAAGATGCCGGATTTTTGATAAATTTACTTTTTAAAAAAATGGAAAATTTCAGAACGGGTTCTGAAAATTTTCCTAAAAAAAAAATTTTAATCGATAGCCCATACAAAACGGTATAATAATGTAAATTTTTGACATTGTGGTGCATTCCGTTTTAATGTGATAAATATTTATTCAAGGCAACTTGACACTAATTTTACCATTTTCCAATATTTGACCACGCCTCATAAGCCCAGTTTTTGAAAATTTGAAAAACCAAAAACGCAATTTTCTTAGTTTCATATTGGGCTATCCAAATAACCTATTCAGAAATTTATGGGACACATGTTTTTCTGTAGCGGGTCATTTGGTATGGAATGCCTCATATGTATACGAAAGTGTAAAAAACGAAAATATGATCATGAAAACAAAGCTCCTTTTAATGAGGGTTGTGATTTACAAATTTATTTTGGGTTCACATTTTTCGATAGTATAAGCTTGTTTCTGATTTTTTTTTTTTTTTGCTAAGAAATGTGTATCCCTGTTTGCGCTCGTCCGACAACGATGAATTGATGTTTTTTTTTTGAACAACTGAAAATCTGTCCCCGCCACTGATTTAACCCATAAGGAGTTAAATTCGAGCTGATTCGTGCCCAATTGAGGCAGGCACTGGTGCACAACATCATTGCGGATGTACACCGCAAGGTCCCTATGACAGAAAGCATTCCCGGGACGGTAAAACCGATCATGCATTCTCTACACCATTTCCAATTGTATTTTAAAAATTTCCAAATGTATTTTAAAACTGTCCAAATGTATTTTGAGAAAGATTATTCTAGCTCAAAATATAATTTTAAAGGTCGAGTAATAAATAATTTTTATTAATTTAAAAATTAAAACAGAATTGTCCCAATAAATTTTAAAATTGTCGAAATGAATTTTTAAATTGTCCAAATGTATTATTAAATTGTCCAAATATATTTTAAAATTGTGAAATTGTATATTAAAACTGTCCAAACATATTTTAAAATTTTCCAAATGTATATTAAAATTGTCCAAATGTATTTTAAAATTGTCCAAATGTATGTTAAAATTGTCCATTTGTATTTTAAAATTTTCCAAATTTTTAAAATACATTTGGAAAATTTTAAACTACATTTGGACAATTTTTAAATACATTTGGATAATTTTAAAATACATTTGGGAAATGTTAAACTACATTTGGACAATTTTAAAATACATTTGGACAATTTTAAACACATTTGGACATTTTTAAAATTCATTTGGACA